>VZZY01006575.1:0-68669 GCA_013400335.1 Eurystomus gularis | reverse complement strand
AGCGGCGCCCGCTCGCCCACAGGTAATTACGGTAAGAGGCGAGCGGCCGTTGGCCTCGCGGAGCCGCGGCCGTTGGTCTCGCGAAGGCCCGGCCGGCGGGAACGGGCTGAGGGGCGCGTGCCCCGGCTCGCCGAAAGACCGCGTTTAACGCAGGGAAAGAGGGTTTGTTTTGTGTTTTCTGTGTGGGCTTTGTTGTTGTTTTGGGTTTTTTTTTTGTTTGTGTGTT
Organism: Eurystomus gularis; assembly: GCA_013400335.1. Taxonomy (NCBI): domain Eukaryota; kingdom Metazoa; phylum Chordata; class Aves; order Coraciiformes; family Coraciidae; genus Eurystomus; species Eurystomus gularis. The sequence continues at coordinate 68,443 of VZZY01006575.1, read as the reverse complement.
TTGTTTGGGTTTTTTTTTTTGAATTTAACTGTAAAGCGCGGGTTGCGTTAAGTTCGGTAGTCGTCCCGTCGGGTTACCGCGGCCTTGTGGAAGGAGCAGGGCTAAATGACGAGGGGTTCACCAATATTGTGGTCAGCCCTTTGTGAAGCGTGTGGAAAAAGTCGTAGCTTACTCGCGTGTGTGAAGCTCAAAGCGTTGTCTTTGCCGTTACAGTGTAGAGGCTTTGCAGAGGAGCAGTCCTGCCCAACACATGCTGAGGGAGGAGCGTCTGAGATGCTGGAAGGGTCACAGGTGATGGGCAGATGGAAACTCCGGGGACTACGTGTGCCGTGCTCATTTTCAGGTCAGGTTTGTGTGGAAATGGGGGGTTTCTGCTGTTTTGGAAATGTTAAGTGCCTTTCACTGTGCCAGACTGCGTTAACTTTGTTCAGTGACTTAACTGAGGAGTATTTTAAGTATGCGAGTTTTTAAATAATGCAGAAATAGTGGTATATGCTGCATCCTGAGTGGAGACAGAGCAGAATTTTTTGTGGTTGGGAATAAGTTATTAATGAAGTGGTAACAGAAACAATGTCTTTGTTCTGTTTTGTACCTCATGAAAGCTATTAGCTTCTTTATGGCAGGAGGGGAAGGAAAGGGATGTTTTCATTAGTTGGTGTAAACAGTAGCTGCCAGAACCACAGAGTGCTCCTTGGGTATTGCGAGCAGAACATATGTATTACAGAACAGATAAGGGATGGTAAAGGTCAAACAAGTATGCTCTGTGCCTCTCTAGATATCATCGCAGTATGTTACGAATAAACTAGAGTAGCAGCATCTGTTTGCCATATATGTAAACTGCTAAATAGACTCCTTGAAGGTAAGAAAAAACTGCTTCTGCTGCCCTTGGGTCTGCTTTGAGTATGAAAACAATTATTTTGTCTAGTTATTGATATAATGAATTTAAAAAGACAAAACAATATCCCGTGTGGACATTAATAGTTTTAAACATGCTGTGAGAAGCACTTTCAGTATATGAACTGAAGTCTGTGTCCATAAACACAATGCTACAACAGTCTGACCTCTGGCTGGGTTAATCAGAAATGCTGGAATGGATTAACATTTCAGTTATATGTACCCTAAGATGCAACATAAGAGGCAGTTTTGTTTCCTGTCTAGTCCTGGAAGACTAGATGTGAAAGGTGAGTGCATTTAACAGAACTGTGCATTGGATATGGTTGATCATTACAGTGGAACAGAGGATTTATTTGCTTCCAAGATTAGTAGTAAAACCTTTCAGGGAGTATTGACCAGGTAGTGTGTTTAAGGCTCAGGATTTTCTTTCCTGTGGCACTAGTAGGTCCCAGAGCAGCCCATGAAAGTCCCTTTCCCTCCAAGATAGCCTGGGAAAGTCACAGCTTCTAAACTTTCTCTTGTACTTTGTGTTTACTGATGGAAATGGTCCTATGAGCTTCCTACAAATGACAAAATGGGACTGGATAATGCTACTTAACAGATTTTTGATGGACAGACTTATTAAAGGATAAATGTTGCACAGAGGTTGTTCCTTTGTCTATTTTGTGGTGCGATAAGCTGCATAAGGAATGTGTATATCTTCTCCCACTGTAAAAATACATACAAATTGATAAACATTGATTTCCTTACTTCTGACCGACCATAAATATCTGGACTGATCCAGCCTTTTGTTCTCGGTTTGTGGAATCCTATTCAGTTGTGACTCTAAACCTTTGCAAACTTAGGTTTCATGGCTTGTTTCCTCCAAAATGGTAGGCATGGCCAGGCTGACCGAAATATGGTATTTCTAGAGTAGAAAGAAAAGAAAGTATGATTTTTCAACAGCGGTTATCAGGTTGCATTTTTCTCTTGCTCAGATTTGGCTTTCTTTTTGTATCGGTGACCTTTTCAAGGCTTTTCAGAGAAAGGGTCCATGAGCAGTGAAGAGAATTGCTATTCACCAGTAGTATCAGCAGTCACTTTATTCAAGAGAAATAACTATGTTAAAATTGGAGTGCAGAATTTTACGTGTACTTTAAGCTACTGCAATGATTATGATTATTTCAATTATCATTCAATTTATTCTATTATTAGCCTCTTTTACTTCTGTACTGTCCTGTTTTGCCATTAACAGACATGACTGTGGTCAGTAAATACATTTCAGAAGAGCCTTCAAACTTTAGTCTGAGATTAGCACATTTGGTGGAAGTAAATTCTCCTAAGTTGTATCTGAATAAATAAATTGAAGTTTTATGTTTAGTAGAATAATTCTCTATTGAATAATATCATTTTTTCTGTAATTAGTTAGTCGAATGGTTAAACTTTGCAGAGGATTCATTATCAGGTTGGAAACGTGGTCTGTTTTTCTTACAGTTTCTTTGATGTTCCACTACTGAAGTGATGAATAAAAAATATCTGGTCTTTACATATTTCCCTTTATACACGCCATCCATACCACAACAAGATAATCTGAATTTTGGAAAAAATGACATATCATTGATATCTCTTACTTCACATGCTTGTTATGAATACACAGCATTTCTGTCATGTTTTAAGAGCCATTTGTAATTGCTGATACAGATTTCTTGCTTGAGGAGCTGATGTCTACAGCATATGTGTAGGTAGGGTAGCAGGAGGTTTGATGAGAAAAGTATTGACTTGTATTTTTTGTTGCTGATCATAGTCCTGTAGGACCTCTTTAGAAGGGGGATATGCAGAAAAGGTAGGTCAGAGTCTCACAATATTTCTGAAAGCAATAAGGGGGAAAAAAAAATCACTGCCATAGTTACTGTGGTAGAGGGGGAAAAAAAGGTGAGAAAGACATGTCTCCTGCTCATTTTCAGCTGCAATTACATTTAAAACATGAGTGTTTTCTTTGTTTTTGGGTGGTTTTAGAAAATATTTTGTAGTGCCACATGAGGACTTGCAAGGTTGAGAATTAGGCATTAACTGAAGGTAAATGGAGAACTAAGAAAAGCTGTGAAATAAGCTGAAAGTCAAGCTGCCCTTGTGGTGGAGTCAGTGCAGCAACGATCACCAAAAGGGGACAGTCCCTACTGCTTCTTTCCCACACACATCCACTTGGGTACGTCATCACGTCCCCTTTCTCTGAAGAAACTTGTTGATTCCTTTACTGACCATTGGTGAGTTAAGTGAGAAGAAGGGTTCCAAAGAAGGGTGACTGTGATGGCTGGAAACAAAAGGAGGAAGAGAGGTAGGAGGCTGGCAGAGAATAGGACATCCACCTTTAGGTGGTAGAGGGCTTTTAGACTCTAAATACACCTTTTAGCTGTGAAATGCAGCATACCCTGAAGAAAATATGCATCAAGTTGTCAGGAAGCAGAAAAGGCAGCTTGTGCCGCACGGGAAGAGGAACTGGGAGCCAAGCACAATAAGTCAGGCAAGACCTCACCAGTATAGTCCCACAGTATGAGAGCAAGGCAGGCAGCCAAGGTAACGGCAGCCAGAGAGAGTAGATCTGAGAGTGCAGATCATCAGACAAGTCTGTGGTGATGCAGCAGGTGCAAGGTCAAGCTGGGAAGTCGAGTCAGCAGGACAGGGTTATGGTCAGGTCTGGAGAGAATAACCAAGGTCAGATACAGTCCAGTGACTGCCAGGTAACTTGTGTAGTGATGAGGCGGGTCTGGGGTCAAGAGAGAAGTCAGTGTTTGGGTCAGGATCAGGCACAGACGTGGCTGCAACACTGCAGCAGTGTAGCTCAGGTAGGGGCCAAGGGTAAGAGCTTCTTCTTTAAAGCAGCTCCCAAGGGAGAGGGACAGCCCTCGCTGAGGTTTCTGTCTCTGTTTGAAGATCCAAGAATAAAAACTGGTTTCTCTGTACCAATATGTAATTGGTCCTAAGAAGTTTTGAAATCCTGTGTCAGTGAGCTGTGATCTTAACTTGTTTTTTTGGCAATACAAACTGGGCAAGACTTAAACTGTAGGCTCTCATCTAGGCGTAGCACACAGTACGAATAGTAGCTTACCTCGATTCTCCGCAGTACCAAGCAGCTTCAGGGGACATTGAAAAATAAAGTAGTGAGTGAAATATCTCATCTGAGCTGTCTGCAGTGAGAATTTGACAAATGAGATCGCTAGTTCTCTTGTAATTGGAACAAAAGTGGGAGTTTACAGTTTCAACCAGTGTGGATGGCTCAAATCTGGTTGTACTTTCTTCTTTCCCCTCAACTTCTCAGGTGAATGGCTACAAATGTGCCGGATATTTTCTTTTTCTAGCCTAAATATATCAGGAAGTACAAAAAAGTAGCACACTGTCAAAGACAAGTAGGATACACAGAATGGGCCAGACTTGGAGTAGCCATTCATGTAAGATGTGTTTGGAAGGGGAGTCAAGTCAGAAAAGGGGTGATTTATGAACAGCCAATTAAATGAGACAATTAAGGTGTTAACTTAGCCTCCTCTAGGTCTCTCAAGGTGTGTTTATGAACCCCTAGAGTTATATAGCTATACCAGATTACAACAAACATTTTAATGTGTGGTGATTGTCTTGGCTTATTTATATAATTCATGTAACCAAACTGGCATTTTTGCAGCTATTGTACTTAAGTAGGCCAATTTTTGCATTTGGATTTTTCGGGTATATTTGGAACATGTAGCTGCCAGTTCAGAGTTGGCGTACGTGCTAAACTGATAAAACACATTACAGAACCAGGTTTCCATCCTACCATCCAGTCATAGAATGGGTTGGAAGGGATCTTAAACATCATCTGGTTCGAAACCCCCTGCCATGGCAGGGACACCTCCCACTAGACCAGGTTGTTCAAAGGTCCATCCACCCTGGCCTTCAACACTTCTAGGAATGGGGCATCAACAACTTCTCTGGGCAACCTGTTCCAGTGCCTCACCACTCTCACAGTAAAGGATTTCTTCCTTTAATCTAAATCTACCATCTCCCAGTTTAAAATTATTACCCCTCATCCTTTCACTATGCTGCCTGATAGAGTCCCTCCCCATCTTTCCTGTAGAGTCCCTTTAGGCATGGAACGGCTGCTGTAAGGGCTCCTCAGAGTCTTCTGTTCTCCAGGCTGAACAACCTGTTCTCATATGAGCTCCAGCCCCTAATCATCTTCATGGGCCTCCTACAAAAATTAACATTTATTCTCATTAAATTTAGCGCATATCAAAAGAGCCAGAGTAATGTATACTAAGGTGGGCCACATTTTTATACAACTGGATTATATGGATGGCCAAATTTACCTTTCTATCTGTGCTGGTTGGTAGAAGGTGCTGTGTAAAAATATCCAAAATTGTAAGGAAGAGAGAGTGCCGTTATGAAAAACATTATGACCCAAATTCAGGTTCATGCAAGTAGAGGTAAAGTGATGCTGCAGTCCATACTGCCTAACAGTTCAGGGAGTTCACCATTCTGTTTCAAACTTGGTACATTCTATAGCTGTCCAGAAATTATACATATAGGGTCTTACCGTATGTAGGTGGGGTATGACCAGCTCACCCACCCAGAGGTGTACTGATTAATTTACTAAACCTCCAAGCTGAGAAACCTTGGAAGATACCAAATGTGACATGAAGCTGTGAAATTCAGCTGTATCTTTCTGAGTTAGTAGGGCTTGAAATTTACTTTGTTTTCAAATTCTGTTTTGGTTTTTCTCATGTTAGTGAAAATATTGAGCTACAGTCTCAATTAATATATATAGATCATTGCAAATGTCTGCATTTTGACCCGTTGCTATCTCCATATGGAATGACTGATCCATGCCACAGCATTTATTAGCCCTGTACCTGTGCAACCTAATTTTTGGAGTCTTTTCCTAACAACTTCAATTAATCTAAATGTTGCCAAATAATGCTCCTTTATCTAATGTAATGACTCATTCACATTACCTTAAACACTCCCTGTGTAATCAAACTATTTAATAGAAGTATAATTAAGTATAATTGTATGCATTAACCACAACGTGTCTGGTGTGTGCTGTCTATCTTTTGCTGGGAGAGCAGTGCACATAGAACTACTTTTACTCAAAGAAATTCCACTTTTTTGGCAGCTTCTTTAAGCAACCTAAATCAGTTTTGGGCTTCCAGAAGTTTGTCAAATGTCAGGAAGTAGTTAGTGGACTTTACTACTTCAGAGTCTTTTGTTTTTCTCAAGAATTTTTCTCTACTAACACCAATTTGTAATCCTGTTTTTGCTACTTAAATATGTGACACCAGGCTCAGGAAGGCATTAGGAAGCAAAAGGGAATACTAAAGATGCCCTCTAGAAAGATGTCTGGGGAGAGATGGGCAAAAATAGCTGAAGATTTGCGAAAGGAATTAACTGATTTGTTCATCCTGTGCAGGTTTTCAACTCATTCAGTGTGATGGCCTTGCCAAATTTAATTATATTTGTTTATATTTTATTTGAAAACTAGGCCTGAAGATGATGTCCTTTCATGTTTAGAGCAAGAGCTTGGATTAGCTCTGAAGCAGCAGCATGGTCTCTATGGAATTAAAATTTCATTTTAAACCTGTATGTGTTGCCTTACTGCATCTTAATTGTGCTACGTTGTATTTAAACTTTCAAATTACCTACAAGGAAGAGGCTAACATTTGGAAGATGATGGAGGGTTTGGGAGGAGAAGAAACCATGGATTACATTTTAATCAAAAGAACAAGCTGAGTGAAAGTACATCTTTGTGAAGAGCTCCAGTGTAAGGAGTCTTCCTTCTTGTGTGAATTCTACTTCTCATGCAACCTACTTTTTTTCTGAAAGTAACTTAACTTTGCAATTAAAGGAAAGCTAGAATAGCTAAATGTCAGTTTCCATGAGATTTAGCAAATAAACTTCCTGTTCTTTTAGGAACTTAGTGTATCAGTCAACTTCTTTTTCACTTTCCCTGTTAATTGAGGGGCAAATGTAGCTCTCTGTGTTTTGTTCCCCAGGTTTTATGATGTACTGAAAGAAAGCACATCTGTGGCTTGCAGTGTATGTTGCAAGAGAAGGGAGAGACAATTTAATGTTCCGCATGCTTTGGCTTCTGTAGCTACTTTTAAAATGGATGAAACTGGATTCAGGGACTAAGGGGTCCCTTCCCTTTTGTGTTTTATGTTGTTTGGTTGTTTTACGTAATGGTATGAAACTTTGTTCACAAACATTATGAGCAGTTAATTATTTATAGAAGTTTTTGCTGATTAATTTTTTTACTATGTCTTTTTTATCTTTAAAAAGTTTCTAGAACTATTAAGGTGGTTTATTTTCTTGTCGTAACTTGTTTTCTTTAGTTTGATAGTTTTAAAAGGCCGAATAGAGTTTGGAAATGAAGTGTAAAGTGTTAGCATTACAGGAAACAGCTCAAGCTATGACTTTTGCTATAAAGTATGCCTAAAATTGCAGTCACTTCAATTTTTCTATAAATAATCACTAATGTGGAATTATGATGTATTTTTGAAACCAGAAAGTATGGATTCATCTGGTGTTGATTATCATGTTACCACATGTTAATTATGCCTGGCAAAGATTTTGTTCTTTTCCATTATATGTTTGTGGAGAAGCTAGTTAGTTCTGCTTCATTTCAGCAAACTGAGTTGATGCCCAGAGGGCTATTATTAGTAGCTGCGTTGTCATAATTTATACTGAATGGCAAAACTTGTGATTATCAGGATGAAATATGCAATGTGAAAGGGAAATTCCTGGGGAAACATGCTAATGTTTCTTTTTCTTTGTAGTTATGCCATGTTCATGACAGTTACTTTTTCACAGGTTGTTGTTATTATTGGGTGTTTCCAACAATTAAAAAGTACGTTTATATTTTGCAACTTCAGTCTTGGAAACAGTCTTGGCTATTAAAAATAAAATAATCTGTTGTGATAAGTACCTGAGGAAAACACAAATAATGGACTACAAACTGCTTTCTGATTCAGCTGCATTTCCCTGAGGTAAATCCGCACAACCAGGCGGGCTATCTGTCTTCAGGAGTAGCTTTCCTACAAAAGTTACTTTGCGATTGCCACTTTATAAAGAAACAATTATGTTTCAGCGCCACCTATAGCTATTTTAAGGAAATATACTTAGGTCTGTGACTGGGATTAGCAAATGGATTCCATTTTTCCGGAAAAGAGAAAGGCGAATATCTGACTGATGGGGAAAAGGGACAATGTTTTGTGCTTTGCTTGAGTGAATGTTTAGAAACTGCTCTGTGCTGTGGTTTAAATATTGCTACAGAAACTCAGCGACATAGGATGTCCTCTACAGGCTGGGTCTTCAGAGTCATTGTCACTCTAAGAGACCCAAGCACTGGATTTATTGAGGTGAGGAGAACTTGTCAGGGGCACTTCCATGACTGCCTAGGTTTTCCAGGCTAGAAATAATACTAGTGGATTTACGTTCATCCAGTAATCGCTGCAGCCCTACCACAGTCCAAATACACCCTAACTATGTGAGATATACATTGTATGTCACATAGAGCTCAGTAATGCCTCCTGTGCATCATTCAGGAGACCTCTAATTGTCTACCCTGTTCTCTGCATAAAGTAAGTCGTGCCACAAGGTAGGGTGGAAAGATACCATCAATCGCTTTGTGGACATAAGTCCCAAGAGGGTGGGTTTTTTTGCTTTATTTGGTCAACAGTGCAAGGAAATAATAATGAAGAGCAAATACTCCTGCCTATATGGAGAGAATACTTATTGCATGGGCTGTAACTTTATTTTTTGTTTTACAAAGCAGGAGCTTCTTACTGTATCTGTAGTTTGTCAGCTAATAACGGTTTCCATGTACAATTTAATTTATGAAGTGGAGACCTATGCGTTTTGATTTATTGATAAATGCAGCAAGGGTGGCCGTTGACTGTCCTTTGGGCTTTCTAGCTTATATTTCTGAATGTGAAATTACTATTGACCAAATTTTCTAGAGAACTGCACAGTGAATATAGGCTGAGCCATCTCCTTGTCATCCCTTAATCTTTTCAGTGAGTTCATTGTCTGTTTGACCACACACAAAGATTCAAGGAAATGACTTTTTTTTCCCTGTCTGAACAGATGTTATTAATAGCACAGGTCACCCTTAATATGAAGGAAAAACCAAAAACCAAAACCAAATCCAACTCTGGAAACAAACTCAGAAGAACAATTACTAGCCTGCATATGCATACTTATCAAAGTGCTTTGAAAATAATTTTTATCCTTATAGAATAATGGTGTACATGTATTTATTACTGCATTTAAGAAACAAACACAGACACATCCACTTCCAAACACCTTAAAAAAAAAAAATAGACTAGTCCTATTAAGCAGTACAACACTAGGAATGTGTTGCGGGTGAAATAGAAATAAAAGCTTCCTGACACACTCAGAATTGCAGTGTCCTACTGTCTTCATCTGATCTTTTATATCTCAACTACTTCAGCTAAGAATTTCATTGTAATTTGTATTTAGGTCTCATTAGAGAGCCTGTAATACAAAGCTGGTTTTTAATAATTCTCCCTTCTACTTGGTGAGGTCAAACTTCATTGTACGCAGAACACAGCAGAGACTGGATGAAGGGACAGGAAAACAATGGAAATATTAAATCCTTTGTAATGTAATTTTGTGTCACTGCTAAGCAATCGCTGCAAATTGATACACCTCAGCTTCTGGCTTTCCAAAGAATGTGCTTGTGGCATTTTCAGTTAGTGTTGCAGTTCAGGATTGGAGGAGCTGAAAAGGCAGCTTGTCATAACCTTTACAGAAGACATGAGCTGCAGCTGATGAGGCTTAACTGCTCTGAGTCTCTAAAAAATGCAGCTGGTTTGATTTGGCTTGACCTTGGTTCATACCACACAGCTTATATTTCCCAATAGTGCTTCACGCATTACCCAGCCAAAGGAGTTTTTCCTGCTAGCATGGTCTATTATTTGCATGCTCCAGGAGCATGTTTCTGATCTGATTTCTCCCTGAACAATGAAATAAATCTTATACTGCCTCATTTCAGAAACCTAACAAATTATAGCTCTGGTACCATATGATTCAAGCAAGAATTAATTATTTAGTATTTTGTAATCTTTCCACATACTCTATCATTCCTTCCCTGCTTAACATGTGTCTTGACAAGGTTTTGTTATATAGCCTGTAAAAGTCTTTTGAGTTTTGGTCGAGGTTAGTGCATCTCAGGGAAGAAAGTGAAAAGATCAATTTATCTTCTCCTTTAAGATAATATTCAAATTTTGAACTGAACATAACTATGAGCTCCATCAAAGGAGATTAAGCCTTTTTTTATACTTTTTTTTTTTTAAGTTTGCCACTAAAAAAGCTGAAGGTGAAATAGTATTCACCTTATGGGAATTGCTTTTTACCCAGAAAGTCATGAGGCTTCTAGACACCAGTGAGGTGTTCTTCCTTTCACCCAGAAAAATACAGCGTAACAAGCTCTGTGATTTAAATGAGTAAGCTAGCTAAACAGAGACCAGACCTCAAGGTAGTAAGTGATGTAACTCAAGAGAAACAAAGGTGCTTTATTTCCTTAAGGAACCCGGTCAAACTATCATGGGAAAAAGCAGAGTTTTTGTAGGAGGGTGGATGGGGATAAAGAAAGAATGATCAATATTCTGATTATCACAATTGGACATGCATTGTGTATGACATGCTATTTTGGAAGCTGGTTATATTCCTGCAGCACCTTTCTCTATCCAAAAAATAAGCAAAGAGATTATATTTGGCTTTTGCTTTAGTAAATATAAATACTTCAGTGAAATTTGACCAAGTCTGTCTTGCTGTTTTTATTTGTGCTAGGCAAATAACTGGTTTGAAATCATCTGTTTTCCAGTGGAGCAGGTTTCAGCATAAACATAACACATTTCAAAATGAGAAGAGGCTTTGGGTAGCTATTATTCAGTAGCATTTCTCTTATGATCTGTTGAAATATTTCATAGCACTACAAAGCAATGCCAGGCTGCAGTGGTTTGTCTGCGCTATATAGTTCTAAATGGTGTGGAAAAGTTTCTAAGTTCAGGCACTTCCTTTAGCTCATTATTTTATGGGTGATTTGGCATCTTTGCTTTTTAAGTCTGCCGGACTTATATAGAAAAGCATCAGGTGTGAAGAGAGCAACTAGAGTGTGCCTACCTACCTTCTGTGAGAATGAACTCTTCAGAAAGAGAAGAGCAAAGGAATCTGGAAGAATAGGAAAGGATATTTTTCAGTAGCGTTCAAGGGGGCTGGAGGTGGAGATAGGTCTCCTTTTTGCTGAATGCTTGATTTTATTTCCTTTATCCAATGTCTGACTGTTTGAATCCTTCTCCAACTGCACCAAGTAAGAGAAGAAAAATGTAGAAATAAATAAAATGACATGACTCTTCTGCTGGAATAAGTTGGCAGAGAGCTTCTGTTAGTGCAAGGTTTTTCTGTCAATTGTTCAAAGGCTTTTTATATTATTAACAGGCATGTTCAGTTTTCATGGTAAAATTCCAATGCAATGTTTTCAGTAGAATTCCTGATTGCCAGTCTGCCCTCAGGCTCTGGCCCCCAGTGAGCTCTGACTGGCCACTGCACCCCCAGAAAAGTTCATGGGCCTTGGAGTTCTACAGGGAGAGAGAGTGAGATGAAACAAGTTGCAAAAAACCCAGACAGATAAATTATTACAGGGTAGGAGAAAGATAGGATTATCTTGTAATTACCTTCAAGAATCAATTTACATGAATGAATGTTTTTGAATAAACAAGTTATTTTCGTGTATTTTGCTGATACTGCAAGTGTTACAGATTTTTAATAATGTCTATTGCTTCCACCTAAGCTAAGTTTCAATAGGTTGCCTCTTTATTTACAAGTTGCAGGGTTGTTTTATAATTGATTTTTTTTTTTTTTTTCTAAAAACACATTTAAAGATATAATTGAGGTTCTGAAATCTCTTTGAATTTTCTGGGTTGGTTTGTTGTTTTGCTAAAACAAATTTACTGAGAAGTCTAAAGCATTCCTTAAAACCCCTGAGAAATAACAGGTGATAAATATATTGGTGTTCAGATGAAGGTTTAAAACTGTATTAGTCAATCCCATCAAAAGTAATTCTCCAGGATTGCTTTGTGAAGCTGTGGGCTTTGTGTGCAAATAAGGGAGAAGGAAATGGTACTTGAAGCAAAAAAACAGATGACAGAAGGTCTTACTAAGAAAATAAGCTAAAAAGACTAAAATTGTTAGATTGTAATGATGAAAGAATGGGGTGCAATTAATGAAAATACAGTGCAACAATGCAAATTAAAGGCGTGCAGTGCACATTGCAACACAATGCCTTGTTCACATACTGTCAGTCAGATGGGACACAAGAGGGCAATCAATAAGATTAAACAAGGAAAGATTTCTCTAAAAGAAGAGACCAGAAAGATAAGTTCATTCAGTTTAGATAGGAATAACAAAGAACATAGTAAAAGCATATGGAATTAGTGTGATTTAGGGAAGGTCACCAGAGGATTTTCTTTTATCATTTCATGTTGGAGAGGGATGTAAATACAACCTCAGACATGAAAGGATAGCAAACAAATTTTCTTTGAAAGTAGAACAAAGTTATAAAAGTTATCAAGGTTATTAAGAGCAACCATTTTTTTGTCAGGGGCAGAGGAGTATATTGACCAGAAGCCTTTCCATGTCAGCTTATGGCATTACATACAGCTGTTACATTTCAGGCAGAGATAGTGGTGAGGAGGTAGCAGTTTTGGTTGTCTTGAGCTACACGTATATCAGAAAAAGGATGAAGATGCAGATTAAAGTATTGAGGGAATGCAATAAAACTGTATAAAATACTGAGGATGCACTGGCACAGCCCAACCCTTGGGAATATCTCCCAACCCTCTAGTGGTTGATCTGCTTTTCTGAGTAGTGGACTTTAAAATCTGCCAAAGCTGAACACCTGCAAGGGTTTGCTAGAGGATGTTGGATTAGCTCCATGGCTGTGAGGTGGTAAATATCCAGGGTTCCACTTCATTTAAACGTGGCTTATTTTGGAGAAAGAGAGATGCTCTCACAAGTAGCTACTGTAATACCAGAGTACTAGTGTGGTTCTTTCGTATTATGTATACTTTACAAAAAACATACTCAGTGGAGAAGTGACTTTTTTTCCCCAGAGCCATTGCTTATTACCACATATACAGAATATTTGCTGTGTCACTTATAGGTGAACAACCTTTTCAAGTAAATCTGAAAGAACAGTTGGTTTGGGTTTTTTGTTTGGGTTTTTTTTTTTTAAATCTTTTTGACACTTAGCAAGCATTAGTGTAAAACATAAAGGTCCATCTGCAAGCTGGGAGGAAAGCTCCAGGCTTGTACTTTGTTCAGCTATGCTTCTTACTACAGAGCTGCAGTTCCTTTCTTTGGTTTCAAAGGCACAAAGAAGGAAATGCAACAATAATGGAAAAAAAATCATTTTTCCACTTTAGTAAAAGCCACCACCTACCTAAGTCACAAATGATTCTGCAAAATCATTAGCAGATAATCAAGTTAAATGTTGTGAAGCTTCATTCTTTTTACCAAAGAACAGCAATAAATCACCAAGGAACTGTTCTAATGTGCCTCCTTAATTCCATTAGCAGGAAGAACGGGTAGCCCCTTATTCACACAGATATTTAGCTTATTAATTTTTCTGCTGTCTATTGTGAGCAAAGAACTGATAACTGAAAATGAGATTTTGATAAGAAAAGTGAACAATCTCTGTAAAAATCAAAAGACTTTCTTTTGATGATGTGTATCAGCTATGTTTAGCAAAAAGCAATTTAGTTTCAGAAAAAAAAATTGCTGTTTACTGAGGGGGGACCTAGTTTAGCATGAATATTTCCAAAAATACTTGCAAAACATCCCAAGGGATTCATCTTTCAATAAACGTATCTCTTGCTTTGAGATATTGTAACTTTTCTGGGTTATTTTTTTCCTTCTGCTTCCCAGCTGGCCTGTCCACCTGCCTACGGTTTGTATCCAAGAAGAACAAGTTCAAAAGCCAATAAGATTTTTCTATTTTGTTTCTGTTAAACAAAACAGTCGTCATAATGGCCGTCTTCTTCATTGGTTCTAAAATTTTGACAAAAACAAATCCTGATCATTAGCACTGATTGAACTAATGGTCTCTGCTAAGAAAGAAAATCCTACAGTAGAGTCAAAGATGCCTCGGTTGAAAATGATTAATTAAATTATACTTTCTCGTGCATATGTTAGAAGTTGGGTGGTTTTTTCTTCCTATGAATAACTGATTACTCTGAAGAATGTTCCAATTTGCTTTCTTGTTAAACGTTACTTGATCATCCATTCCCTGCACCACACTAACAGAAATGAAGAACCTTGAATTTAAAAAATGCTTTTGCCTGTATACACAGCATTTTACATCTCTGGAACAAGTCCTGAAAAATTTCCTTTTCTTCTTCTTGCGTTTCAGTGTATGAACAATTCCAACCCTGTTCTGGGTCTGTAACACATGCAAGCCTCTTTTATTTACAAAGCATCCACACTTCTAACTATTTCTGTCAGTTCAGCAGTAACGAAATAAAAATAAGAAAGAAGTTTTTCATTTGTCACACTTGTGATTAAATGATCAGAATCATCCTTTGCGGAGCTGTTGCACAAAATGGCAGAGCAGCGTAGTTACAAGATTTCCATAACGTGCAAGAAGAGATCACCCAGTTCCCTTCTGCAGGATGCAAAAAGAGAGGCTTTCTTTAAAGCATAACTGAAATATTTATGCAATTTAGTCTGCAAACTTACCTGAAATTCCTTCTGAGAATGAGTCACCCTCAAACCTGTACGTTCTTCTGTCCTGACCAAGTAGGAAATACGCTGCATGCTATTACAGCTCAGTCCTTAGAGTGCTCCCTACGCTACAGACTGGTGACATCTTTCTAAGTGCAGAATGAAACTGCAATCTCCAATGTCCCAGAGGAGACTGTGGTGAATTCTTAATTGTTCAATGTCTTGCAACAATGCTCTTCCTCGTACTTACGTGACACTTCTAGTCTACACAAGAACCCAGAACCACAGAACTGTGTGTACAGAAGTGGGCATTTAACAAGAAAAGACAGTCAACAGAAGTTTTTCAGACTTGAAAGAATTCACATTTTGTGTCTGATGTGCCCATTTACTTTTGAATGAACGTTAGCCCAACCATGCAGGTATGCAAACATCTATGTGCATGAATGGAATCATGCTATCAAACACATGCTAGTTGACTGCTATATTTCTGCACAGTGGATCAAGATTACATCTTAGTTCACAAAGACAGATCCCTCGTTGCTGGAGGTGGTATCCTTTACATTGCAGTAGAAAGTGGTGCCATCTAGCTTCCAATTTCACATGATTTATTTTACTGTCTTTCCCAACTGACTTGCTCAGCTATTTCTTGTGCTTCCTTAGTTGACGTTTCCTTTGCTGAGCTGACCTGCTGAGAGGAGTGCTGATCTTCCAGACTCAGTTGGTGTTCCCTGTTGAGTTTAAGTTTAGCAGCAGGAGTCTGGTTGTGGTGCAAATGGTGGCTTAGAAAGATTAACTTGAGATGCTTTGCTTTGAAGGTCACACAGAGTGCCTGGTTATTAAGCCAGTTTAGATTCTCACCCATGGACAGGATCTTACTTCACAACTAGTTTTTGTACAATGAAACTGGAAGGAACAACAGAATGAAGATAGCCTTTTTAAAGTATTGCAGGAAAAAAGTCTGTTGTGGGAATATTGAAATGGATTTATTTAAATACAGTCGAACAGAGTACTCTGGTGACTCTAAGAATCCTTTCTTCAGCTTCCATTTAGTTGAGAGGAAACTGTTTCATTTGAATTATTGTGAGCAGTTTGCATTAAGAGCTTCTTTGAAACACAGGTGTAAGCAATTGCGACTTGTTTGTATGAGGGTTATTCTGCGAAATAAATTGATATGCTTCTATTAGAACAGATATCCAGTGTATTTGAGCAGGGGATGCGTATTAGAGTGTCTTGGCTCTCAGCAGGCTTTTGTGTAGTCTAAGGAAGAAAAAGTATCACCGCTGCTATCCCGCATGGTGTAAAGAAATCAAATAAACTGTCAGGCTTCTGCCAGAACCTAGAAGAGATTTGTGTGGTGCTGGAAAGAGATTGCAGAGGATCAAAGGAAAATACAGAGTAATTCTTAATCTTCTTGTACCAACAGCACACGAGCTTTATGAAAAATCCTTCCTCAGATGTTTTCTTATTAAAATGGGTAATTCAGGGAGGTGGGGAGCCACTTCAACTCTTGATCAGGTTCACAATTATATTTAATGAAAAACACGCACTTATAAAAAGCCTCAAAAAATTATCAGCGGAAGGAAATCACTTCTGTAAAAAACCATACCTCTTGTAGATTTGGTTTAGAGAAACATCCTCAAGTGTGATGATGGGTTTTGATTTTATATTGTCTTTCATAGTAATTACGAAAAAGCTGTTTACATGATCAGAATATTGCTATGGGAGATCTTGCCATTTAAAAATTTGCCATTCAGCAAAGTAGGATTTTACAGAAATTAAATTAGGGTTTTTCTCTAGAAGCCACACATTTCCTTACATTGTAAATACAGCTTTTGTGAGTATTCCGAACAATGGTGTTGAACTATGCTGTACTAAGGATATACTTTGTCCCTATGAAGCACCTATAAATACTGTTTTTTCTAGTGAGTGGAACGGGATTGTTACAGTGTTGTCAGTCTCCAAATGACCACACTCTCCATTTCCTATCTGACTTGTCCTCTAGTAGTGCTATTAGTAAATTTTTCACGTGACTTGCCATTCGTTCGCTTCTGTTAAAGAACTACTGTGAATACAGTTTCAGTTGTTCATTCATCCAGTTACTGACCAGACCGACATGTCTGAACTTGCTAGAGGAGACAAGAATGCAGCACTAAGTATCATTTTCTGTAGCAACCTACTATGTGTTTTTTTCCTTGTAAAAATACTTCCTAATTCCACTGTTATTACTTACATGTTTAGAGTTAGGCATGCACTTAAGTGATTTTGGCTGGTCAGCATCCCAGATGTTTACCCTTCATTTTGAAACAATCAAGCCCAAACGGAAAACTCTTATGAAAGGCATTATGTTCCATTTCCTATCTCCTGAGACAGGCAGTCTTGCGAAGGGTCTGGTTTGGGTTTTTATTGCTTTATGCGTGCGTGATGAAACTGTTGCACACAAGAGATGTTTTGAATCCGGTATATTAGTTGCAGTCATTTTGGTACTGAAGAAAGGAACAAGTGGTACTGCAGTGAATAATCTGACATATAGCAGCCATCTAACGTAGCTCTTACCTAATGAGTTTGGAAGGGGTCTCAGAACTTAAACAGTCTCATAGGACCTGTGACATGCACGTTGCAGTTTTTTAATCTGAATCCAGTACTTCCCCCTTTCTCGCTGTATCGGTACGCGCTGATATTTAGACTTCCTACCTGTGTTTGACCTGCTCATTATTTATTATTTATTCTCTATTACTGGAAAAAAAATAGTAATAATAAGGGAAGAATAAGATTTTCTTCTCACTGCTATGCAGTGTGAACTTTCCTGAAGGTGGATTAGTGTTCTGCCATCTGGGAAAGAAGCACAAATTGTTTGTGTCTTATCAAAGAGCAGGAACATGGCAAAGGGCAGATAATGGACAATGGTTCTATGCCTTCTAGGTGTTACAAATGCTGTGTAAATAGTGGTCCTCCATGCTCTGGTAAGCATGTGTATGTATAACTGTTGCAGAGGAACAACTGACTGGTTTTAGTTGTCTAATGATTTCTCATGAGAACACTTTAAGAAGAGCTTGTTGAGCTTAGAGACGTCACCTTAGATACTGAATAGCAGCTGAAGATAGCCAAAGCTTATGTGGCGTTTCCCAAACAACTTTTGCCCTCTCTGTATCTCCTGGAGAAGCCTTTTTTCCTCCAAATAAACACCTGGCGGGCTACAAGCCACTGAGTTGGTGAGGAAGCAGCCAGCCCCCAGGAGTGCCGGTCTTTACCACAGTAGTTTTTGAAAATGCTTTGTTTTCTTTTTTAGCAGCCCAGTCAGGCTGGGAAATTGGTTTCCTGCTTATGTGCTTGGATTGCCTTCCTATGTCTGGTTTGGACATTAGGAGTCAGCAGGTGATAGATCTGAAAAGACAGCTGGGGCAAGGATACTGAAGCTATGCTTGGCAAGAGGGTATGGCACGGTGTCTAGGTAGGGTGAACAGAAGGAAGCGGGTCCGACACGGCAGCAGCAGGGGCTGACAGGTGGATACAGGTTTGGCAGGTCCGCTGGCAAAGGTATCTTTACTAGCTGCTCAGACTTCCCAGAAATGGCAGCAGATGGTGGTGTCCTTGGTTGCCATCTCCTTCATTTACTCATACCCTCAAAATACTTTCCTGAAAGCATATTGTGAAACTCCTGTTGTTGTTCCTTATGTCATGGTTTGAGTGTTTCCTGTACCTTCTTTATTTATTTCCTAGCCATATCATAGAGAAAGATTCAAGCTGTGAGAAGCTGGCATGTGAAAAAAAACATAAAATGACACAGACAGTGACCTGGGTTCTGTTCATTGGGAGACACTAGTTATAGATGCTCCTGTCAATTTCAGCACAGAGAAAATAACTTTCACTTCTGTTCATCATTTGTCAAGACTAAGCACAGGCGTGCTCACAGCTTGCTGAGAAATCAGTAGAAAGGCCAATGAATAGGAAATTCTGCTGCTTTTGTGGTTTTCTGTCTAAATCCAGGTCCTGTTCACTTCCATTTTGTTTCATTTAAATGCGAGTTGGAAACAGTTAACTAATACTGTGATAGTATTTCTTATGTTGATGTTGTATGTACACAAATATAGATAAATATGTATATGATTCTGGTACTGGTGTGTTTATTTGTGTGTATATATGTAGTATCAGAATTATGTACACTCTCTATATACAAAAATATTTTCAGAAATAAAACTATTAGAGCAGCAGAAACAAAGAGCTAAGGAAGGGTGCATTTTTAAATTAAAATAGAAACACAGTTTTAAAACTTAAATGAAAAACCACTGGTAGAATAGCCTCCCCTGAAAGCATAAATTATCCTCATGCCTGAACACTTTGAAATACTCAGCCTGTAGTAAAACTCACACTGACTTCAGCCTGAGCAGGAATGCATGTCTTTAATAATGAAGAAGGAATAAAATACATACAAGTCTACTTGCCGCCTGTTTGTAAGCTCTTAGTACTGCAACAGTGACATCCAGTGACTAAACCAGTTCTAGACTTGGTCTGCTTTTGGAATGAACACTAAAGGATGTGGATGGAAAGGGAGGCTTCTTTACTTAGATCCTTTGCGAAGCACTGGACTCATTGAGAGGACAAACACCGCAGGAGAATGCAAAACATGAAAAATAGCCAGTCTAGAAAAAGTAAATGTTTAAGTAACCCATATCCGTTTCAGAATTAGACATTTGCTGAGTCAAGTGAGGAATAAATTCTTTTATAACAAGTGCTTTGTACAGGAAGGTGATTTGTTTAACAAGACTATTCACCTTGTTTTCAAGAAGGTAGTAATCAGAACCAGTTCTTTAGGATTTGAACTTCAAAGCATGCTCCAAGTTGTCCACTTTTTCACTGCTACAAAACTGATGAATGGAGAAATAAGTATATGAGTTAACATAAGCTTATAAACAAAAGTAAATGCACAGAAAAACGGATTAAAAGAACTGGAAAGGAAGCAACTACCCAGCTGAAAACAAGAAATGTGACAGTCAGTCACATCTGTCCTTTGGCAGTGGTTTGACTGGTGGTATCAGGAACAGAGCAGAAATGTAAGCCTTAGTCACAGTTGCGTTGCTTTTCCCTGCTTGTTTTAAGCAGATTCCAAATGACTAAAAACACTGTGTATTTAACCCCTCTTAATCTGGTATCCACAAAAGTAATGTTATATTCTGCTACTGTACTAATACTGGTTTTCTATAGGGTAGAAGAAGATAAACAGTGTTCAGCCTAATGATTTGATGGAAGTATAACTTAATACAGAATTTTTCCAAGAACGAGCACAGCAATATCAGCTGACTGCAGAACCAGTGTACTTTTTCTGGGCAAAACAGAAGTTTAATTTCAAGAGAATCAGTTGCTCAACAGAAGACAACTGGACTTACAAATCAGAAAGGCAAATGCTCAACATATTTCTTGCTTCTACTCAAACAGGTTGGGTAGTTCAGCTGGGGAAACTTCTCAGCCATAAGAAATGGATCTGATAATCTATTTCATCCATCATTCATTTCCTTTCCTCTTCTCACCCCTAAAATAAGACAAGTTAGAATAATCCACTTATGCAGCTGACTGTTGTTAGCTTGCAAAAGGTTTGACTTTCAAAGCAGAAAACCCCAAGACATTGATAATAAGATAAATCTGAGTGCAAAGCCTGAGAAACTTGTCGATTCTCTCCTCTTTAAAAGTGTTCCTATATTGCATCAGTAATGTTACACTTTACTGTATTACTTAAGGTATTAGCGCCTTTGAAGTGAGGACAAAAACAAAGCCTGTGTTTTCAGTTTCCTCATGGTACTATCTCAATATTCTGCTCTCAGCAACATTACCCTCTCTGTTCATTATAATTTCAGTCTTTAGAAAACACTTGAGATAACCCTGGTTTCAATATAAGAAACAGGAAGTTACAGGAAAGAAGAATAATAGGGGAGAAAAGAAGAGTGTGTTATAGAGACAGGTTTTCAAAGACCAGCTGCTGGGTTCTGATCTTCCTTTCACTGGAGAAGATAGTTCACTTTCACTTCCTTTCATGTATTTTTAGGTGGGTTTTAAATATTAAATGCTATAAAGGCCGCCGTAAAAATAACACAACAGATATAAAAGAATAACAGAGCCATTTGCAAAACTCTCATTAAAGGGAACATAAGGTCCTCTTTAGAACCTGGTTGGGGTTTTGAAGTTGTATGGCATCAACATGTAGATGACCTCAGCTGGAAAAGCAGGAATATACTTCAATGGCCTCAAAAAAATCAGATCATGTAACACATAACTGCAGTACTGACTACTAACAGTGCGAATGTGGTCTGTGATAGGTAGTTGACTGTCCTCTTCTGTAAGTGCTTGCTGTGACGTGCCGTTGTACATGGGAAGCGGCACTTTTCAGTGCTTTCAGAAACTCCGCAAGAGCAACAGCCTTGCCATGCGTGAGGTGATTAATGTCTGTGCTAAGGAAAAGGCCCTTGGGAGCTTTTGTCCTGTACGATGGCAGTGACTGCTACATCTTGGCTCTGACTTTAAGCTCAGTGGGGCAAGCTAAAAATGCTAGTGGTATTTTTCCTGTAAGTTCGCTATCTGGTTCCTTATGCAGATTCAGAAATATCCATGCTTCTTCATCTAATTCAAGCACGAAGTAGAAGTATTATGTTACGATTTAGTTGGTTGAAGACAGGGGACAGGAAGCTCTTACTTCTGAAAATTTTTAAACTAAGCAGTGGAAAAATGAAGGGGCATCACTAGGGGGCAACAAAGCATCACAAACACGTACGTTGTTAAAGACCAAGCAATGTCACAAATGCTTTTTGGATTTTTTCCAACTTTATTAAATAGCAGATCTTACTTCAGGCAGGACAGAGCTCAAAAACAGCAAAAAAATTATTTTTGACCTGTGAGTTGTAAGCATTTTTAAAATCCTAAGGCTTTTACCATTAGAATTGCTATATCTACCAATCTTCTGCAGACCTATAGCCAAGACAGCTCCAAGCAAAGGCGTGTTCTGGGATGGCACGTTCTCTCCTGTTTTTGCTGTTGGAAAAATTGGAGCTATCACCAGGAAGATCTCCACAGTGAGAGCTACCAGTTGAGAATCTGGCTTTGAAGGACTTTTTTTGTGGTCAGAAAGTAGCTAGTGTGCCTTTTCAAGCAGTGTCTGTTTGGCTGTTCATTCGTCAGGTTTGCAATGATGCTAACCTCTCACATAAAGCTTTACCTTTTTTTTTTTTTTTTTCATTCCCTGATCTCCCAGTTTGTGGATGAGAATTCTATGCACTGTAGGAAGGCTAAAATCTGATTATTTCAACTTTGAACTCTTCAGAGTCAAACTATCTTTGAATATTCCATGAGTTTGTACAAGGCATTTTTTATGGCTTCTCTGTTTGAATTTACTTTAGCTGTACTTTTCTATATATCTATTTACTGATACATAGTGAGGTATAAAGGTTATGAAAAATGCAGCCAGAAGTCAGATTTTTTTGAACAGAAATGANCTGATACATAGTGAGGTATAAAGGAGTCAGATTTTTTTTTTTAACAGAAATGCGGTATAAACTGTGCTCCTGTCCAATTTCTTCATGGAAGTTCTCAGTGATACGAATGATCTGGAGTAAAATAGTCATCTTCTGAATTGTAATCTTTGTATTGGGAATTGATTTGTGTAACACATGCTATAAACAAACATGAAGAGAGAACATAATGATAATGTCACATACTCAAAGGTTAGAAATTCTTGGGTTTTTCAGCACAGCGACAAAGCTTAGGTGATCTCTTCAGGAGAAGCTCAGTTGGTGACTTTTGTGATTTGCTAGTTTTACTTTCTAGACTCCCATAGGACCTTAGAAAAGTGCTTTTTAGTGACTAGTTATAGAGCTCACAAATTTCATCTTGCTCATCTTAAAAGCCTTTTCTAAAAAGAAAAAAAAAAGTTTTTTAGAATTGCAGGGACTTTTTCCACTGTGGACCTTTAACTATTGACAACTGTCTTAAGCTATCAGCAGGTTTCAGGGCAATCTGGAGGTTAGTGTGATTGTCTAGGCCAGGTCATAGCTGAATGGAATTCTTTGATCCTACTAAAGGCTCAAAACAGTTTTGTTTCCATCTTCAAAGTCTGAGGCCAGTTTCAGCTGAAGCCTTTTACGTTATAGTTACAATGCAAAGGAGTCCAGAGAGCCTCCTGACAACTAAACTAGGAGGACTGCATGTGGGAACTGGAGAGACATTAACAGAACAGAAAGCAAAAATATTCATCTTAAAATGCAATTTTAATGTTTCCTTTCAATTTTCCTTTTGACTGTGTTCTTCATGCACATGGTGGTATTTTTACTTTCATCCTGTTTTGTTATTTACCAAAGATTTCTTACTCTAACTTTTAATCAAAATAAGGGGTTTAATTCTATATTCCCTGAATTACTTTTCTTTGTATGTGATTCTCAACTTATTTGACCATAAGAAGACAATTGACTTTAAAGCTCTTAGCATTTTCTTTACTTTTCATGTCTGTGTGGACTATTTCTTTCAGAATTACTTCATTATTTTGCACACCAAGTCCAAGTGACTTGAGTGAGATGTTGCGAGAAAAGAAGGAATGATGCTAACACATTATGGGAGGAGCTTCAAAAATGCTTTATTTTGCCTGTTCACTTAAAAATAGATATATTTCTCATTAAAACAAAAATAAAAGCTCACTTAAATTTTGACCAGGTTGAGTCCCTAGATTCAGAATACATTTGCATGGGCTGGTAAATTCAGACCAGTCAGCGGTATGACTAAAGATAAAGCCTCTCATCTGTAAATGACTTGTAGAGCGGAACAAGTGTGAAATGATCGCTATTCATCCACATAGGTGCATTCTAAGAAAACCAAAGTGAAGCAGTGTGGTGGGTTTTCGGAAATCTAGTTGGTTTTGTTGCTAGTGTAAATGTACAGACTGAAAGTTCTTTACATTGTGGTGTCATTTTACAGAGTCTGGTTTGGCTCTCTTACTTATGACCCTCAAAGATTTATGGACAACACTGATAGACACTAATTCTTAACACATGGGCACCCAAAATTTGTTTTTCAGAGGCTTCAGAGTCACATAAATGACTGACCATTTCCATTTAAGTCATTTGTCCCGAGCTGGCTTGCTCCTTGCTTTATCTGAGCTAGGAGTTGGTCATTTTAATCCCCAGCATTTAAACTGCCCTTTTACTTTGTGAGTGCTTCCAGTCCATTTCAGGACAGTTAATCCATGTGATTACTGATCCAGTTAATGGTCAGTAGACTCAGCTGACTCCTGACTTTTCCTTGAAAAGTACCGTAGACATTCTTACAGTCAGGAACAACAGGCAGGAGATCTGAGGAGCTGCCAGGAGCATCTCTGTTTGTGGCACAGATAGTTAATCTGTTGACTGACTACGAGAAACTTCCCATCAGTTGCAGGATGGTGATGGACAGATGAATATAAATCTTCAATGTAAGTAATTTAGCTCACCTCTTTGTCTTTGCCCAGAAAAAATGGAGTTAGTTGCAGCTACTAACTGTGTAAGTTACTGTTCTTCAGCCGTTACTTCCTCTCTGTTGCTGTTTAATTCATTATCTGGGAAATTCTCATTCTCTGTGCCCAGGAGTAGGATCCTGGTCATCTGTCTCAACATGCACAACTTAAAAGGTCTCGGTCTCGCAACTGGAATCCCCATCCCCATCTCCAGACAGTGTCCTCTTAATGATGCTTAACTTTTGTTTTAGCACATATTAGTGTGATTTGTAAATAAGCCTTTGTAGTACATCTCCAGATACTGTGGTGAACGCAGCCCAGACCTAGAGGAGAGAACATGGCTTGATTTAAAAACAAACAAAACCCAACAGTAAACCACAACGTCTCTCTCTTAAATAGGCAGTGAATAAGGCATCCTCCAGAGCCACATCAAAGCCTGCAAGGTACAAGGAATAGAAAATCCTACAGACTGTCTCTCATCCTTTAAAAGTGTACTTCATTTTAGCTGGTGCTGTTTAGAAAACAATTGCTCTAAACCGCAGGCAAATCGGAAAACTTTCAACAGGAAGCGTCCCTGCCGCTGCTGCAGATCTCTGACTTCTACCCAGAGTGAATCCATGTGCTCCATGAAGAGCAAGAACAAGGACTAGCTGATTAATCCACAGGCAGGAGCCTGCTCTAGGAAGATCAGGTTGCAATCCTGCCTTTGTAGCTTTACACCACACCCCTTCAACGTGAATTGGTAGGGGAGGATCATATTCAGCACTGATTCGGGAATTCTTTCTTCAACAGCTGTTGCTAGGAGTTTGGTGAGTACTTTGTAACAGACTCTCAGTTTACATGAGAGATTTTTTTTTATCTTTAGCTGGCAGAAAGGGGTACCTACCGGTCTGTTTTCTTTAGAATGTGGTAGATGCAGTAGTCAGATGTTTAGATTCAAAGTCCACCGATGAGTGCTGCAAAAAGGGAGGCTTTTTTTTCTCTGTAAATTTGAAACAGTGGGACAATGAGTATACTTTTATTAATACAGCTAATCTTTGGTTGTCAGAATCTCAGACTAAAATATTTGGAGCTCCAAGACAGTTCTTTGAAAGAAAGCCATTCTAAAGGGGAATATGTTAATTTTGATCAATAGCTGGGTTTGCAAAAAAGGCTTTAAAAGCTTTTGTTTTTTAAAACAATTTCTCCACTACAATAGCTCCAAGGGAGGCTTGCTGCAGACAGAGTGGTCTGGCAGGCTGTTTTACATCCTTCTAAGGCACGTAACATTTGAAGCAATGTATATTTTGAGAAGTACAAGGACATTTTAGGAGAATCAAATTAAGTTGATGCTACTACGAGTCAGTTTCACTCACAGTGTATATTGAAATTCTCAAGAAGCTAAAAACCCTTAAACAATGAGGAGAGTAGTGAATGAGACTTACAGTGGTGTCAGTGTAACAAATGAACAACCCCACAGACCTCTTGAAGCCCCAGAATATTACTGGTGATTTTTTTAGTATTTTACTTGGAAGAATTGACATAAACTTCATTTTTAGTAACTATGTAATGAAAAACAGTGATGCTAGACTGTATTTTTTAAAAAAAAAGCTAGCCAAAATTTAAGTAACCATGTTTTAGAAAATCTAAATACAATTTACATGAGGAAAAGGCATGTAACAATGGGAAAAGTGGAGTGGGGAGAACAATAGCAGTTTGGATGGAGGGAGTATGTGAAAGGTCACTGTGACTCAGTACTCTACAAATTAGAAAACCAAGTACTTCATGGAAAATATGTAAAGATATAAACCTTCCTTCCTGGATGTCTTATGGACAGATGCAAAGACGGGAATTCCAGCTGTCAGTATAGATAGAAGAGCAGAGGCATGCTATAGGGATAGCTAGGCACATACTTGGGAAAAATGGTCAGCCTTCTCCCTTGGTAATCTTCTGCTTATTATTTCGTTCTACTAGGGAAGAGCTTGTGATTGTCTGTGAAGGCAGAGAATATCTGTATCCACAGTAAACTTATCTGGAGTTTTGTTTAAGTTGAATTTGAGAATTTTAGTCAGTTTACTTTGTGCATAATGCATGCAGAGCAGTGTTGAGGGGGTAAAGTTGACGAAAACACTTTCTGCTCCAACCTTTTCTCCTGTCAAATATATCCCATGTGAAAGAGTTCATTTAAAAGTAGTTATGTGAGCAATTGCTTGATAAATCCATTTCTTTGAAATTTTTATAACTTTCATACTGGAAAATCTCCAAGTGTACTTTAAATTGACTTTCAGTGATCTTTATGTTTATCTTTACATTGTGCATTGCATACTTTGCAACCTGGAGATTTAATGCATTTCAGCTGTTTTATGTAGTTGTGTAACCTTTAAAGTACACTTAACCTTTTAGTACAGTGCCCACATTTACTAATTTTCATAATACAAACTCAATTATTACTCATCTAGCGAATATTCTATATGCAGAATAACTGTAAGTTAAAGTTTTATGATCTTCTTGACTCAGGGCAGATAGAAAATTAGTGGCATTGAATTTATCTATCCTTAATTTCATCAGAGAGTTAATTTTGAGAGTCTAATGGTAAAGACTTACAATCTGTTGGCATCTATTTTAAGATTTAGTATCAGATCAAAAGGGCAAAGAGGGAGAGTGTACAAAAAGGAGGCAGAGCTTCTGTCAGAGGGGAAATTTTAAGAGATTGGGGGAAAAGTGGTCCAAGATACAGTGTGTCTAGGAAACAAAGCAAAGGTGTAAAGGAACAAGCTTCCTAACAGGCTTTCAGAGAACATGGGTTTGAAATCTCACCTCTAGCTAGACCAGACCCACAGAGAAGGAGAGTTACTGGATTCCAGATCTAGCTTCAAGAACTGCTTCTCCAACAACTCTTTCAAGTTAAGTGGAACAAACAGGAGCAGCTACTAGTGCTCAGGTTGTGTATTCTCCTGGGGGCACTGATACCTGTTATGCTCTTCCTCTGATTCTGTGGATCTTGAATTACTTTTAGGGCAGAGAACACAGATTCATCTCAAGGATGTATCAGTGGGATTAGGATCAGTCCTGGAAACGTGAATATTAAATCTCTGGAAAAAAAGAGACAATGACACCATCTTTCACAGTGTGGGAAGCTGCTTTAGCATCTACATTTACTTTAATAGATGATTCTGGTAATAACTCTTCTGCATTTTAAAATAAAGTCATAGCTTCTTGAAGTTCATTATAACTACCACGATTTTGTTGTCGTGCATTCAGTATGCTCTGAGAATGTCTGCCAGAGGGAGTCAGGGGATATATACAGGAACAAAAAAAGAAATTTTAAACCTTAAGAAATGGAACATCAGTAGAGCTTAGGAGCCTCAAGAATTGCATGACTCTCATATCTCACAATTTGGGAGCAAACTGTTTGAAAGGTGCCTAATTCCAGTACTTACTATTGCTCTTCATTTGTGCTCCATTCCAATGTCATCTTTTCTCTCTAAGAACTAGGAGAAAGGGCTGGGGTCTCCATAGCTGAAGCTCTTCTTCACTCTGAAACTAGGGAGAACCCTTAAAAAACAAAAGGGACAAAATACCTACTTCTGCTTGTTTCTCTTATGAAGTTTTTTCACTTTACAATAGCGACAGAGTGCCCCTGGGGACAGAATGAAGCAAATCCATATGGGGAATTGTAGAATTCCTCTCCTCTCATAATTATGTCACAGCAATATAGACTTATTTTTAGTCCTTTTAATTTTCTCTCATAACTCTTTTGTTCAGTTTCCTTAATTATTTCCTGTTGCTGTTAATATCTGCTCATTTTCCATCTTTAGTGTCGTTGCCATCTTCCCTGATGTGTGTTGTTCATAATTGAGTATACCTCTGAAGTTAACTGTAAATTTGATTTGCTGTTTAGTGAAAAAATAAGACTTGGCATTTGAACATGTTGACCCAAGATACTGTCTGGTTCAACCTTCTTCCAGAAAATGGAGCATTCCAAAAGAACATATTGAAAATAGCAAGTAAATTAGAAATAAAAGGGTTATATGAAGGAAATACTTAGTAGGTACTGTTATCATGAATGTCACAGAAAGGGCTGCAGGAGTGTATTAGCATTTTCTGTAAAATCTTCTGCTTTGGCTGAGAAGCCATCTGTTTCTTCTGCCTTCGTACAATCGTTAACATAATGAGGTTCTGTAGAAAGATGAGGCCGAAGTTTTCTGTGCTTTGAGACTCATCTGGTGATTGCTCTAGGTCCACAGAAGCTGGCACTGCCACCCCAATAAGCAGCACTATCTATCCTATAGTGGGAGCTGAAAGGAATATGACCCTTCCTCTTCTATGGCAGTGTTGTTGTATGTTGGGTTTAAGTATTTGCAGGGTGATCATCTGAGGCACCCGAATGTGGGGGTATTCCCACTGATAGCAATTACAGCATTTCTAACCTGGGTGATGATCCAAAGCTCATACATCCATAGCAGTAAAAACTTCTGTGGTGTCTCCAGCTGGGAGGTTAGACAGGGTGAGCTAAACTCGCTTGACAAGCAGAGAAGCTTGTATTGCGATCTGCGGTGTGTGTGCAAAATGTGATCTATGTCATGATGAGGTTAAAAAAGGTTAATAGTCAGCTATGATCAAAACCGTACTCTCACCATCTCTGCCACCCAGAATTCATCCAGTTGCCAGCTCTTGGGTGGTGGATGTTATGGGTATGAGGCCCTGACTGCGCGAGGTAAGAAGAATCAATGGAGGAGCAAATTAGGGTCTGGAGCTGTGTCACGAGAGAAGCTGAGTGAAGACAGGTCCCAGAGCGAAGTTGGGAAAATGGAAAACAGTTTTAAAGCACGAGTGAAAGGAGTTGACAAAGAAAAGTGAAAAGGCAAGAGAGATCTATAGTTATGGGAAAAAAGAAGAGGGAGGGCGGCAGAGTTTTGATAGCTCATGCTTTGAATCAGTAATGTTTGTGTGTAGACAGGCTCCCTTTTTCTTAAGTTACTGTGACGTGGCAGAAGTCAGTTTGAATGACAGACCAGCACTGATTCTGGGACTTTAGAACGCTAGGGCATGTATCATCAGTCTTTGTTTAGTTGACATCAGAGCAGAGGTGATAGAATTCATACGTGCTGCATTCTGCATACTTACTCCAGAGTGAATGAGAAAACATGATGCTTCAAACAGCTGCAAAATAGTCCATGTAGTAAAATACTTTTTAAGATAAATCACTGATTGTGCCAGCTGGGAGACAATGCTGTAGGTACGTCTAATTATATCTCTGTCATACAAGTCGTAGTAGGTAGTACAAGATAGCATAGGGCAAATGTAACATGTCTGAAGTATAGCGAACTGAAAAAGGTCATCTTTTATATCAGAGGTGCTACAATCCTGTCTAGTTAGACCTTTTAATCTTTAATTTTAGGCTGTGCTAAATTCAGCCACTGACTATGCACATCCTATCTCCCACTATTCAGTCCTTTATTTAGTTATCCTTTGCCTTTTTTTTTTTTCTTTTTTTCCCTGTGTGTGCTTCCATTTCCTGGGCTGTCAATGTGAATGAGTCACTTTTACAGTCATTACAATGTCACTTTATGCCATTTTCTAAAGCTATCTGGTTTTGGCTACTTCCAGAAATGCTAGCTTTTATTTTGCTTTTGCCAGTTAGCTACTTAGAGATAAATACCATGCTGAAGAAACGTTTCCTTCTAAACATTCTGGTAACTATAAAAGGAGACTACTAAGTAGAGGGGAAAAAAAAAACCAAAACATACATACATTAAAGATCTACCTCCAGAGGCTGCAAACTGCACAGAGAACACGAGTTTTATACTTGTTTGTTTTCAGAAAAAAAAAAAATAATCTTGAGAGCTTTCTCTGTGTTTTGATGGCAGGATAAAAAAGGCCTAGCTATAAGAGCTGGTAGTAAGGATCTATTAACGGCAACTTCCTTGATTGCATGTGGTCTGCTTTGTCTAACTATATTCCAGCTTGAGGGAAGCTGATGGCATTATTCACAAATGAAAGCATTTAATTAAACCAGTAAATAAACCAGTGCCCATTATTAGCCACAGACCTGTGATCTCTGACAAGTAACTCCGATGTCTGTTATAGATATAAAAGTGTCGCATTCAAATGGCAGGTAGTTTGGGAGCAGCAGAGTGCCAGTTCTTAAGGAAATGGCTTAGGAATTTCTGAAATTGGAATTAATGATACTTTGATGTAGAGAAATACCACTATTTATGCTGGACTGATTCTTGGCTGTCCTAAATTACAACACTTCTGGAGTAAGGGGCTGTATTTACTCCCAAAGCTTTTCAGAATTTGGCCTAAACAATCAGACCGTTTAACATGAATTATTTAAACTCAAAACATTTCCTATCATTCCCATAACAGGCAGCCCTTCACAAATGTGTGCATCTGATATTTTATTGAGCCAAATGTCATAAATGAAGTATTTGGAATTGTGCTTTCCATATAAATACAATAAAAAAAGAAATAAAATCAATATCATAAGAGGCTTAGAGCTTTAAAACCATGTTACTGGGCAACTGGACATTAAAACAGAAAACTTGGACTTTTCTAGAGAGTTCAAGTTTTTTTAATTGAAAAAGCAGTGCCAAGTTCACTTTGATCTTGGATTTCACTCTTCCTTTAGGAATTACAAGAAATAATTAAACTATGGAAAGATTTAAGCATTTCAGTACTAAAACCTTCACCCCCTTCATCCCACCTCCACCCATACCTGACACAATGTTCTGGGAATGTGTGACCTTGGGGGAAGATTAGCAAGAAGATAAAGGAGATTGTGTTTGCTCAGTAGACTTTGCAGTAAGGCAGATAGGCAGTTATACAGCCTAAATTTTTCCTCTTGGAAAATTGCCCAAGCATCAACAAGCCCTACTTTTCCCTCTTTTAAGGGAAATGTAGGAGTTGAGAAGAACAGAAGGAGCGTACAAGATTTTTGTTCTCTGCACAAAGGCACTAATTTATTCTCATAATCACCTAGTGACAATTATACACGGTAGCTCGAGATATACAAAATTCAATTTTCAAATGAAAAAGAGAAACTTACGGAGAGGATTTCCATTTCTGGCTGATTGTTTCCTATATTTTTCTTCTACTTGGGAACATGCTTTTGGGAATATTAGATGACTGAGTTAAAATGGCTTGCTACATTTTGCACTGTAAACCTATACTCTGCAGATTCCTGGAAGACAGAACCAAGGCCTCAGTGTGAGTGATCCAAAAGCAAATTCAAATGTAATTTTCCTGAACTAGTGAGAGTTTTGCTGTCATGTTTAGGAAAACTCAAATATAGAAAATGAGAGCCCAGGGGCAAACTTGGAATGAATCCATGGGCAAAGGAGATTGTGGGTAATTTGCAAGTTCCTTTATGAAGGGTCACAACTGTGCCAATGATTGCAAATTAAAACTTTTAAGGAAAACAATGTGCTTGGAAAATTCCACTTTCCCATGTCATTTCAAAAGCTAAAATTGAGAGTGTATTCTGTAATTTTTCATTTCCATGGATTCACAGGAGCCAGGCAAAGTGTGAAAGTTATTCCTAAGTATCAAATCTGAATATTTGATGATTTTTCTGCTTTTATTCAGCCCAGATGATGTCAAACTGTCAACACCTTTATTTACATTATAACGCTAAGTACTTTTTCTTGTGCAGTTTTAGGAAATTTTTTGCTTAATATTTCTCCTCATACAATTTTTCTTAGCTGTGAATTTCTTTCAATTTTGACTTTCGCAGAGCTCTCAAGGAATTTGGTGAAAGTATATATTGTCATTTCTATTTTATACAGGAAAGATGAAAGGAAGAAAGAAGGGGTGTTCTTTAACCGTTATCTTGCTGTTCGTCTGTATCACTGGGCATGCAACTACTGACTTAGATGAGAGCGAAGAGGAGGATGTTCTGGGTAAGAGCTTTCAAAATTGACACATAAAACTATCTCAAACAACAAAGCCCTTTAACCCTGTTAAAATACACCGCAGATATAACTGTACCTGAGAACTTTTCTAGGAAACTTTAGAAAGTGGAATTAAGCTTGAATGCCCTGGTTTCTAACTAACGGGGAGATGCTCAGAATTTTGCATTAAGCTCAAGCAAAATTGCCTCTGCAAAGACTTCTGTTTCCCATGCTTTTTGGAACTTGGAATCCTAATCACACATTGTGTTACATATCAAGATTATTCCCTTAAAACTCTGCTTTAGGGCCCATGGAAAAGTTCAATGTTTAGGGAAAAGAGCATACAGCTGGTAAACTCAGGTTTTATCTTCCCACACAAATGGAGCAGAAACATGATAAATAACCTTGCAGATTGATGTTGCTCTGTCCTGTGTGTAGCTCTCCTGAGTCACAGTTAATTTGCAATGTTTGGTCTAATTACTGCCGAAGTTGTTTTTCTGGGCCTTGAAGAGGCTCTTTGTATAGCCCTAAGTGATTTGATGTTGCTGGATAAATAAAAACTCACCAGTTAGATATTTTTGTTAAGAAACACAATGGCAGAAGTGTGACTGTTAGAACTGGGGGGGGTTCTCAGATCCTTACCGTTGTTACATCATTGTTTACTTTCACTTCATTAAAATGAAGTAGGGTGCATCATACTTCTCTACTGGATATCATTGTGAAAGATACTTTACTTTCCTCCCAAACAATTTTGAGAAAGCAGATGAAGGAAAAATACACTTGGGGGGCAGTACTAAAATATTTTTCTTCCCGTAAAGAAAATCATTTGGAATTGTGATCTCTTTCTTAAGCAGCAGAGAGCTATGCAGTGGGTACTTCTCCCATCTGACAGGTCTGATTTTGAAGCCTAACTGGGAATGCAGCTAAGGAGAATCTTTTTTTTTGGCACTCTACTTAATCTGCCCATGTTTAGTCCAATTTCCATCCAGATTATTTCTCTCTCTATCAGACTTGTGCAGCAGTGTTCCTTGAGAAAAAAAATTATGCACAATCATGGCTGTGCTACAAATGAAACTAGTGCTTTAGGACCGTGTCTCAATTTAAGAAATGTGCCAGTCCATATTATGCATGTGCTTAGAATGGTCGTGTAGTGAAGAGTGTTTCATAGAGAATAAATTTATTTCTCTTTAACACTGAAGTACATAAGTGCCCTCCTTTGAGGGCAAAGTCACATTATACAGCCAGTAACAGACCTAGTGCGAGCAACAGTTCTGACCTTTTGGGCTTGTATTCTAAAGTAAAAAACAATCAAAGGTGATCCTTAGAAATTAAACTAGGACCCAATTTTTGTGACTACAGAAGACTCAGTTGCAGTGTTTACCAAAAAAATATCTTTGCAGTACTCGGCTTCTGTGAAGTGATTTGATTGTTGCTAATTAAAGTTATGTTTGTGGTTTTTTAAGAGTGAAATTCTGGTGTCGGTGAATTTAACTGTAGAAATTTTGTAGGCTGCAATTTCGCTGATAGCATTTATTTTCTGAGTTAGATGGTTATAAGACATTGAGATATTTTACCCTAAAATTCAATAAATTTCAGGTATTAAAGGATAAAAAAAAAAGTTGTGTACATTCGTTATTTGGAATGTCATACTTGTGGATCACATTGGGTACAAGTGCTTTGTGAATCTAAGAGGAGTTTTTTATTCTATTAGTATTTAAATTACAGTAATAATTAAGGTTGCTAGTCAAGTCCAATGGGACAAAAAAAAAATTCTAATTTTGGTCTTTTCTGGCAAAACCTGACATTTTTTCTGCCAATAAATAAAGATGATAACAAAAATAAAAGATATAAGAATAACTAGTTATTGTATATTTTTCAGTAATATCTTATATAGTTGGGAGCACTTCAGTTGATGTTCCAAAGCCTGAAGAAAATGACTCACAAGTTGAATGTGCTTTTTATTCATATGTGAAGGTTTATCAAGAATAAATATAACTGCTTAAAGAAAGGGTAGGAAACACATGGGTAGGAATAGCACTGAAGAGTGTGTGAGTGGGAAGCTGTCAAACTGACAAAGATGGAGAGAGAAGAAACAGTGACTCATTAGTGACAGGGTGCTTAGTATTGATATCACTTATCAAAGAGAGACATGTACAAGAAGGCCTGGGAAGATGACAGCATATCTTTATAATTAAGGATAACCACAGAAACTCATAGAAGGTTGAGAACCCATAACCTCAGGCAAACAAACCCAGAAAATATTTTGCATAAAAAATCAGAAATATTCCTGACCGAGTTTTATTTTCCCAATTTATGTAGTTCTGCCCTGAAAAGGAACTCTGTAATAATACTGTTGTCTTTCATATTTATTGTGCTGGAGGTGTAATACAGAAATCAGTTCACTTTCTAAATAAAAGGGTATATTTTTAACAACCAGCCCCCAATATCAACCTTAAGATTCTGAAAGTTTTAGCCTTTTATTATACCTACAGCTGAGGGAAAATGGATTAGTTTTACTTGTATTAATGTAAGAGGATTAGAGACGTTACTTGCCACATCTGGTTTTGTAGTATTATACTGCTTACTAGTACAGTGATACCAGTGCTGTGCATTGATCATATCAGGTCCATGTGCTCAGGGCTACAGCACGACTAACTGCAGATAAATTCGAGCTCTCACAGTGCAATACTGCATGTTAGTCGATAGTGGCTCTCCACGTGTCAAACCACCACGTCTCGAGTTGCAAAAGTTGCTGTGTGAATGACAATAAGTGTGAGAATGGCTGTGCTGTGTTGGAACAGTCTTGGCCAGTATCCTGCTTCAGATAGTTGCCATAATTAGGAAGACTGAAGGAGTGGAGGAAGTGGGTAGTGACATGAGATATCTGCACTGAACTCGTGCTTGTCGTGAGCCGTTTCATCAGCATTACTTTGCGCTTACCACAAACTACAGAGTGGAAAGACTGTTAAGACA
Organism: Eurystomus gularis; assembly: GCA_013400335.1. NCBI lineage: Eukaryota > Metazoa > Chordata > Aves > Coraciiformes > Coraciidae > Eurystomus > Eurystomus gularis. Next base: position 33,493 of record VZZY01006575.1, on the reverse strand, counting down.
GAGCAGTGGATGCTTAGTGCCTTCTGTAAAGAAAATCTATGTAGCTGATATAGTGAAATCATTAAATTAAAAAATGTGAGGAGGGGGTGAGAAGGAGAGCAGGTTTTACTTTATTTAGGTTTTAGTATGGCAAGTAATAAATTTTTTGTGAAGTAAGTATTGCTGTAACCATTACTTAATGTATTTCTAGGAAAACAAACTCAATTTTCTTGGTCTAGGATCATACAGTTCCATAATTCTACAGATTTTCTAAGTTTATTTGGACCAGATGCCTATGTTGTATGAGTAATAAGTACCTAACAGCGCCAGATCCGATGTGGAGAGTTAAACTCCTTTTCTTTTTAAAAGGCCAAATCAACATGCTGTACTTAAGGAGAATCAATACATTCACAAATATAAGGTGAAAAATAACAGTTGAAGCACCTGTGTAACAAGCTGATATTTGCGGGATAGTAAGTGGAAGTTGCAGAGCATTACAAAAATAATTCTTTGTTGTATTAAGGAAAAAAACAAGGGATAATTATTCCACTCTATTTGGCACCAGTAATGCCTCAGGTGGAGGATTATGTCCAGCTCTGGGCAGCACACTTTAACAGCAATCCAGACGAACAGGAACAGATCCAAAGGAGATTTGTAAGAGGGTTAGAATCTAAGGCCAATAAAAAGATTGGAAGAAAGGAGTTTATTTAGTATAGAGATAATTAAAAGGACACAAAAGTCTACCAAAAGAAAGGAAGTAGACCAGAGGTGGGCTGCTGAAGTGAGGCAGTGAGTGCCGGGGGGCTGCTGCACCATGAGGGCTTCAAGCAGCCTGGGCAGGAGCTGAACCTGGAGGGCTCTGTCTGTGCACAGAAGGAAATACAAAATGATTTAGTATGTATTAAAGAATGTTTAGGCTGTATATTACAAAAAATGCCTGTCTTGCAAGAAGTGTAGTCAAATCCTGGAACTGGCTCCTTCAGGTTGCTGGGAACTTCACTTGGCTTTTTTAAGAACAATTGGGACATCTGTCAGAAAAGGTCTCCAGAACCTTTAGACCCTTAGAACCTTAACCCATAGAAATATGCCAAAGCTTGAATGAGAAACTCTATTAAGACTCCTTCCCGTTTGAACTTCCCCTGTTTCTACTGGAGAATATTCACTAGCCTTCCTGACAGACATCTTTCCTAAATGTCATCTTCTGTGCTTTTCACACAGGACCAAAAATGTAGTAGGAACAATTTGTTCCGGGGTTCAAGAGTAGAGGAGGAGGCCTTATGCTAAGAATTGGTTTTCTCAAGGTGTATTCCACACGTGTAATGTGTACAGACAGTTTTCTATCCATGCAGATCTACAGGACAAACACATTTGCTGTCTCATCTGCTGCTCTAATCTTAGAAGAGAAGCTAATTTTGTAGCATCTGTGTGAGTTAAGTGTTCCCAGGTGAAAAATAGCAGGGAAGAATTCTTTCACTGTTCCCAGACACAAGAATGATTCAGTTCCTGTGAAACCCTTTGAGACTTCTTTCTTCAGAGTGACTTGGTCATTGTTTAGACTTGGAGGGTTTGGCCCTTGGGGGTTTCACAGTCTACAGATTTTAGTCGAAGTACGGTAACTTCCTAGCATTCCTAAGAACATAAATGTCCGATTGCCAAAAAGTGTGACACAGATAGTCATTATGTTTGCAGCAGATGTCAGTACATCTGACAGTGGTAACACTGTCCCTGTGACTGCAGAGGAAAGCCCTTAGGAGGCAAGCAAAACAATAACTTAGTTCTGTGGGTTTGATGGGAAATAAGCTAAGAGTTGAGACCAGAAAGTTCCTAAGAGAAGCTCCACTAAGCCATTTGTTCGCTGTCATTGTGTAGTTTTGCAACTGTTGCACGCTATTTTTGTTTTGATAGCCCACAACTTCCATGTGGCATAATGTAGCAAGCAAAGTGAGCTGACCTAACCCTATGTCTGAAATTCCAGTAGTTAGGAAACCGAGTGAGTTTTCACAACCTCTTCTAGACTGAACTGTGTCTGTGACACAGGTCATGTAGGAGATCACATTTCTTGTGTGCCAAGAAAATATCATCTTTATGAACCAGCTGCCAGCCATCACCCCAACCGCATTCGAGTTGGATCTGTTTCAGTGGAGCTCTGAATGTTTGACTTTACTCTTTCAGGAGTTATTCCAAAACTTACTGAAAATTTTGGTCTTTTGAAGGCATTTTTTCCCTGTTACTGAGTAGGGAAAGTCCAAAGTTTCACTGCAATATCTTCTCAACTTTTCAAGTCGAGCCTTTTTTAAGTCCCTCTTAAAGAGTTGCCAAACCTGCTGGAGCCTTTGAGGTCCAGCTTGGAATCTCTTGTGACTTCTAAATCCGAATTCTTCATGGACCCAGAAAGACCCAGATAAGGAAACTAGCAAGAAACAAAATTCAGAAATCTGTTTGGCAAGCTGAGTTCCATAGGAAGTTTACTGCATCTAATGTCTCTTAAAAATGTTTCTTTTAATTCATTATGTTTCTTATTAGACAGTCTTCAACAATATTTTCAAATCTATTTTCCTTACTTCAAAATCTGCAAATATAATTTCACTAATGAGAAAACAGAATCTGAAATCAGTCATCTCAATCTGCATTGTAACACCAAATTGTCCATTTCTGAAAAATCTAATTGTATGTTACAATTTTTGTGTTGATGGTAATTGTCTAATAAAGGTTGTTAATTTTTCATGGATTTAAATGCTATGAGTTCAAAAGTTCTAGTGCTGAAAATTTTCCTTTCCTGTAGGTTTAATAGTTATAAATGGCTCAAATGGAATAAAGTTAGTAAACTCCCACTGACCTCAGTATTGATGAGGATTTATCTCAGCTGTGCATTTCATTTAAAGATTATACAATAAGGCCAATTTTATATGTTAAAATTAGATATCCACAAAGCAGGTAGGTAGCAGTTATACCAATTTCCTTTTTACCATGTCATAAAGCCTGAATTTCGTGGATTCTTTTAATTAAAACTGGAAATTTAATTAGTAGTAGGAAGCTGAGCAATGGTCATGTAAACCCATCTTTTTTTTTTCTCTTCTTCCCTGGACCACTACAAAGAGCACTGATAGATACTTCTGCATATACATGTTAAGACACCTGAATGTTCTGATCAGCTCTGCGAGAACGAATGAAAAATTTCACATCTGTTCTGGCTACTATTGCAAGTACACAATCTCTGTAAAGCTTTCAAAATCCTCTAGGATAAAATAGTTCCTTGGAAAAGCAAAACAGGAAAAGATACTAAACCATCTATTAACAAGGGAACAGTACCACAAACTGGATCATCAGTCAGAAACACCTTATAGACACTGACAGCGTGAAACTTTGCTAGTGTTCTTCACAGTGTATATCACACAAAACATTCCCTGACCTAATTATATTGAAATACATAGAAATGACACTATTTGAAAAGATACGGTTTCTTTTCACCTTAGCTTTCTAGTTGCGTGCTTCTTAGCTCTTGAAAGCTCTAATGAGGGAACAGTGAGATGAAAAAGTCAGTATGATGAGCTTTCAGAGGTACCAGCTGGGTTCGTGTACTGGTGAAGGGTAATCTGGTGGGGGAATGGTGCCCTCTCCAGGGCGGTCTTGCCTAATTCATCCCGCACTGTTTGCTGTGAGATGTCTTCAGGAGCTATGTTTGCTATTGGAAGTGCACGGAAGAGAGTGCAAGGAACCCCCTTCCCACCTTCTTTTACGCAGGGGTAGGCATTGTGTCTTTAGGAGCTACTAGGATTTTCTCGATGTATTTGTTGTTCAGAATTGCACAGTAGCTCCTGTGACTAGGCCACTATTTATAGCTGTTTAGAGATTTATGATTAGGAGTTACATTTTATCATATGAACTGTTTGGGCTGAAAGTTTAAACCACACATTTGATTTGATTGAATGGAATTTGTATTCCTATGTAGATGGTGATTTTCTTTTTACATCTGTGTTTAGTGTGTTCAGAGCTTTACGGCCAGATGTTATGCAGTGCCTCTCTCGCAGAAGACACAAGCAATCTCATTTTGAAGTTATGCTGTACAGTGAAGCAAACCAGCTTAATAACAGTTGCTCTACTTCTCCTCTGTCTCACAGGTGCTGCTTTGCCGCCACTGAAACTAGGGCATTCAGTCTGTGCCATGAAAGCAGATGAAGGTCCGTGCAAAGCAATCCACATGCGCTATTACTTCAATATTCAAAGCCAGGAGTGTGAAATATTTGAGTACGGTGGATGCCATGGCAATGGGAACAACTTTCTTACACTGGAAGAGTGTCAGAAGAAGTGTGTGGTAACAGGCCAGTACTCGTTCTCTTATCCTCCTATCAGCCCTTAATTTGCACCTGCTATTTCTCATCCACAAACCATATGAATTTTGGAAGTAGAAGCCCCCTTCAATTCCTATGAATACAGTAATGTGATGTCTCTGTGTTCCCAAGTATTACACTGTGTTGTAGTCATCTGAACTATTCTACATTGTGCAAACATTCAGGATTTGGGAAGATAAGTGTGACATTTCTTAGTGGACCTGTGGAATAGAGAGACCAATACAAGAAAGCTTATTTACTAGCTAGAGCCCTGCTTTTAATGCGTTCATAAAGTGAAATTGATTTTGAGGCTGGGCTAACCTGGTGGGCAGCACAAATGTTCTTTCTTGCTTTCAGAGTATCCAACCCAGTTTTTGATCCCAGGTCTCTCCTTCACTTGAGCAGCTGATAGAAGCTGTCCAAAATCTTGGATGGCTACTATGATTCCACAGAAGTAGCAAATCATTCTCATTATAAGTATCAGCTATAGCTGTTTGTCATGAAAGATCTGTTTTGTTGAAACCTCATCAATTAATTGTAAGAAAGAGGAAAAAGATCTAAAATATCGCACACAGCAGAATATGCAGCAAGTGCCTTGTGAATGCTGGTTTTGCCATTAAAAATGTTCCTTGTAATTAACTAAGGCTTTCAGCCGTGTGAAATGAACCAACTCCCTTTCCTCCCTTACCTATGTAAGGTAGAAAATTCTTAAAATTGGATGTTAATGCCGGTGGAGCTGGAAATTTGACAAGTTCATATTTTTAGAGACCTAAGGAATTTAAGTCTTATTGAGAGTTTCCTTTGGATACCTGATACGGATCTTGCTTTCCTGAGAATTAGATGGAATGTGTCTGGCTCTGTAAACAGGAAGTGATAGTGAGGGAGGTACTGAGAGTGGCAATAGAAATAGAAAAAAAAATCCAGAATAAAGAGCTCCTCAAAGGTGTGTGATAACCCTCAGATAGTACACCAACTCTGTGGGGGTTTCCCCAGGTGAATTCATATCGTGGATGTTAATTTATTTCGACTTTGAGGTAAGATAGAAAGATTCATTCTCAATAGAAAGTCACATATGCCTCGTCCAGCAGCAAAATATGTCATTAAGTGTAACTGAGCTCAAGACAGGAATGCTGGGCAGTCCTGCAGTAGAGAACAGTTTACAGGTTATTCTGAGGATGAGCAGCACAATCAGATGAAAATTGTTAATCTCTCCTGCCTGTTAGAGCTGTACCCTGGCAGCACCCTGCTGCTGTGCAGATCTCAGTAGATGTTACTTTGTTTGCCCTATTTCAATAATTTATTCTAGTGCTGGGCCTTTTATAAAACTGGAAATTCGCTGATGTGCTATAGGCACTGACTTCGTTTGCAGGATGTAAATTCGTACCTTCTAGGATTAGCATAAATCACTTTCAAGCACAGCAAGTTTATGTATGCTACAAAACACACTTCCAGAAATTTCCAATTCAAAAGTCGATTTCAGAAGCTCCTTTCTGGGTTTTCTGACTCAAACAGTCCATATATATGACACAAGCTGATTTAGAGCATCGTGCTTTGTCTGCAATGAATGTAAATATCTCTGTAACTGTCACGTCCCATCCCTTCCAGAATTCACATCTACGTAGTATCTGGATCAGGCCTTAAATCTGTTACATTGCCTGTTTCACAACACATCTGTATTTCCTAATAGAAATGGCTATGATTTGTGTCACTAAATTTATTCTAGACGTCAAAGTAAGTATCTGTCTCCCATCCTGGTGTCAGAACAATGCCTGGGGCTGACGTGCACTTACCCTAAGCAATATTTTAATAATGTCTGTTAGTTACAATGCTTGTAATCCTCAGAAGCTGCAAACATTACCTGATCATACCAATAAGACAGTTACTGTAAATAAGCAATTTATCTTCCCTTGTACTGACAGAAAAAGAAGGGTGGTAACAGAAAAATCAGTGAAGGCCATAGACTGTGTTATGGTCAGAGAAGGGCGTACAGCTCAGCGTGTCTGGCATTTACTTGACTAGTAGGTGTAACCTCACATCTTCTGTCTGTGTCACCTATATAGTCTTGATGCTATATTATAGAGTCTTAATACCTATTTACACTTCCACAAGGTTGATCAAGTTTTTCAAGTAGTTACAAGTGTTCAAAATGAAAGGAAAAAAATACTAAAAGGTTTTGCAGGTTGTGTGTTACCTTGAACTACATTTCAGCTACCTGTATGTGTAGCTGATGTTTCCTGCAGATATGCTTATGTAATAGAGCAAATTGTTTGAAGCAGATTTCAGTTATTTTTCTAATCGTGTTTTGCTATCAAAAATTTGCATGCTTACAAAGCTCTCCCTATCAGGGTGGAAAAAAAAAACCACGATGAAATTTCACTAACAATTTGTTAAAGTAAAAAAGATCAGATCCCTCCATTCTTCAAGTGAATGGCAGGTTTTTTGGGTGCATTTTAATCTAAGGATTAATTTGAAACTTACCTTTTGATGGCTTCTGGCAATATCCGCTAATGAACCTCAGAGATCAGATGTGCTCCGGGGGAGAAGAGTACCTGCATCTATTTCTTTAGAAAACAGGTTAAAAGCTGTTTGCAGTATTGCTCTTTCTCCAGACCGTACTATTTGTGTCTTGGATTCTTCATACCCGAGTAAAAAAAAGATAGATACAAAAGTAAGATAGAATTCAAGTAATATGCTTTTAAATCTTCATAACTACTGGATAGGAGCAGCTGATAGTTCTTGGCAAATAATCAAAGCAGAAATTCATTACAGAGGAATGGAAGGTCAGGGCTGTGCTTAACCAGTATACAAACTAACACAAAAATGACATTTTGCTCCTTTTCTACCTCCAATGTTTTGTTCTTATATTTCTACAAATTGTCCTATCAAAAATTCCAGATGTTCATCCTGTTCAGGAACGGAATCCTACAATATTTAAGGAGAGCAAATAGCCTTGTGCTCGTTATAGCACAGCTTATAATCAGTAACAGAGTTCAGATCTTATCTATCTAGGCCTAAGTGATGATTATGTCGCCTCTGTGCCTGGGTCATTTTCTTCAACCAGAAGATGCCCGTTTTAGTGCTTGTTAGTAGAGAAGGTAGGGATGTAGTGCTTGAGGCTTAAAAGGCAGGAGGTGGTCTTGCTTCCAGTTTGGGCTGAGGGTTGCCACCCACCAAACTGGGTGGAAAAGACTTAGATTTCGTGTTTGGTAATCACCAGCCCCGTAAAGGTTTATGGCTAAAGAAACTCATGTCCTTACTCTATTTAACCCAGCCTGGGCAAATTTTTGAGCATTAATTAATATTACTTATTCTGTATGGTTATCCAGAAGATGTATCTCTATCAGAATTGAATGATGATATTTTCATGAGCAATCAAGACAGATTAATGTCATTTTAAGGAGTTAAAATTATTCGAATTGTAGCATTACTATTTTGTGTAGTGATTGTCTCTTTGTCTGACAAATGATCTTTCTAGGCTTAATATTCTTCCTTTGTCTTATGAGTTCCATGAGTCGTAAGTTTGTATCATGGATTTAACTGACTTTTTTTTTTTACCCCTATGGACAATGAGATTAAGATTTTTTTCTCCATAGTTTAAAAATTTTCAGCACAGAAATTAGTGACTCTTGTTGCTCAACTCCACAGTTAATACGTACATATAAGTTTAAAAAATGAATGTTGGCAATATTGTTCTAAGAGAATAACTTCCCTTAAAAAGCATTTTCTTCACTTCTGTATTGCTTTATTTAGAAAATTGTGATTAATCTGTTTCTAGTTACGGCTTCACAAAGTTTAATGAACACAGTCTTTCAAGATAAAAAACTAGGAAGTTATTTTTCTAGATTAGCATTCAGTGGCAGAAAGACCTGGGATCTAGGATGTGAGGACAGCTCTTCTTTCTCTGTCACCAGGCTGGCTTTAGGTACTTTACATCTGGTATCCGGTTTTGGGTTTCAGCTGGGCCCACAGCATTTTTGCCATGCTTGGAGCAGGGTTTGCAGGATTGCAGCTGCCAGTCTCTCATCCAGAACATGCGACTTCCTGGAAACTTGGAGTGTTTGTCCTAAATTCCAGTTTAAAGGCTAAGACAGAGGGTTAAACTGAAAAAGGCAAGGTTGATAGAATTTGGAATGGAAAGTGTCCCGGAGTTATAGATGTTTTCTCATGGCACCTGATTATGAAATCCTTCCTTCAATATAATGTTGCTATTTTGACTAATACTGTTACTTTGATTCAGACATATATGTTGGACCAATATCTGGAACAGATTGTCTGGACCAAATCCTGTACTAGCGTAAAATTGACATAACTCCATAGACTAAAACTGAAAGTTATTTAAAATGACAACTGGCTTAATGCCTACATCTTGGTACTGAGTGCCAGTACGGTATTTGGGGTATACATAGTAATGATCCAAGAATCTGCAAGTGTTGAATCTGCCATGAGGAACTTGTGGATGAGTAAGCCATCAAAGACAGAAATGAGTAATTCCCAGAACTGACTGAAGTCAGTACGAGAGAGTTCACACTGCCCAGCTACAGGTTGGCCACTCCAAGACTCTTTAAGACAAGATTCAGATTCAAGATGCCCAGTTCTAAGTCAAGCCTCCTAGAAATCAGCTGCATTTTTGTTTCATGTGCCAAATAACCACTTCAGGGGAGAAAAAATATTTTTTAAGAGGACTTAGCCTGTATGTCCTATTACTGAATATAAGCAGAATCACAAGTAGCACAAAGGTCCTAATTTTCAAGGCAATATATGTCATAGAATCATAGAATTGTCAGGGTTGGAAGGGACCTCAAAGATATCTAGTTCCAACCCCCCTGCCACGGGCAGGGACACCTCCCACTAGACCAGGTTGCTTAGAGTTCCATCCAGCCTGGCCTTAAAAGCTTCCAGGGATGGGGCTTCCACCACCTCTCTGGGCAACCTGTTCCAGGGCCTCACCACGCTCATGGTGAAGAACTTCTTCCTAACATCTAAGCTGAATCTACCCACCTCTAGTTTTGATCCGTTCCCCCTAGTGCTACCACTACCCAACATCCTAAAAAGTCCCTCCCCAGCTTTCTTGTAGCCCCTTTAAGATACTGGAAGGCCACAATAAGGTCTCCTTGGAGACCTTCTATCTTAGGCTACTTAAGCCTCTAACAGGGGCAAATACCTGCTGATAAAAGGTTCTGGACATGACAGCGATTGTAATGTCCTTTATTTACAGAGCAGACCTACTCTGAAATAGAGTTTGTTTACAAAGAAGAAATTAACCCAGCTTTGGATTTGGCTTTTTGCCTGAAACCAGAAGCAAAAAGACGCTGTTGACATGGTAGTAAGATTAAAACATTGTAGGCCTGTATCAACTCATAATAAATTCTTCCTGTTCTGTGCCAGAAGAGTGGAGATCATATGCCAAAGTATGATTGCTGATTTTGGCCTGAAGGGGACAGCTGAGTGAAATTAGTGAAACGGCCTGATGTGAGTGTCCGTGGTTTAGGTCATGGTTTAAATGCTGAAGGCGCAGCCTCCTACTAATAGGAAATACTGGAAATATGTTCCAACAAATGATACATCACTATAAAGTGCATGTCACGTCTTTAAATAATGTTTTTTTAAGGATGACAGCTGCCTTGTCCCAGAGGTGGAAGGAAAATATATCACGACAGAATTTCTACCTGATAGATTAGCTTTGAAAATATAACACAGGCATGTTTTTAGGAGAAAAAGAACAAGCTGTGGTAGGATAATGGCACACAAGGGCAGTACAGCTAATGCTAAAAGCTTATTAGTCATCAGCAGCACCTCTTAAAATAGGAGCCATGGAAGGTGTATCACTATATAAAGGATGATTAGAAACACTTGCTCTGGAATGTAAGTGGAGAATAAACTGCTAAAATTCCTTTCAGTTTTGGACTGTGAAGAGATTGTTATAAATGGAGGGAATGGGACCTTATTAAAATTACAAATTGCAGAAAAAAGTGGGGATACAGATGGCTCAAGTATCTTCTGTTACTGCTTCTGCAACAAGGAAGGGCACAGCAGCACCGCTGCTTTCCAGCAAGAATTGTTTTCAGTCCAGGGTCTTACTAGTAGGTACCTCCAAGCTGATGAGGCACAGCATTGCTGTATCCCCCACCCTCACCAGCTGCGCAGAGAAGCTCTATCTCACACACAGAGTCACGGAGAGGCTGTAGTGATGTCCTTGAGATGTGTGTCTTAGAGGCCTGCTAGGAAACGTGGCATGAGAGACTAATGCTTGCGATTTAAATTCAGATTCATATGCATAGTTCCCTTTGAATTCCCTTTCATTTCATGTTCCAAAGAAGGCTAGACCATGGGTTACACTGAGGCTTTATGAGCAGAGCTCTGGATGATGTGTAGCCACTGAAGCAGTAGAAAGTAGTTGTAAAATGCTTCTGCTACTGAACTGCTACTCTTGGCATGTACTATAGGGAGCTGGTATCTTCTTAAGGGGGGCTGTAGTAGCTAAGTAAGATGGCCAGGGTCAGGCGAATGTTTTGCTTCTTTATAGCGTGTTTGATTGCATTTGCTTTCCAGCAGACAACTTCAAGCACAGCATTACTGTACCACTCTATCCCTTCTCTCATCTGCAAAAGGTCAGTAGGCAAAGGAGAGTTTTAGAGAAACTAGCATTTTATAATGCCATTAAGGAAAGCACAAGTACAAAACAAGAATTGCAATGCAATTAATGACTTCGGTAAAGTCCAGAAGCTGCTATTTCATGTGCCTTGCAGAATATCTTTGTAATAGAAAATGTCTAAGCTATCCTTTGCCACTTCTCGCTCGCTCAGCTCCTGAAAGCTTCTCAGCCTTTATTACACATTGGCTGAGCCTGTCTCCCCTTGGACTCCGTTGTAGTTTTATGATTAGGCAGGCTCCTAGACGAGGAAGAAGGTTTGTTTTCCATCACTGAAAGGGAATGTGGGGTTGAAGTCAGGTATCCAGCTCCTTGAGCAAGTACAATAAAATGCAGGCTCCCGCGTTAAAAATGCCAACAGCTACTTCGTCACTGCTGGTCACACACTGAAAGAACGGTGCAAACAAGTTTGTCACCTATACTGCCCTAAAGATAGTTGGAGATACTTGGCCAAGTGGACTTTAATATCATAAACAGCATAATGAAAACTTTATTCAGACACTACATAGCATAGCAAAGGGAACTGGATAGCATACTAGATAGCTCCAAAGCTGGTCTAGTATCAAAGTATCAGCAGTTGGGTTAAGTTAGTCTGCTAATTAAAGATATATAATACAGGGTTCTGGTTCCAGTTACATGAAAAGGAATTTCTCTGTTCAATATTGGTATAATTTGATTCCAGTACTTTCCGTATCCTCATGTTTCCAATATAGCAGGTTTTCTCACACAAAAGAAATTATACTTCAGCCCTCCAGAACAGGCTTTTGTATTACTTTTCTAGTAAAGAGATGAAAGAAGGGGAAGAGATGCTATATTTTTCCTCCCCAGTGCTCATCGTCACTGCTAAGGACCCTGGTATCACAGGTGAGACTTAACATGTTTGCTTTTGCTAAATGCTTTTCTTTTTATTTATATTGCAGAATTGCCTCGGAAGGTGATGTTAGCAAAAATTAAGAAAGGTAATTATGTTTACATAGTGATCTAAGACTCTTATACAATGATAAGGGATTTGGCTTGTTTTGATAAATTCTTTATCTATTGTTCCAAGCTATCTCCTGTCAAAACAGTAATGTCAGGCTGTCCTGGTTTGTGTGAGTTCTTACTCCTAATCTTCTTCTGTATTCATCAAAGACTTTGAGGACAGTTATGGTCACAGAAGATGGTAGCTGCAATCTCATCTCCCCAAAATAAACACATCATGACACTTGTTTTGTTTCTTCAGTAAAGAGAAAAGGACTCTGCATAGATTCAAGCATTGTATAATTTGCCGTGACATGGAACTCTAATATTGTGTTTTGAGAATAATCTAAATACTTCCTCCACTGTTAGCAAAAATAGGGAGAAATCACTCTGAAACAGAAGTTGTCAAGCATTGCCAGGGTAGGCTCTAACAGAGGGGAGGGCAGATCCTCTAATTTCACATTACGCAAGGGGGCAAGTTTCCAGCTGAAGGGGCAGACCTTTTACAGAAATTTAAATGCCTGATACCCAACCTTCCTAAATAAGCCAGTGCTTAGGTACTGAGAGTCACTGTCTGAAACACTGCTGATCTGCTCGAGGTAACGCTTGTTCCTGACAAGGATACTTAAGTTTGACACTTACAACAGAGCTTGTAAAGGCTTACTCCACCCTTCACCTTTCCACATTAGACTCTTATCTGGACTGGGCAGAGTGCTGGTGGCCAGAGTTTCTTGAATACAGACTTGAGTACCTTTCTTTCCAAGTGAGCTCCTCTTTCTCTGCTTACCCTCCTTCATCCCTCCTTCCGCTTGCTTCCTCCTGAATTGGTGTGCATTTGCACGTACATTTTGAAACAGACAAATTACATAATTTATCTTCGCAGAATGGTATTTGGAATGTTTTCATACTGAGGTGACAATTTTCTTTTCCTGTTTTCTACTGTCTTTTCCGTTCCTAATGCATTAAAAAAAAAAAAAACCAACAGTGATTCTATGCTATGGAAGTTACTAAAGTTGATTTTCCACAGATGCTGCAGACATTTGGCACTACTTCCTTGAAGGTCTGACCCTAGTTCCCTGTTTTGAATGACAAAACAGAACATACCCTGTTAAATTCACTTCACGGCTATCATCAATATGTTTACTATTATTTCCAGTAACGTAGTCTTGAATATTGAGTCTCTGGAGAAAGACATGGCATTTAGAAGTTTGTATAGTTAGGATTATATTGCCTTCATGAGCCCTCTCTTCAAAAGTGGCTATAAAAGTTAGCTGTGAGCTCAACTTGTTTGGACTTCATTTCCTTTTTCTGCAAGAACCATTTCAATATAAGGATTTTCTAAATGAAGAGCAGCTGTTTTTAAGAACCAGTCATAATCCAGCAGTCTGCTTTACATACCCTTATTGTTATCCGCCTTCTTTTCATAGTTAATATCCATCTAATAATATTTTTCTGTTTTTTTTTCACAATATTATGCAATGGTTGATGACAATTCTTTCTGTAGCTCCTACTGTCTGGGAGCTCCTAATAGATGGTATATGGAATAGATACTGCTCTAGTAGATTCTTGCCTGCTACGTGTCACATACCTGGCTCATTTCTGTTCTCAGCTGAAAGCATATTGTCTGTTTTTCAATTGGATTTAATAATATCCCTTTTTTTGAGTAACAATTTTTAATACATACTTGGCTAAAATAGATGTAGTAAGATTAACTTCTTTATAGCTCCATAACCAACTCAGAAAATGTTACAGACTTCAAAGTAATTGTTGTATAGTAATTTTTATTCAAATGGCAGCCTTCTGCGCACTGTTTTAGTCTCAGTATTCCACAGTTGAACAGGTCAGAAAGGCCTTTATATGTCACATCTGAGATGATTGTCTCATGTGATGGCTAAATACACTTTTCTCTGCAAGTCAACTCAGTCAAGAATTGTATTTCAAAGTATCTGCCAGCAAGAATTCGAGAATATCTTTACATGTATTTTATTGTTGTTTCCATCATTTTCTTTTACGACTGTAATTTTGAGAAAAAATTGAAAATGGTGAGAATTTGGCATATGAGAATTATTGTATGGGTACATATTTTTTATCTGTGCCAGAAACCACGATATCGTGCCTTGATATTTGGTCAAATTCTGCAGTATTCATTTGTTAACCTTTTCTTGATTGATATTGTAGTTACTGATTGCAAACTAGGAACTGGAACTGAAAAGTGATAGTTAGAATAGCTGCTTTGTCTCCCCGTTTCCTGTATCCTTTTATAGCAGCAGACTGTTCCAGACAAAATGCATTGTTAGGTTTTTTCTGTTCTTTTTAAAAAACTGTTTCCTTTTTCCTTTTATTTTAACATTGCTTTCTGTATAATTCCCACTCACATTGACTAAAACTACTACATTTATGACAAGAATGTGTACTTAGATTCAAGTGATCCAGCTGAGATTCAAGTCTTGTTTTAATTCAGAGTAAAACCTAATTGTCATGTTAAAGCTTCAATGTAGGAGGACACTTTAATGGGATCATTAGTCCTCATTTTCCAAGATACAATTTACTGGCTACTTGAAAAGAGGAAAAAAAAGCAATAAAATTGTACCTATAATGCTCCAGCATAATACTGCAGTGTTATATATAGAACAAAAGCAGTACAATAATGCAGCAGTTATTTTACTGTTGGTCTTTAGTCCAAAGTTACAGGTTTATCTTCTACATTTTCTCCCGTTCTATTGTTGTCTTGGAATGTCTGTTGATTTTTTTTCTTCCCCCACACTCTTCATCGTTTACCATTGTTTGTAGAAAAGCCCAACTTCTGCTTTCATGAGAAAGACCCTGGAATCTGCCGAGGCTATTTTTCCAGGTATTTCTATAACAAAGAGACAAAGTTATGTGAAGTATTCAAGTATGGTGGGTGCCTAGGAAACCAGAACAACTTCAAGAGTTTGGAAGAATGTCAGACTACCTGCCAAGACAACTGTAAGTTGTTGTCCTTATTAGCATTAGTCTTATTCTTGCATAAACAATGGTGTGTTTTGATGTTTTCTTGCGTGGAGAAAATGGCAACTTAGGGTACCCTGAAGTGGTAATAATTTATATGTGAAATTAACACTAATTATATAGAGTTTAAAGTAAAAATTAAAAAATGAAAGATATAAACCAAAAAAAAAACCTGATAGGTCCTATTAACTTTAATGAATATTACAGGACTCCTACTTTTTTATTTTTCTCATGACAGTCAATCTAAAATCTGCCAGCTGCTTGGCTTTCCAATATCATAAAATGCTAATATATATTTTTTAACCTGAACATCTGAATATATTCTTTTCAAAGAATCATAGGAAACCTGCCCCTCCCTTTTGAATGATTTGGCTGTGCAGCTTGGGCTACAAACCAGCCATTCAAAGTGGCTGTAGATCATTCATCCACTTCCTCATGCTAGTAGTTCCTATGAATGGTTTGATATCAGTATGTAGTAACATTTGTAACCCCTTCACCAAGTACTTCATTTTATCCATAGGGCAAATACATTTTCCCACACGGAGCCTCCAGGCCCTTTTGTCCTGTTTGCCTCTAGGGGACCTTTTTCCAGGACTGCTTCACAAATCAGTCGTTTTGGCAGGGGGAACTTGAGCTTATTCACATTTAAAATAGGAAAGACCCGCTATGCTTCTTTTTAAAAGATACGCACATAGAGCCATGTGCCTTTCCCCTGCCTTTGCTGAAGCATTTCTTCCTGGGCTCTGATTCCTTTTTTGCCCTCTGGACTAAAAGGTGCAGAATGCTTTTTTTTCCTGATGTAAATCTGAAATAACACCTCTATGTAAATTTGTATGAATATGCAAGAAGAAAGAGCGGCTTAGGGGCCATTTCTGTGGTTTAAATAGATCAAAGTTTTAACCTTAGTGATATTGAATCATTGATAACAATTGGGTTTTGTTTTCTCTTTATTGTTTTCATTTTGTTTTTCTTTTAGCAAATTTATTGCAAGTTGTTCCAGCTGAAGAACATCCTAACACTGTGAACAGTAGTTCCCCAGCAGAAGAACCCGACCAGTTCGCTGGGATTTTTGGTAAGAATTCGCTTTTGCTGTTTATAGTTATCCCTTCTTAATGCAGCCACTTCTTGGCTTGTCCACTCGCTTTCCCGTTTATTTGAAGTTATGTCTGATGATTGAAATATGTAAGCACAGTGAAGTCAGTACCATTAAAACTAGCTTCATAGCCATTTTCTTGCCAGGAATGTGTGTTTTGAAAAAGGCTTACTACTGCAAAGGTTAGAATGTCTGCTAGTAATATAAAAATAACCTTACCAAACCATGACTGATATAAATCATACATTGGTAAAATTAAAGAAGAAAAAGGAATCCATCCCAAAGCTGCCTCAGCACATCAGTTTCCTATGCCTTTGGTACTTGAATAAATGCTGCCTTTTAGTGGTATTAATACTGGCGTGGAGCGAGGTAAATGGGTACCCATCATGGCTTATTTTCAGAGCTTTGTTGTGTCTAGATAACCTATCGCTTGCTGTCTAACTCACTTTTTTTTCTTTTCTTTTAGTAGATTTGTGGCCAACTGCTCCAAATGAGGAGAAATCCAACACCCTGAACAGTAGTTCCCCAAAGGAGGGATGCAATCGGTTTCCTATTTTTTTTGGTAAGAATTCAGTTTTGCAATTCTCAGGTCTCAGTCTTTTATATGCACTCATGATTGCTTTTCTATTTCCACCCGTTTTCCAACATACCTGAGACTAAAAATGGGTTTCCACCTGTGACAAATGTTTTGATAAGCAGAGAAAGTCAAAGCAAAGCCATATATTGCTACTTACAGATCTTCCATAAGTCTCACAAAGTAGAAGACTGACATTTTGTCCTCTTCTGAATGCATGTGCTTCCTGAAGGTCTGATAAATACAAAACTTTAAGGACCAAGACCAAAAGCAGTGGGGGCAGAGTTCTTTTAGTCAAAATTAATATTTTTGTGGGGATCTAACTGGCAGCTGATTTAAAGCTCCTTTTACCCATTAAAAAAGGACCATATTTGGCTGTTGGAATATGGAACAGTACATTTATCATAATACATTTTAATTTTCACTGAGGCCATATTAAATTCAGTTCTGATTTGAGTATAATCAAAGCTAGCTTGAATTAATTTGGAAGGTATTTTTGCACTATAAATGCAGGTGAAAATCTGGACCTTTACTGCAGAGGGCTAGGCTTTAGCAGCCTCTGCCGCTGGACAGTGTCTGCTATAGATTGTTGGTACTTGCTCGCACTAAAGGGTGATTGAATTTGAGACGTGTCATTTTTGTGATCTACAGTTGTGCAAGATGAAACAAGAAACAGCTGGGAAAAGCCTGACCATTCTTACCAAGTATTTCTGTTGGTTTTTTGCATTTACACTTACTTGTACTTTTGCGGATTGAGTGATGGCTTACAGATTCATTAAGTTTTTTGTGGTTTAGATGATCTGTAAGATAATGGGCATGTAGGAGAACATCCCTATGCTCTTTGCTTAGAGTGGTATGTCTAATAAAGCTTGAATGTGTGTTGTACTCTGGTTTTTTTGCTTGCACTGTGATCCACATGTACTGTTGGGTTGAGGTAAGTTTCTATCATAGCTGGATGGTTTGTTTACCACATATAAAGCACCAATACACTCTGTTAATAAAATGACTGAAAATAGTGAAGCTTTTGGCAACTTGTTTTACTGAAACATATTTGAATTATTAAGGCCTGGTAATAAGTCCCGGGACATAAGAGCATACATGTTCCCTAAAGGTTTTTACTCCTAATAAGAATCCCCAAATCCCTAAAACAACTAATCTCTACAGGCAGAGGGGAATGATTCACTCTCTTTTCTCAGAGGAAACAGAAGGGTTCTTGGTTGTGTCACCAACAGTGAACTTTCTGGTAGAGCAGATTTGGGGAAGGAGAGGTGAGTGTAAGAGGAAGAGAAGACTCAAAGGTTGGTGGAAGAAAGGGTCAGGGAACAAGGGTATATGGAGTCAGGGGAGCTGGATGGGTCAAGTAACAAAAGTGACCTTGGAAGGACCAGTGTGTTTCAGTGGAAAGTGAAGACTCCACAGGTTCTTCCCTGCTATGTAATCTTTGTCTGTCTTGCACAAGCCTGCCCGATGCAGCCACCTGCTGCCATTCTGTTTATCAGCCTGTTACCTTTCAGGCTGCTGGAATGGGCTAAAATCCTGTGCTCTTGTGCAATCTCACCACAGGAAGAGGAAAGGCTAGGACCAAAACTGACACCTGATTTCTCTGCAGAGGTGTGGAGAACAGAGCCTCCATTCCTGCTTTTAGGGGAGGTAGAGGTGTAAACTGAAGTTGCAGGGTAGAGCCGTCTCACACAAACATGTGCTGTGACTTTCTGTGGCCCTCAGTGAGGAACAAGAACCTGACAATGCACATATGAGGTCAGGATGGACTGTTGGGATGAAGTGGCTGATGCCCATCTTCTCAAGCACAGGCAAAGCATCTGGTCTGCTTCTGTAATATCTAATTTGCATGTATATTGGCCTGGTTAAGCATCTTCTTTTTTCTAAATACACGACCGCTATTAAAAAAAAGTTTTGCAAGGACTCGTCTCTTATAGAATACCTTACTTCTCAATGGAAATTATATTTCATCTTCATTTAAAGAAAAAGTACGTATTATTGGTGGTATGTGTAACTCTGTAATGATATCAGATTAGTAGAGTTCCAACACAATTTTTGGTCTTCAGAAAATTCAACTCTTCTATGGCCAAACAAAACAAACTTGGGGTTTTTTCTGCATATAACGATGAAACTTCCAGTGCTATCACTCTGCAATGAACTCTCTGCGAAGAGCGGAGGGTGGTCTGGGCTTGCTCTGCTGCAAGATTGAAAATAACTTTAATTCTGGGAAAGTTAAGAGAAAGCGAAGCCAAGAAACAAACCTTTCATTTTCAGATTGTACAAGGTGATCTATGGTAGGAAATTACAAGTGCTATACTCTACATTGGATTTGTGAGATCTAAGTGGGATGCAGGACCAAAAGTCAATTTGCAACTTGGCAAGTGCCGATGGCGCACAGAGGCAGTTCCTGTTATTACTTCTCCAAGTCAGGGCCATATCTTTTGCTGATACAAACTGACACAGTTCTATTTGCTATAATAGATCTGCATCAATTTATACCTATAGAGTACTGTCGAGTGCAGATGACTCATTATTCTTGTAATAGCTTATCTACTTGAAGATTCTTTTATTTTCTCTTTGCTGCAACCAGAAATGAGATACTTAGATCTGCGTATCTCAACAATCGGGCAATAAATCTGAAGCTTCATGAATGTCACACACCCGTGTCTGGCAAAAGGGAACGCAGCGAGCATTGTTTCTCATCCAGCTCACCAAGATCACTTCAGCCTTTTTTTTTGTGAACGGGGAAAACCTACCTGGATCTAACGCTCACGGTGCCTGCATTGACATACTCGCTGACAGGCTGGGCGTGACCTCAGGTTCATCTTCCAGTGTTTCTGTTCTCATACCATCACTTGCAGCAACACTGAAGAAACAAACCATCAGCCTGCTTCTTGGAATGGTAAAAACCTAACAGCAGCACTAACGCACCAGCATCGCAGTCACTTTGTGCACTTACTCTTCGTGTTCGGTCCTTTGTTTCTCTGCGCGTTACAAGCTATTTCTTGATGATTGCTCTGTGTTTTCCAAGAGACTGGCCTCTGTCACCTGGGCCATCACACTTTCTGTATTCATACAACAAACCCAGTATTAAGGCATTGAATCTTACGCTGGAAATGCTGGGTACCCACAGCTTCTACTTGATTTCAGAATGTCTAGCAGGAAATTATGAGAATTCACATCATTAATTATCATAAATATTTACCATACTTTTAAAGCTGTCCTTATTTCACCTTCCACAATTGCTTCAGTTGAGACTTCTCCAATTGAATTTGAATACTAGGTCCAGTCACAGGACTGGCAATTTTATCACTAAATGTGTAGGAAACAAACCTTGCTTTCAGGTAAGCTTTCGCTGGCTTTTGGAATTCAGAGGGAGAGAATAACATTTGCTGTGGTATTTTTTGTAATCGTCAAAAGACACGTGCTTGTGTAAAGCGTTCTGGATTTTCAGGAGGGCAGAATTAAATTTGCCAGGAAATTTCATATACATTTCCAAGTTCTGTGAGCTTCACATCCCACATATAACATCAACGCAACAGGAAACTGGTAAACTGCTGTCTTGTCACTAACCTTGTTTTTCTTGGTGTTTCTAGAACCACCCTCTACCCCTTCTTTGTGCATGACCCCAATGGACAGAGGACTTTGTAGAGCCAAAGAGTTAAGATTTTTCTACAACTACTCAACTGGAAGATGTCGCCCATTTAGCTACAGTGGTTGTGGTGGGAATGAAAATAATTTCACCTCCAGAAAGTCATGTTTGAGGACCTGCAAGAAAGGTATGGGAAGCGAAACTATCATGAGAGGTAAATACTATGCGGGCTGAAACATTCTTGCAACTTCCGGTAGTTTTTCCTGATAAAATGTAATAATCAAAAGTCTTATAAAAAGTAACAATGGAAATCAGAAGAGAGACAGAGCTAGAGAGAGAAAGATGGACAGTAAAATACAGTGTACAAGAACAGAAATAAGACAACTTGGCATTGGTCAGGCATATGAAGACTTTAGGTAAGACGATGTTCTTTTTTCTTTTTTTCAAGAATATTTCTTGAAAACAAGACTTGTCTCTTATTTCTGATCATCTGGGATGTGTTACAGCATCTCATCTTACTTTCTGCATTTTACCCTTAGGCTTCAACAAAAAAAAAGGCGAAAGAAGATTAATTAAAATCAAGAAGAAAAAAAAGGAAACAGTCAGTAAAGGCTCTGGGTGAGGAAATCATCCCTGAAAGAATCCAACTTTGATTTGGATGGAAATGTGAAGCAAACTACTATTCACCTGTGAATGAAAGCCTTTAGTGTACTCCATTTAAATATATTTACTGTACTGATTATTTTGATTACATATTATTAAGCTGCTTGTATTTTTATTATGTATTCCTCATTCATGTTAATAAACATTAACTTTTACTTAAGAACTAAAGGTTCTTAAATTGTAGCTTGATTGTATATAATTGTCAGTGCTGAAACAGGACAGAACAGACTGTGTGGGTGTTTAACTCCTAATGTTTAAAAAGTAGACAAGATTCAAGTTTACTTTATTACCCCATTCTTTTTTGAAATCTATTTTAGTGCTAAAAAAAGCATGATGCTTGTCAGAGAGTAATAATTTGTCAGGCATGATTGTTTCAATCTGAGATTGAAAGATAGGTCTATTGCTATAAAGAGGAAATAGACACCGGGTTTCTTTTAATCAGATTTATTTTAGGTTATATGGGCTAGATTTAACTCTATCAGAGTGCATATAATCACGCTAATTTAAAATGTGACATCAGAATTAACCCACCAAAACCCATGAAGAAACTGTTAAAGTTATAAACGTGTGAAGCAATGTGACAGATATTTGCAAAGATTTAAAAATATATTCGCTGGGGTCATTGATTTTTATCCTTGTCGCCGAACTAGACTCATGGCTAGCAAGTTAGTAACTTTCAGAAATACATATTCAGTTTTTCCAAAAACCAGAACAAATTCTTTTCACAGTAATAAATACAGTTGCTTTAGAGAGAACACTATGCTTACTCCCTACTTGACTTCAGGGTTTTTTTGGTTGTGTTTTGGTGGGTTATTTTAAGACTGACAGGAAAGAGTGGTACAGTCCTTGCCCTTCTCTAAGGCACCTCTCTGATCTTGGGTAAATCTTTTATAATGAGACTTTTTTTTGAGGAAAGGGGGGAAAAAAAAGAGCTGGTTGGTTTCCTATTAAGGTTTTCAGAAGCACCTTACTGCCTGTGAAACAAAAGACAGCAGGGTATTTTTGGAACTCTTCCCTATCTTCTTTGATGTTGTAATTTTTTTTAATGTATCATGTTTTCTCTTTATGCTTAAAACTACTGAGGATAGTCACACTGCTGTTTGTGAGAGGTGGTGTGGAAATAAGTAGCTAAAATAGATGTGAGGGGTTTAAACACTACAGCAAGGGCAGCAATGAAGCAATGACAGAATATTAACTGATCTGTTGGACTGCACTGCCTCTGCCTGTGTGCTGTGAACCGCGTGTGAGATTTCAGAAAACCCGTGTTTTATATGCCTGATGAAATTTGGACTGACTCCAGAAAGAGGCTAAGCTTTACTGCTGAAAAGGAAAGCATTTATGCATTCTAAATATCTGAGCGAGCGGGTAAGTAGAAGTCACAGATTTTTAAACAGGAATTCTATCCAAATCTCTTTTGTGGTGCCTAAGTGACTCTTTTCATCTTGGATCTATTAAGTCTGATTTGAAAAATGCTCAGGGAACTGACATGTACAGCAGAAGACATTTATGTAGGGTCTTGTCTTACGTAAAACGCGTGAGCACCATAGACCTACAGTGCAGTGACTATATAAATCAGACAAGTGCAGGTCTGACAGGAGACCTGCAAACTCCGCAGGCTGCTGGAAACTAATAACATCAGTTCTCTACACAGAATTAATCTGGCAAATTGTTACCTGCCTGTTTCGGTTCCAGTTTGATATCTTCCTGTTCGAGTTCATCACTTGTACTGCCCTTACTCTCCAGGTATGGTCTGTACTCCACGCACTAGGAGTTGAGTCTGTAGACAGGAGCAGAGCAGTAGGTTAAATACTTGGAACAGCTGGAATTTGTCACTGCAGACAAGCGAGGAGCCTGTGTTTTGAACCACTCCCAGGCCTTTCCACTTGCAGCATAGCAACTGCCTTAGCACAGCAGTGTGTGTGGCCTCCGAAAGCAGGAGGTGTTAACGTTAAAATCCTTTTACAAAGAAACACGGTATTCCCTAGCACAGTTCTGAGGTATCTGACCATGATTCACATTAAAACACCTTCTAGAGCTTTTGTGTAAAAGAGAATCAAACTCATTCTTCAGCAGCAGGAGTGTAACGTTCTGGTAACCCCAGTGTTTGCATGGACCTGTGTTCCTGGTGGCAGTAACTCTTTCAGGAGAGTTTTTCCTCAGCACCAAGCCCAGTAAAGGCGCTGGGGACAGAGCTGTTGCTGAGGCAGTGTCCTCTGCTCAGCCGTGACTGCAGCTCTAGGCCCGCTGGTATTTTCAGTTGTGATGGGACTCTGATCAGAGCCTTGCAGGGGCTGAGAAGAAGGGGAAGGGGTTTGCCCATGGTATCTCTTAAAGCAGTCCCACCAAGAAGAGTAACGCAAGGATTTGGGAACTCTATATGTTTTATTAGATCATAAAATAGAATGATGAACTTTCTAGAACATAATATTCTGAACAAGACAATAGATGTAAGAGATGGATATGAAAGGATAAATTCATTTGTTCGTACGCAGGTTGCCTTGTGATCCCTGTGTCATTTCATGGTGGTATCTCTCCTTCAGGCTCCCTCTTGGTCCAGTGACTTGTCCCTGGCTGCTTGGATTCAAAACCTACAAAATCCACCCTGGAAGTCTCGGAAAAATCATCCTTTCTGTCCCTGCAGTAACCTGGCTGTGTGGCTGCTCCCCACTCTTCTAAACCTCCTGCTTGCTGAGCTCTCCTGCAGACTAGCAGGGTCTCCTCACTGAGTGTGCAGTCTTCTCTTCCAGAACTGCTGTAGCTAGGACAGGACTAACAGGTACTCCCCCATGCTCTCCCACCCCCTGCTTACACTATACTAAAGAAACTTCTCGTGCATTCATTTTTCTAGTAATGGCGATTAAACAAGTGATCCATTGAGGGGTCTTAAGAGATCCTCTCAACAATGGCATAAGTGTCATTGCTGAGACAGAAGAAGACTTCACAGCATCTTGACTGTACCTCAATTTCCATTGACTAGAAAACATTACCAAGTGATTCATCTTTTCGGCTCATTACTTAGCACAATGAGAATGAAGCCTGGAACGTGGACTGTGTAAAAACTGGTCAGATTATAACCAGAGGTTTGACCTGAGAGCGCACGCTCTCCTCGGTGTGGCACTAGGTCTGGCCACCATACCAGTTTCACAGCCATCTTCCTGTTTTGCTTTTATATAGCTCTACAGGACATTGAAGGAGGTTTTCCCATTAAAAGTCCAAACTGCAGTGTGAGCTGATCTTCATCACTCCACAAGAAGTTTCTTTTGTGCCCTTCTCCTTCATTCACTTCTTTTCATCCCTCTATCTCCAGTATCTGCAGAACAACCAGATGCAAGGATAGGAAAAAAGATCTGTGCATTTCTCAGAGATAAAGGGTGGCAGCAGGAGGGATAACCGAGCCACAACGCAGGGAAACGACAGGGAATCGGGTGGCAGAATGGTGAAGGGGCCAGAAAATGTCACACAAAAGGTGTGACAGTGGCTGTTCATTTCCAGTTAAATACAGTCCATTCATCCAGTTGTTTCATTCCAGAACCTGCCCCGGCTGCTTTGGAGGAGACGCGCAGGACGCCGTGAGATTTATCCCCCTTTCTGTGACGGGAGATGAAGCAATTTTACAGAGGTTTGCTGAGTTGCCACGTATCGTCTGACCTGCAATAACTTGGTATGTACCCATAGTCCATACAGACGATGAAGCAAAATGTCTTTGAGAAATAATTTCAAGTATTTTTTTAGGAATATTTTCTTTTTATTCATTCTTTTTTCCTCACATTTTTACTGGTGTGCCTTCCTTTTTCTCCTTTTTACTTTCTATGCCTGGCTTCTCTTTTCTTTCTGGTTCATTTGGGCCAGCATTTCTCCCCGCATCGGCAACCCCTCTATCTCAAAGCTGATGGACTTATTGACATTTCGAGAACATCTTCACCTTTCTATATTCTACCTGCCAGTCATACTAAAGTGGACAGACATACAGATTACATCTCACAGCTGGTTGCTTTTGGTGGTATCTTGAGAAAGAACCGCCTTCAGGGGAAGCGGAATAGACATTTGCGGTTATTAGGCGTTCCCACATGAGCTCCTCATACCTAATTCGGCGGCAGCCCACGCGAGGAGTTCCCCTGGCTTTGTCCATCCCCTCACCTCTGGAACCTGCAGCCGCCGCNGCGAACACGCGGGGAACGCCGAGCCGCCGCTGCCCCGGGCACGGCCGCTCGGCTCTGCTCCGCTCTGCTCTGCTGGACTGCCTGGCCGGGAGGAAAATCCGGGAAAAAAAGCCAGCGGACCCCCACAGTCTTCTACCGTCAGGGGGAGCGGCGTGTGTCACAACGCCGTGCGGGAGAGGGATTCTCGTAGCCGGTCACGGGTAGTCTCGTTATGTGCAAAACCATATTCATCCTTCAGCTTTTCAGAGCAGATCAGAGCGCGTGGGGAGAATTTTTTTCTTTGCAGGGTTTTAAACCTTCTTTGGATAGAGTACAGTTAGTTGTGCTCCTTGAGGTCCCTTTCGAACTGCTGACGGAGGCAGCCTGTATTGCTGTGATTTACCTGAGAAGGGGGCCTTCGGCGTCTTTGAAGTGCAAATTACACCAGCAGAGATGTCTCAAATACCTGTAGAGTAGGAGTAAGAAAGTTCCAATAACAGCTAAAGAAGTAGACGAGAAGAGTTTTGAACTGAAATAAAAAGCCCTCAAGCCCCACACAGCTCCACTGAATTGGACAGGCCAGATCAAACATGGCTATGTAATCAATCTCTCCAGCTAATTCAGATGCCTGACTTGTACGTGTGCGCTTGGCTGGAATACATGGATTATTTTCTAGGTTACAGCGTGTAACATACCGTGTTGTAGTCTGTAGACTAGACCTAATTGGTCTAAAATAATGCAGCAAGGCTCACTTGTGATGAAATTCCACTACCTAAGGTGACGCCAGTTATTTCAGAGAAGTTCATTTCCATCACGGTTCAGAATCAGAGCTGATCCCCGGCTTGTATCTGTTTACATTGCCTAGAAGTTCAGAGTGCCAGCTCTTAGTCCTTCACTGATTATAAAACTCAAACATTCTCCTGTTGATGTAGAAGCCCCAACACTCGTACGTGCCAAATGAGTATTAAAGTCATATGCCTGCTCTTTTAGTGACCCTAGAGTGTGATTTCACAATTCATATTATCCAGTGGTCAAATGGATTTAAAGTATTCCTGCCCCTCTTTCCCTCCTTTCCCTCTTCCAATTTTTCCTGATCCTGGCTTGGAATGGCTTGGGGGGCTTTTTTGTTTTGGGGGGTTTTTTGTTTGGTTGGTTTTGCTTAGTTTGGGGGTTTATTGCTGTTTTCATTTTTGAGGACAAGATTTTCAATGGCCAGACAAATTCCTTCTTCCAGTTCCTAACATGTTCCACCAGTGTTTCTGCTGGTAAAAAGAGCAGATGAGCTAGTAAGTAGTAAGAGTAGTAGGTAGTAAGAGGCAAGCAGAATATCTTGTTTCACGAGCAAATTCAATGGTTACAGTTTTGCTGAGCACTTACAAAATCGTGACCTTTGGGAGGTCCTTATGGCCTTCCATAAGGAGTACTGATGTTACAGGTGTCACTATCATTTGAGCTTAATGCTCCCTAAACTCAGTTTGTTCAGCATAGTATTGTCACGTGCCTGAGAGCACAGATTCTGTTCATAGCACAGGTACTACAAGTGCTAAGTGCTCTCAAAGAAAGACTTTTATGTCCTGATACAAAATTCTCTGAAGCTAGTAGAAGGACGCCATTCCTTTTCTCTTTAGTTACGGCAGGTTCCAAACCGGGCAGCTCATATTTGTGCTTTCAGATTGCTGGCATTTAAAAAAAATGCCTAGAGCTGTGTGCAGCAGCAGTAATACTCCTACCCTTGGTATTTCAAAGACTTGCTTACTTAAATACAAACTTCTTTCCCGAGGTATAAAACTAAGTAGCACTTTAAATTACGCACTTGCTTGAATCTGCAAATTGGATTCTGACCTTTAATGCAGTTTTACACTTGAGGAATGAAAGTATTTCTCTGTGGAGCTTTTCAGCACTTGCCGTGTGGGACACAAGGCAGCCCCTGCAGTTCCTGGCAGAGGTGGTCAGGTCACTCCGATTAAGGAGGAACGCGGCTATTGTCTTATTTATCTCTAAATAAAGGTCCAGACCGACTTATTTCTCTGGGTCCAGTTCGAGGAGGAGGTCGAATCTCGCCGGCTCGACACTGAGCCGACAGGTCCGTGGTGTCCGGCTTCCCAGCAGAGCCAGTGAGTGCTTCCCCGCTCCTTCAGAGCGGGTTCTGCCCGGCCCGGGCGCGGCGCGGGCAGGCGGGCTCCGGGAGGAGCAGCGCCGGCCGAGAGCAGATGGCAGCCGGCCGGGCTGGGGCAGCTCCCGCTGCTGCCCCGAAATGTCAGAGCAGCCTGGCTTCCCCGGGACGTGCCACTCGGGAGAGCAAAGTAACCGAAGGCTGGCTGCGGGCGGGGTCAGGGTGATGTAACAGGAAGCTCTGATGTTTGGCTGCCGCTCCGCGTCCCCTCGGACACGCTCCCGGCGCTGCCCGCAGCCGCGCTTCGCCCAGCAGCGGGGCACCTCTCCTGCAGCCCCCGGGCTCCCCAGCTGGATTACAGCCGCCGGGACCAGCAGCCTCTCCCGGCTCTCTCCTCCGGGGTCCGAACATCGCCTTTCCCCCTCGCTGACAAGGGAAATCAAACTGATTTATTTATCTGAAACCGCAAGAACTCCGTGTGGTGAGTACTGATCAAAGCAGTTTCATTGTTTTAGCGAAGAACAGCGTTTCTGTGCCATCTGAATGCGTCTGTAGTTAGGCGTGTGTGCATGCTTTTACACTAACCTCGGCGTGTGGTATGTAACGTGTAGGGAGAAAGGGGTGTGAGGAGAAGCTTCGTTTATTTTTAGTGATCTTGATTTATTGAGCTTGATTTTATAACCGGTGTCGTTATAATATATCCTTGAGGAAGTAATCAACGATAAATAGGTAGAAAGGGAGACAAAAATACCCTGATCAGCACTTACAGGATTCTGTGTAAAATATTAGCTAACCAAATTTGTGTCTTTGCATCTGGAGAGAATTAGAGGCTCATTGGTTTGAAAAGGGTCCTTAAGACTAATTCAATACAACTGGGGCTCTTTCAGGCGAGGCTGAATTAGGTGATAAAGTGGTGTCGATTTTCTTACTAAATATCCCTTTAATCTTATTGACGTTATCGTACCGGAAAGAGGTCATACTCGAGTTATTTCATAATTAGGTTTTGTGCTATAATTGCAGAACTAAAAAGATAAAGCTTCTGTTTTGTTTGGACTTGCTGTTTGATTGAGAAAAAGTTAGCTTGACTTGGAACCTTGTGCGTGTGCCGGGCTGTTACTGTTCTGAGATTTTTTCCCCACAAACACCGAACTGATTTACTGAAAGGTAATTGTCCACTGTTTCATTTCCTTGAGAAAGTATTGACCAGTGGGAAGCGTGTGATTCTCTCAGCTCATACTGGAAGGCGCAGTTAAGTGTCTTCAGAGGCATTTCTTCAGCTGATGTGATCTCTTCTGTTTTTACAAATATGGTTGCGTTACTGAGATTGCTACATCTAATCGTTTGCTTGTGTGTGTAGGGAACCGATCTATAGAACCGGGAAATCTTATTTCTGAAAGATAGCTAAGAAATAGGCTATAAATCACACTTGGTTTTGATCTACGGGGATTCATTTAGTCATCCATATCTTTTTCTAGAGGCTGAGATTGAAATAATCAGAAAATAGCTAAGGTTTTTTGCTCTCTACCTTAACAAACCTGTGCGAGATACCTTGGGGTGAGAGTTTGCCGCCCTAACAATTGTGCCAACACAGAGTCTTTCCAGTCGTGTTGTGCACACTGGCCATCTTGTCGTTTGTTTGCAGTAATAACGATGTAACTCTTTGAACCTGTTCAGATCAGACACGTGCTAGTAGCCTGATTGTTGTGCTCTGAATCTGAGGTTCTTTCAGTGGATTGAAAGGAGACACGCTAGATCTGGATAAACATGAATAAGGCCAGGTCCGAATCCATGTGTTTTCTTTCAAAGTACACATGCTGCAGTACTGTCTGAAATTCTCAATTAAAAATAATGATCTGTATTTTCACAGTATTTACTTTTGTAGTCTGCTTAAGCTCGCACTGACCTCACTGCATGTGGGAGCAATCCCAAAGTCGTCCTCCACCTTGGAAAATCTTCAGCACAAAAGGCTGATGACACGATCCAACAAGATGACGCTTTAGATCAAAACTGTTGATGTTGTTTTAATGATCAATGCAGTAGGAACAACTGTCTTCAGAGGTGTTTCAGCTCTTCCCAAGTAACTGGTTTAGGCTGTGGTGGGACTTCCCACATGGGAAGTGTTGGGCAGATATGTGTTTGCAGGTTTGATGCCAGAATCTACATGGTTTGTAGATTAAGAAAAGACTGGTAGGATAGTGATGCAGAACAGCGTGACTGCGCTTTTTAGTGGGCAAAGCTCAGTACCTGAATATAGCATGCATTGCAAGTTCAAGAGTAGTCCTGTCAACTTCAAATGGTACTGTACGTGGAATTCTTGATCAGCTGGAGCCTTGCTCTGCATTAAGAAACGTAGCGTTGGTCCCTTTGAGTAGGCCTTTGCTGATACAACTGTGGAAATCCTGGCCCGCTGAGAGCCAGCGGGAGCTTTTCCATCACAGTCAAAGGGCAAGATATTCCTAAAGGCGGGTATTTTTTTGTTGAATGAATTATACGTACATCACCCATCCAGTCGCTTGTGTTTTGCAGTCCGTTTGCAGCTGTGTTTTGATAACTTCTATACTTTTTGAATGCTCAAGTTGAAAAATAACGTATCTGCATGTCTCGTGACTAATGGCTTACCTGGCTAAAAAAGGGGCCTGCTCTGGGAATGCAGCGTTGTTCTGCGGGCTCTCTGGGTATCGCAACCCAGATTTAGACTAGGATACAGTGAATAACAAAACTAAGGGAAGAAAGACGCAAATGCATTTCCTTTGTCACAAATTTAATTGCTGACTACCTCTATATTCTGTGCGTTCAAGTTAATCAGCTGCTCCCAACAGCATTCCTAGCACGCGCATGACCTGGGTAGGACTGGGCCCACGAGTCCATGAAATCCTACAGATAAAAGATTCGTACCATTCCGCAGTCATTTGGAAGAAAGCATTGCTATCAGTGTGTTTTTAATAACATAGATGCAGTGATATTTTTTAAGTATCTATCTAGTCACTTCTATAGTAAATACTGACCATAACATATTAGTGCAAGCAAGTGAAGGAATTTCTCCACCGAGAAGTCCAAGCCTACAGTTAGGAAAACAAAACAGAATTTCTCCTGAAGAAGTTGTTCCCATCTGTTCCCAATGTGTTTACAGTGCTCTTGATCTGCTAGCAAAATTCCGTCTGTGCTTCTGATTAGCTGTCACTCCTCCAGAGCGTACGCACACTGTTGGCACCACCTCAGCGTTACAGTCACCTCTGCTCTAAAAGCATGTGTGGCTGTGTCACTGGCTCTCACATGCAGTGGTTTCCTCCGTTAGGCTTTACACTTATTGAAAACAGTCTCTTAGTTGCTGTAACTGTCCCATTTAACTGTCCTGTTACTGGGAAATAGTTTAAGTCTTTGGTGTAGGCAATTGTCAGAGCTCTGGAATTAACTGTATCTTTGGTAGCACTGTGTCAAGGAAGGAATGAATGCGTCTATTACCAAAACAGGTGTGAGCTGACAAATAACATCTAAGCAGTGAAATGAATCTGGAAGTGTGTTTATATATGCGTTTCTGTGTATTGGCCATATAATAATATATATAATACTTTATTTCTATGCAATATATACAATATATGTGAGTCTATATGATGCTGACTTCTGTTATTCCTAAGGTATCAACTAAAGAGAGAACGTGTACATATTTAAATAGACTTTCAAAGTAAATTAGCCCTAAACCTCATCCTTTGTTTAGAAAACCATGAATCGTGAATGTTAATATTTTAAATTGAATACATTTGAGTGTTGTTTCATTCTAATATTTATAAGAAAAAAAGAGGAAAGCTTTCCATGGGTGTTCACAACCCATTTTGATTCTTTTTTGTATTCACGGTGGCAATTTGGATGTTTTCAGTAATACACTTGCACAAAGAGCAGCAGAAATTAGCCTGTTATCTACCTGTTATCTTAATAGAGACTTCCACAGCCTGCGCAGTACAATGTAAGCTCTTCTTCTTGAATTTGTTTTCATTAGAGCATTTGTTTTTAGCAGTACTTTTTTGTCCTGTTTTAGAATCTGAGCAAAACTGGAAGGCTAAACTTTTGCATTTTTGCAGTTTTATTTTCACAGTTCTCTCTCGTGCGTATCTGCTTTAGTGTCCCAAGTTTGTTTATACTGTTTACATTTTCCCAGCAAAGTCCTTCTTTTTCTGCCCTAGTTCTGTGCAAACCCTTTCCATCATTGCTGCAGTATACGCTGTCCAAAAGAACAGAAGTGATTTATTTAAAGTTGCTTTTCCTTGGAAATATGCATTTGAAATGCACTTAACTGAATGTAACGCATTAAAAAGAGACTTCCCATGAGAGAAGCAACGTGCTCACTTCAAGAAGAGAGGTCAGATTCTCAACTGGTGTAGCCTCTGAAGCGTGTGCCTCTGAAGCTGATACCTTTTCACTGTAGCATAGATGTCACCCAAGAGTTTTCTGAGCAGTTTTGGCCACTATTAAGCTGTAGCTGACCGTTGAGTTTTAGAAAGTAAAACAAATGTATTGTGTTACCACAATGGTGTTGTATTTCTGGATTTCTGCCTGAATATTACAGGCCTTATTTTAAAAAGATCCCAAACAAAATCAGTGACGGTGTTTTGTTTAATGAAGTCTGTACCAGTCTGGCTTCCCATAAAATAGCAAAGGTGCAAGGAGTGAAACACAGTACTTAGTGATTTTTATTATTATTGTTATTATTGTCGTTAAAGCAGCTGCCTCATATACCGTGGCATACTGTCAGCTGAGTTTAGGCTGGTATCTTTTTAGTTCCTAAAAACTTTATCATCTTTTCCACATATTCTTTGATCATTCTAAGCTTGAAAACTGTAAGCCTTCATGCTTGTATGGGCATAAAGTATCACTCTTTGTCATAAAGTATCAGTCTTTATATTTAAAAATATATTTATTTTATATTTAGATTTTTCCCTAATTTTTCTCTTCCCCATTACAGTGGTAAAATTCTGGAATGTAATTTCACTAAATTTTATCTTATTCTAATACTGGCAATGCTGACAGTTTCATTAAAGTAAAGCCAGAAACATACCAAGAACACATTTGTTATACCAACGCTCCTTTGATTTAAGCTTTAAAAGTATTTTTCATATTTATATTATCAGAAGGGAATAGAGTTTGTCTACCAATGCTGTGCTCTATAATCCTTCCCAGATAGAAATTTAAAAAGATTTCAGAAATGAGTAAGAACTTTAGACATCATACTTTTTTTCCTCTATGGTTGCATGTTTGTATTTACTTACTGCTCTAAATGGAGAAAACCAGATGATACAGTGCGACCTTTGATTACTAAAAGGGTACATTTTTGCACTGATTATTCTGAAATGTTCTGTACAATGGGGATATCTGCCCTTTATGCTTCTGTGAGCGAAATCCAGCAGGTGTCACTCTGGGGATTAAATAAGGAATATTTCACAGAGATAAATTTGTCTGGGAGATGAGATGTAGAATTTAGAAGGATTTATTCTAATATCTTTTTCCAGAATAATCTTTTGACTGTGCATGTCTTCTTAATTTTTAAGTTTCTTCTTTTAATTCACCTTTTTACGTATCCCTTTGAACATGAAAAATGACACAGAAGTTAGTGCTGGACTAGGCAATGAGAAGTTTTACTCACAGGTGTCCATTTCGAAACATTAAAAGCTGGGAAACAGTTGAATATTGCCTTTCTAATATCAAACAAATGCTTTTGTCATCTTCTTTGGAAACCAAAATTATTCTTTCTGTCAATGGAAATCCTAGTTGCACAAGTAGTGTGTTTCCAGTTAGGCTGAATCCAAGCAGGTGCTTTGCAGTCTGCTGCTGCAAGCGTGGATGGATTTACTGGGAGTGTCTACATACTCTTTTCTGTTTGAATTAGCAACAATCAACATGAGAGGTGGCTAATTAGCCAAAGTTTCACAGTAAAAATATTTGGAGACAATAAAACTTTTCACGTTGCACCGAGTTGCCAGCACATGAAAGTACAGGCTGTGTTTTGAGGGGAAAAAAAAGAAAAAAAGTCTTGTTTATTGCACAGAGTTTCTTTAGGGAATGGTTTAACAATGTGTTTGTTGGTTTTCTACATGAGTGTGTAACTCCATACTCTGTGGATTCTATATTATGTGGACTAGAAGCATAATAGTTAAAAAATAGTGTGTTTCTAGAGGGGATTCTCGTTTATTTCCCGTACTGTGTTAGTGCCCCTTGTGCTGAAACAAGTAGCTTGGAAGGCAATCTGCAAATGCCAGTCTCTTGTACAACAAAAATAAGTTGTTTTTTATAAATACATCCATCCATCCATGTATTTATCTATGCATAAATGTGCATATATTTTTATGCACATAAAATAATTTTAATATTATTTTTATTATCATTATTTTATATACATATATTTAAAAATATAAATATATATATA
>VZZY01006574.1:1206858-1652064 GCA_013400335.1 Eurystomus gularis | reverse complement strand
CCCCCAGCGCTGCCCCCGCGCTCCCCGGGCCCTCCTTCCCCGCCGCTCGGGCCGTCGCCAAGGTGCTCCCTTCGTGCCCCGGTGAAAATCCCAGGCATCCAGTCCGGGGCCGCTCGCCCGCCCGCCTCTGAGGGAGCCTCCTGGATCTGTGCTGCAGAGAAGCCGCCTGTGCCCTGCCCTGTGCAAGGCGGGGGAATAAAGAGCAGCCGTTTGTTAAACCAGCGGGGTTGGGGTGATGTTTTTCCTATGGGGAGGGGGTGATGGTGACCGTTAGAGATGGGCTCCTGCTGCTTGGCGCTTTGCAGGAATAGCCAGGCAGGCTGGGCGGGTGAACCTGCGCTTGCAGGTGCTGAGGACCCCCTCCCCCAGTCTGGGTTCCCCTGGGTTGTTTTTTCTTTTTGGGGTGGGGAGGGGGGCATTAGGATGGTGCGATGGCCGCTGCCTTCCTCTTCAGCACACCCAGGGACATGGCGATGCCTCCTCTGGTGCGGGCGAACTTTTGATTTCGTTATAGCCCGTCTGACAACTGAGATGCAAATATATGGATACATGGGGGCTTTCTAGAATTCTTCTGTCTCCATGCTTGGACATATAATGTTTGCAGTGCACAGCTCAGCCAGGGTCACGTGAGCCAAACAGCTTGGGCTGTTACCTGGAAGCTGGTGAGCCTTTGTTCTCCTTGGAAATAGCTGATAAATTAACTCCTTTTTCTTTTATATATTTTTATATATATATATATATATGGCTTGTTGAGTTGTTAAATAATTACAGCCACGTTAACTTAGCGCTGCTTGAAGTATTCAACTGCTCTGAGAAATCGATTGTACTTCAAATATTTTTGCAGTGTGGGGTTTGGTTTTGTTTCTTTTTTTCTTCAGTGAGGAGTGCTTTCAGGCTGGCTTTAGTTCCATGCCGCTGCCCCTCTCCAGGCCGTGCTGGATGGGACGTGCCACATGCCTTCGGAGAGATGCACCTCCTCTCCTTTGCAGCAGCCTGCCTTGGCACCTCTCCCGTTGATTCCACCACGATGTCTATTTGGTGGTTAAAATTAGGCTGAGCTCTGGGTGCCTTTGCGAAGGCACGGTACATATTGACTGGGAGTTTCAGCCTGTAGCTGCCATCAGATGACTCAGTCCCTGCAAAGGGGATGTCCCCTCTTGGCCCTTTTGCTGAAGAGGAGCCGGGTGCTGTTATGGACCTTGTGTCCTTCCTGGGAGTCCCCCCAACCCATCCCTCTCATGCATGTCTGGCTTCAGGGCTGTGGTGTGGGCTTCTGTGGGGACTTCTCTGCATGGCAGCCAGGTCAGGTCACCGCTGTCCCTGGGTGTCCCCTGAGGGCAGTGCGAGCCAGCACTGCTGCAGGGCAGAGGACCTGGCCCTGCTGCTGCTTGGGGCATCCCCAGGGACCTGGGAGAAGCTTTGGCGCTGGGTTGCACCACGTACCCTTACCTGCCCTGCGAAGCGCCCAAGTGACTTAGTTAGGACTTTTTTTTTTTAAACAGAGATGGTAATTGATGTATATGCGTGCGGATTCTGGCACCAAGAGCTGTGCTTCTAATTAACATGGAAACGGTAATAATAGGGACCTGAAGCACATGCCTGGGAGTAAACCAAAATGAGACTTGGCATGAGCAGCGCACGGAGGGAGAAGCCCTTCTGCTGAAGCGGGGCGGGTGGCCGGGCAAGCGGTGCTGGCCGCCCTGGGAGGACGGCAGCGGGGGGCTCAGCACCCCGCGGGTGAGCTGGGCTCAGCGGAGCTCCGCATTGTGCTCCTGACCTTCGTTTAGTAAGGCTGAGCTGGTCTGTAGCGTGCCCTCAGTTTTCTAGGCGGGGGGTTAGCCACAGCCCTTCATGTAACTATGTTTTCTTCTGCTTGTCAGGGGATGGTCGAGTTACTTTTATTATTATTATTTTTAAATTAAGTAAATTTAAGCCAACTACAGTAAGTTTGCTCTCGCTCAGTGCGAAAGTGCAGCCTGTCATCGAGGGCATGTGCGTGGTTTGTGGGAAAACACCTTTATGGAAGTCGCTGCCGGGGTGGGCTGGGAGCCCTTGCGATGGGGTGTGATGGGGTGTGATGGGGTGCCGTGCCCGCAGCCTTGCTGTGTGAGCATCTCTAGGTGGCAGCAGCCCCCAGGAGCAACCAGGCAGCCCGGAGCTGGAGATGTGATTTCCCAGGCTCTGGTCCTGCTGCTCAGCGCCCATCCAGCACTCTTCTCCCAGGCCAGGAAAGCAGCTTTTTGGATGCGCAAATAGGAAGGGGGGGGTGGCAGGGTAGGAGAGATGTAATAATGCTTTGGGAGAGTCACTCAAAGGCTGTGAAGCCCTTCAAGTGAGAAACCGAAGGAGCTCAGGTGACTTCAAGAAGGAGTTAAGGATAATTGGCTTGTACTCAGATGTGCTTAGAACCAGGGGTGAATTGCCAGATTTATATTCTGTTCAGCTAACCAGTAAGTCAGAACCAGAGTGGCGGCTGGGTACTGAAGGTGAACAAGTTCAAACTAGACATTAAGTGTGTGCTTTTAATAGTGTAGTAACTGCTGTGGCAAGTTAGGAAAGAAAAATGCAGATAGCCTGCCCCTCAACACCGTTAAATGGGATCAGGTGGTCCTTCTGAAATACATACACTTGCCTAAAAGAATGGTGTTGCCTCTACATTTGGTTATTTTAAGTGCGCTTTCTGGTCCTTTTCTCAAAATGCAGGTGCTTTGATGTCACCGAGAACACTCTCCTGATATCTGTAGGACAGTACGGGTGAGCTGGCACACGGTGGTTGGTATGGGGCAATATGATGGTTCCCTGGAAGCTTCTAAACTTTGTCCCCTGCGTGTGGGCTTTTTCCTGGGATTGTCTTGTTGCAGTGGCGTGAGCGAAGGCAGGAGGAGGTGGCCGCAGCTGGGCTGTTCTCCATGTGTCACAGGTGCTGACAAGTCCTCGGGGTGCGCAACGGGCTCTTGTTTTCACCAACTTAAAGGTTTTCCTTTGGCGAACAAGCGCAGGCTGCTGCCGGATTTTATGTATGCCCACGTAGCTGAAGGTGAATTATCCCATGGGAGTACTGGAGCCTGCCAGAAAGATCCATCATTTCAGCAACTTTAGTTAATGTTTGTTCAGCGAATTCTTGCTTGGGACGAACAGTTTAAGCCGTGCTCGGTGGCAGCTTCCCTGTGATGAGCTGTGCGTCCACGTGATAAACGGTCTCATTTCTGCACTGTCCGCTACCTCTGCCGGGCATATGGGCATGTGCCAAGCTTCCCGAAGTCTTTGAACAGCTGCTGCTATATATATAACCTTTTTTTTTTTTTTCCTCAGCCTGCCAGGGAAACTTGTCCTTCTTCCCACTTTATATAAAAGGGGATACAAAGTCTGGGACAGACGAATATTTGCTTATGTATCAGTGATACTTGAGGGTCTGGCAGGTGTTTGGGCAGCCAAGTCCGTAATTCAGGCTACAGGAGCATGTACTAGTCACACCGTAAACTTGTACTGCAGGAATACCAAAAATATAAATACGTACGAGGAGTAGAAATTCATACTGTAAAAGGACCGAGAAGTGTTTGTTTTCCGGTGGTAACTGCTTTTTGTTTCTGCCTATAAAATGTAGCTCCTGACAAAGGAGTGTGGGGAAAATAGAAGTAAATAAAAGGGAAAGTAAGTCCCAAACTTTTAGTGGATGCAGTTCTTTTCAGAGCTATTAAAAAAAAAACCCAACAGTCATCTTGTACTGTTTCTAAGAGTATTCTGAGTTTCCTAAGGTACGTTCTGTGTGTGGTTCCTCTTTCTCCTGACGTCTGTGCAGCTAGGTGTGCAGTAACACAGCGGGCATTTATAACTTGATCTTTCTTAATCTTTTCCTAATAAATCGTCCTTGCAAGGTGGACTCTTGTTAGATGGTGAGACGACTGCTGTATCTCATCCCCAGCTGGTCCTGAGCTTACAGACGTCCAGAACTCTTCCAAAAACTCATCTGGGTGGACACTTGGCCTCGGAACCAGCCTGTAGCTGATGGCAGGGAGAGGTGAACCCTTCTTCCCAAGCAGTCACAGCTGGTTTCCAGCAATGCCAGGGTGATGCTGATGCACCCTCACCTCCAGCAGCATTGACCCACTCCTCTGAATGCAAGGATCCCGTTGTCTTCCCACCAGTACATGGGGTGGCACCTACCCATCCTAAACTTCAATGCCTCTGTTTTTTTGGTTTGTTTTTTTTCTTTTTGGAATGTGCACCAAACTGGGAGAGTAAGAAAATTGGGGAAATGGGACCTGGCAGGATGTGGGGAGAATACTGAGCTGTGGGATGTGCTGCTGATAGGTTTTAAATTGATGTGGGGAGGCTACTGTGGCACTGCAGGACATTATCTGACCCCTTGCCTGCAGCTGCTTGACTAAACTACCCTAATAAATGTCTATTAAGAGCTGTGATACCTGACCTCTTGCTTCCCCCCCCCCCCCCCCTCCTCCACTGAGTTTAATGGTGTTGTGATTCATGATGGAAGCAGGTCAAGTCAGAGGGAGGTTAAAGGAAAAAAAAACTTGTGCGCTGTTAAAAAAACAAACCCCTTCTGAACAAAGTTGCGACAGGATTAAGTTGGAGAAGCCCAAAGCTCTGTGAAGGGGCAATGCAGCCTTGGCTGTAGCATCGCTGCAGGAGAGCACCCTACTCTTGTGCCTGGGCTGGGTGAGGATAGACTGAGGACCTGCTCCCATGGACGTAGCTCCTGCAGCGGGAGCTGCCGCTGTTGGAATGGAGCTGTTTTGGGGCATGGACAGGAAGAAAAACCATCACACTTAACGTGGATACACATCCTAATGTTCGGTTGCCATTAATTGGAATTACTTTGAAATACTGAACGTTTTAAGCATAAAAGTTTATGTAGCGTGGTTAGTATGCTGATGGAATATTTTAGTCGTCTTTTAAGGTTAGCGTCCCAGCCAGATGCAACGATAAGCATTTGTTCGTAAGAGTCATTTTGCTTTAACCCCTTTTCCAAGGGTGTCTGTATATGGGTGACTGTTCATCGGCTGCACTGTGGCTGCCATCCAGCTATAATTTTAAATTATTTTTCTTGTCTGATCCGCTATGTGAAGTTGAATTATGGATATTTTTGCTCATTATCTTTGTCAGTAAAAATGTGTATATCTAAATTTAAATTGCTGTGTGCTGAGGATATGTGGCAGTATTTAAAACTCGGTGTTATTTTATTGTCTCTTTGAAAGGATTAAAAAAAGGCTCATTTATTTCAAGAGAGATTTCTGTAGCTTAAAAATACCAGTGGAGTAGCTAACGTTTTCCAGTTGTTGTTGACTTCAAATTTAGCAACCATTGTCCCTGCTGATATATTTGATGCTCTAAAAATGTACTCGCCATTAAGTAGGAAGCTGAAGTGATTGGTAGGCAGATATTATTCTTTAGTAGCTATTAATAATGCTCAGAGGACGTATGCATTGGAGCGCATGGAAAAAGCCATGGAATTGTG
This sequence comes from Eurystomus gularis, assembly GCA_013400335.1. Classification (NCBI taxonomy): domain Eukaryota; kingdom Metazoa; phylum Chordata; class Aves; order Coraciiformes; family Coraciidae; genus Eurystomus; species Eurystomus gularis. The sequence continues at coordinate 1,646,588 of VZZY01006574.1, read as the reverse complement.
TAGGAAGGAGGCAAAAATAATGTGTAGGGCTGCTTTATTTGCAAGCCGCCTTTATTACTCTATCTGTGTGCACTGCAGCGGCCGCTGCCTGAATTAGCACATCGCGAGTGGCAGAAACCGATACGTAAACAGAACGGTGTGCGGCGAATTTTGTTTAGCAAATTGTGATCTGGTCCCTGCTCTTTCCCACCCTCCGTGAGCTGACTTGGTCGCTCGTCGCGGTGTCCTGCTGAAATGCCCGGGGACCTGATGCTGCTGGGGGCTCCGGCTGGCTCTCCATCCCCCGCCAGAGCCAGCAGAGCTCACGGGAATAATTAATATCCCATTAAGAGAACGTGGACGTTTTCGAAACAAGTGTAAAGCCATCGTGGCTTGGCTCTCTCCTTTAGTCTATGCCTTGAGCCAGAGGAGGGCTTTTGTGCCGGCGCTGATGTGTCCCCAGTTGCTCCGAGTTTCTCTCCGGATTCCTCTGTGTGGAGGATTTCTCTTTGTCTCTTGAGTTTCTGAGCCGCTCTTAAAATCATGCACATTTGGGTCCTCTCGTGCAGCCCGTTTAAAAGTGCTGCCGGGGCTGGGCTTTGCAGTGGGACGATCATTGTTTTTTTTAAAAAAATAAAAAGGTAAAGTTACTGGAGTCTATAAATAGCGGTGATAACTTCTGCAGCATTTACGTCGCCCTTGCGCTGTGTAACGCGCTGAAGTCGCGAGCCAGGTTTGCTTCTAGCGTTGCTTCACGTGTCACTGGGGAACCTCTCTATGTCATGACATGAGGAGCGGCTGCCGTGTTGGTAATGCAGGGCAGGCTGGGGGGCCTTTCCGTAGGGGCTAACTGCTGTAGCCATGCTGCACGTCTTCTGTGGCTTGGTCCAACTTCTCAGAAAGGAAACAACATCACGCCTGTGCTGAATGTTTCTGGTTGCCCAAGGGTTTTGGTGTGCAGCTTGAGCCTTTAATAAAATCACTTCCTAACTAGCCTTTTATTAGCATTTAGTTTCTTGTAGTAGAGAAAGATTAGGGACAGAAGGAGAATTCTGCTTCCCCCCCCCCCCCCGAGATTTACAAAGAGATTCACACAGTGTTACTGGCCGCAAATTCCTTTGTGTTAATTTTATCCCAAGATCTTGGAGTCGTGAGAATCTCAGTCTTCAGACAAAGAAGAAAAAGCATCTTTCGCTGCTTTTGTGTGCAGAAAGAAGTTAAAACTCCTGTAGCTTCAATGGGGAGAACAAGTCCAAGAATTGTTTCTATAAGCCATGGTTTTTAACGCGTTTGTAAGATTTTATGCAGGGGCTGGTTGACTTACGGTTTTGCGATGTCTGGCAAGTACTGCTGGTGACTTTGGAGATGGAAACATGGGTCTATTAAGACTCTTAATAGCTTTAGTCGAATTGCTGCCGTGACATGTGGTTAAGGCATTAAAATATATGGGCTATGCCTCCTGCTACAGTAGAGCAATTACCGGTTAGGTGTCCTTTGATACGGTAAAATGGTCTTGCCAAACTTTTGCTGTCGGCTTGAATAACCTCAGTCCTGCGGAAGGCCCATTGAAATGACAAAACAACATGGTGAATCGCAGCTTTCTCCAAATAAAGGCCTTAATGAGATTGTGATTTCTGTTGATCCTGTCTGTCCCAGATGGATCCTGTCCATTTGAGCAGAAAGCTTCTCCCAAAGGCTGTCTGCCCTGGGCAGTGTCTACATTGTCCCAGGTTGTGAGAATTGCTGTGATACTTGTTTCTGTTTGGTTTTTTTGGGTCTAGTCTGGCTATTCTTTTTGCAGTGGTGGAATAAAGTGTTATCAGCTACCAGTATGATCATGACATCAGTGCTTGTGAGAGCATCCATTTTTGGCTCCCTGGTGACTGGGTCCCTCTTCCAACAAGGGAGCTTTGGCTTGGGTAGCCCCTGTCAGGCGTGTCTTTGTTTGTGTTGCCTTCTGGGGCCGATTTAAGGTTTTTCTTGTTTGTCCTGAGCCTTCATGATGCCAGTCTGTCCCCAGGACACGGATGGAGTTTAAGCACTTTCTGGAGGCAGTGCTGCTGTGGCCTCTTGGAGGATGAGCACTGGGACAATGCCAGGCGAGGAGGAGGAGGAGAGATTCATGCTACCTGGCTTGTTGCTCTTTGATTTGGATGGTGCTGACATGAGCCAAGGTGCCAGGGGTTTTGGAGATCCTAGCTAACTCTTGCCTGAGATGACCGAAGCTCATCGTATGTGTGTTTTTTAAACTGGGCATTGATTAAATTAGCTGAGAACTCGTATGAATTGGAGCATGCCTGTGTTTCCTGTACTCCTGGAATTCCTGTATTCCAGGTATAGCTGGAATGAACCCTCTGTTTATTTGGTGGCACAGGCTTGGAGGCTTATTTTGTTGGGTAAAGTAAGACTTTCCACAGGAGTCAATAGCATGAGGGGCTGGAACAGCAAAACTCAGATCACACAAGCCTGACTTGGTAATGTTGAGAAGGGTCTATCTGCGTGCCAGGTAATACAGGGCTATGACATGGGGATGTGATTGGAGTAAACATAAGCAACACATACCAAAGTACTGGAGAAGGGTGGAGAGAGGAGCAAGCACTGCCTCAACTCTTCTGTGGTTTAAGTATAGACGTGATGGATGAAACCCAGGCTTGAGGGCATGGGAGCTGCTTTTCCTCAGGTCTCTGCAGGTGGATGTATGGCTCAGGGACGGTGGTATCAGCTCTTTCCTGTGATGTGGATCCCAAGGGAGCTGGCAGTTACCGCTGTGGTGATAGCCTTTGTTTTTAACACTCTACTTCATTTCTTTCTCGCCAAGTTTGAGTTTCTAACAATATGATTACTTATGGATTTGTAAGTCAGAAATAGCTTGGTAATTGCTATATTGCTTTGCCTGCAATAGTAACAAGCATCTTAAATTTAATGCATCATCCACACAGAAAATTGATATTTGGCCAAAACTCGAGGACTCTGACAGTTAATCTTAAAGAGCCTTTGGTTGACATGTAAAATAGAGACTTGTGGATGATGTTCACAGGAAAATTGACAGTCTTTAGGATTATTCCATAAAGGAAAAATGCTCTTTACAGTTGCCTGAAAATACTGGAGGCTGATAGAGTTTACATGGAAACCTCTCGTTAGAGGTCAGCAATGTGGGGGGCCTCAGACATTAACTGCCTGGATCACATACAAAAAACTTGTGCCACCTCATAATGCAAAGCTTGAATTTTGCCTGATCTTCAGGGTTTGTCTGATGAAACCACGCTCACCACCTGCTGACTGGCTTGCTAATAGTAGGTTTCTTTTAATGTACTTCTACTTTGATTCCCCCCCTCCCTAGAATACAGTCTAAGCAGCCAGAATGCCCCAGAACAAGTCTTGCTCCGAAAAAATTACAGAAAGGAACTTACCAGGTTTTCTGTGTGTTTGTACAGATGCGTGCCTACATTTATCATGTGTTTTGCTGTCAATCGTAATTTAAAGGACTAGAAGTTTCAGCAGAGCAACCTATGGTTCCGTTTGGGCATGGCTATACGCCAGGGTTACATAAGTTTTTGGGGAAACACACATTTTTGGCATGTTTTGTCAATATTTGCTTTTGAGTCAGTAGGTCTGGAAGACTTTGTTTCCAATCCTGTCAATATCTATTTATTAAATACAACGCTTGTGTTCAACAGAAAAACGTTAAGACCCAATTTCAAAATTAGGCCCACACCATTATGCAATCAGGTAATTGTGCGCGTAATTGCTTGCACAAATGGTCAGTTAGATGTGTAACTGTCCATTTGCATGCAAAATTAACCCGTTTTTGCAAATTGGGCTTTGAATACGCGTGGTAGGAAACACAGCTTTCTAGGGATGCCTTCGCCTTCCCCTGCCATGGGTGTCCTCCCTTTACGAGCCCTTCTGCCTTTTGCCTTTGCTGAAATAGGAGTAATGGAAGGAGTTTTTTTTCCTCTGAAACTTGTAAGTATGATAAAAGATGAGTGTCTGATAACAAGTGCTGCCAAAATACAGGCACGGTAGTTCATTGCTATGCCAGCAGGGCGGTGGAGAGGAGTATGATGGGTAGCCTGTGTGCCGAAGGCTTGTGAAGTTAAAACCACGGATGGGAAGGAGAAGGTGCAGTGCTGAGGAGTGGTGTGACATGTCCACCCTTGTACAAGTCAGAGGCGAAGCCAGAAGCAGCTCTCCTGAGTTAAGTCTAGAGCATCTGGGCTTTGCTTTCACTGTGATCTCGTGCTGCAGATCTGTGATGGTTGTTGAAAGGGCAATGAAGGGTTTGTGTGTGTTAGACCTGAGCATGTGTATTAAATTGAAGACCTACTAACATGCTCCCAACCTCATTGCTCTGGAATTGACTGTTTTGAAAACATGGAAGTTAACGCTTTTGTGATGGCAAAACCAATAGTTTCATTTGTGTATTTAGATAACAACTCTGAAATGTGTGTATGTTTGTTATGCCTGGTGTGCTGCCAATGTGTTTATTTGAAAGAACCATGGCTGAAGAATCTGTGGAAATACTCGCAGCCACCACTTTGTGGTTGGTGCCAGCTCTTGTTTGGCCGGCACGGTCCCTGTGGGCTGGTGTGGGGCAAGGGTTTTGGTCACTGTGGCCACGGCCACTTGCTGTGTCAGGAGAAGGAGACTTCATGCCGACTCCAAGAAAACCAGAAGAATTGTGTTCCTGGCTCGCACGTATAGAATCTAGCCCCCAGAGAACGGCAGTGATGATTTGTTGTCAAAATTTGGTGCTGCTTCCGAGGAGGGAGTGCTTGTTTGTGTCTTTGGAGAAAGGTGTGCCCCTATGCCTCCTCTCTGCAGGCTGGGATGAAGGAGATGCTGTCATGCAGGCTGTTCCCACAGAGTGGGAAGCTATGGTCCCGTCCAAGGTGTCCTCCGACTGCTCTGTGCTTCCCAGCGCAAACCTCTAGTACATGTGCCCATCTTAGGGCTCGGTGTGGCAGTCTGTCATGCGAGAGAAGGTGGATTTGGCAGAAGTCCTTAGGATTTGTTGTCTGGGAGCCCAGAGTTTTGGAACTCTGAACAGGAGAAGCCACAGGCCAGGCAGAAGGGTGAGCGCAGTTGGGCATTGTAAATGAAATGTATCTCTCTTAAAGTACTTTGGATGGTTTTTCCTTGCAGCTTCCAACAGCAGCTGTGCCCCCGTGCTTGCCTGTGGCAGGATGGGTGCTCCTGTACAAAGCGCCTACCACTCCTGCGTAGGTGGGTTGAGAAGCAAAAGCTGTTTCTCACCTATCTCCTCATTAAAACCTGGCCCTTTGAGCCCAGACCCCCTTGACTTTCCCTGAGAACCAGTTGACTTGAGTAGTTACCTCCACATCAGATCTGTGCTTTGTGCTTTCTGGCATCGTATTGTCCAGACATGGATGCAGCTGCCATCTTCTACGTGTTCTTCTGTTGCCGTGCAGGAGGGGGCTTAGTTGACAGACCCCCGTGGTGCCTCTGCTCCTGCTGCTGCAGTACTCCATCCCAGCAAGGGATTTTCACACGTGGGATGGATGCTTTCACCAGAGGGCAAAGTGGCACCTTGGTTTCATGCTGGGTTGTCTTCCCAAAGCAATGGTGTGCTAAGCCTGCGAAGGATTAAGCAGGAGCATATTAAGGTCACGTTTTATTCGTGAGCAAGAGGTTTATGTCCTCTGCGCATATTAATTTCACAGCTTGGGACACGGTAGAGAGCAAATAAGAGTGCAAGAGTGCTGGGTAGCCTTGGCAATTGAGCTGGGAGAGAGAGCTTGGAGTAACGCACTCCCACGCTGCATTAGCACGGCTGCTGTAAAAACGGTGGAAAGATCCAAGCCCAAAACTCCAAAATGACCAGCATTGTATTTTCGTTTTGTTTATGCCTGGGTGGCATTTAATTCACTTTGGCTGATGTTTGTGGGAGGTTATGGGAAGGAAGAGCAGGGAGTTGCACTTATCCACACACAAAATTTACACCTCTCATATATTATATGAGTATAAGCTACAGCTTGCAAAGCTCTTCCTCACGCCTTCCCAGGAGCTTTGATGAGGATTGTGCATCCACAGAGGGTGAAGGAGATGGTGTTGGAAAAGCAGCTCATAGTTGAGCTGCAGCCAAAAATACAGGTGAAGGGTTGCTCCTGAAATGATGTTGGAAGGAGGCAGCCTGGAGTGGTGTTGGAGCACGTGGGGCTTGTTGAGCTCTGTCTTGGCACACTTTGTTAAACTGAGAATCGTTTGACTGCTTTGCAGGGGCAGTCCTTCCAAATTCCAGTGCATGTGGTTGTATTTTCTTTAGTCCTCTGTGTGGAGACCTCCTCCAGCTTCCTGCCTTTGGGGAGAAGGGACCTCGGTAGGGGATTTGCAGGCGGGAGCTGGTGGTAGCTGTCGGGTACGTGTTGTTGGACCTCTCAGAGCATTTAGACATTGCTGGGAAGCCTTTTGCGGTTGCTGGTGACCACCAGCTCACCTTTCTGCTGTTGTCATCCTGAGGACTGGGAAACGCACTTTCGAAGGCTTGAAAGCTCTCCAAAGGCATGGATTTCTGGTCCGTGGTCTCAGTTAAGGCTCACGTGATGGACAGCTGTTTGAGCAAAGGTCTAAGCCCATAAAGCATTTTGGGAAAGTATCAAAAAGATCCGCTGCTTAAATTACGCTGATTGTATTCTCAGCAGAAGAGCTAATAGCTGTCCTTGCTCCATAGCAACTGCTGTGCTCCGTTACAGATACTGCTGCGAGAAAACACACGTGAAAGGGTTAAAGCGTGTTATCCAGTGATAACTGGTGTGCAGGAGGACATGGGACTGGTCTCTCCAGAGTCAGGTGTTGGTCCTGTGGATGAGTGCTGGCTCTGAGGCTTATAAGCACTGTGGGGTCTGTGGCTTCTCAGGCTTGAGCCCACAGGGAGCTTGCCAAAGCTTTTTTGCATTCAGGTTTGGGTTGCTCTGCCTTGTCCCCAGTCCCCGTTGCAACTTCCACAGCCTTTGGTACAGACTCGCTTATCTCTTAATCTGGCCGTGAAAGAAAATATTAGAGGTGAATGAAAAGATCTTTTTATGAAGGCAGTTCTGGCTTAGTGTTCGTGACCTAAAAATAGGCTGTGGATATTCTTGTTTTTTAGGAGCATTAGCCTACCTTTAAAAAACAAGTAAGGATTGGGGTATTTTATACACTGCTCTCAGCACTGTATGGGGGGAAAAAAAAGCAAACTACAAAGCACAGGCCAGGAAAATTGATTTATCATCAATTTATTGCTCGGAGCTCTAGGCAAACTCATCTCAAGACAGAACAGAGATCTATAAAATCTTTTCATCTGAAACTATGAATTAAATTGGGAGGAACTGCTGATGAGAGACCAGAACCAACCTTTACACCAGCCAGGCTTTTGGGAGCAGGTCTGCTGGTGCAGCAGGGGGAGTTGGAGGGATGATGCAGATTTACACCAGCCGAATGCGGAGCTTAATTTCTTATTACCCTATTTATTTCCTTGCTGTGCATCTGGCTTAAACAGGAGCAAGCCTACAAAACACCCCCTGTTCCCCCTCCTCGGTTTCAGTACAAATTTCCTTTTCTTCGTCAGTGCATCTTGTTCATCTCGCACTTTCTCCTCCTGATGTGTACTTTTCCCTTCTATTGTGTGTGTGAATTCTTTAGCCTCCTAATAACAGGGTAACTTGCCTTTTTCAGCAGGAAGCCTTTGCAAACAAGCTGATGCATCTCCGTTGTCAGATCACTATATAAATAAATAAAACCTGCTCAATATATTCCCCGACAAAGAAGCGAGTGAGACAACGCTGAAGAACTCTCTCCCCCGCTTTTCTTTTTAGCATTGAAGGGGGGAGAGAGGAAAAAAAAAAGCTGTATTATGTCAGCGACCTGTAATAAATAGCACTGCAATGGGAAGCGACAGCCTCATTCACCTTGCATCCATGCAGAAATAACTAAGCTCTCTTCCCATGCCTTGGGAAAAAAAAAGGGGGGGGGGAGAAAGAAGGGAATTAAAGAAAAGAATTGACCTTGGCTTGCAGTCGCTCCCGTACTAGCAGGGAACAGCCTGCTAGCAAGAGATTGAAGTTTTGCTGGCTGTTCTTGCAGGCGGCGTATTGCCTGTGTTACTGCAAGCTATTCAGCCCAGAGTGCATGAAGTACGGTCCGTGGCTTTCTCTCGCTGCCTGGAAGTGTAGTTAGCTGAACTCTTAATTAGCAAAAGACAGAGGTTTGGAAGGCTTAAATATTTTAATGGAGGAGGAAAAAAAAAAAAGGAGGAAAGAGAGGTTGGCTTGTACAGTAACAAGGCGCAGTGTAGTCAGACGGCTTCTCGGCAATCTGGTGGGGTTTTTTTTGTTTCCTTGTTTTGTTGTAGTTTGTTATGAAGTTAAGGCAGTTTGGAGGCTTTCTTGCAAATCCAGGTAGATACCAAATTAAAGGGGAAAAGTATAAAAAGCCTTTGAGAGCTGATGGGAGGCAGACTGCTGGAAATGTACTTTTGTATGTCTTTCTGTTAAATCTGTCTTTATTGCTTTCTCATTGGGGTATTTGAAGTTTGCAAGAGGCATTGGGGGGAAAAAAGTGATTTTTACCATTATTATCTGTTGGTTTTATATCAGCAGGTGCACTCCCTTTGTGGACTCTCCAGCTCTTCCTCTCTGCTGGGAAAGCAAGGAAGTTTCTAGGGGTTGGGAAGGAGAAGGAACACCAGCACCATTGCTTTCCCATTTCCTCTTTGCCCCCTGTGGACCAGACCCCATGGCTGCACAAGCTCTGCTGTCTTTGGGGTCCTGCAGGACCCAGCCCTGTGCTGACCCCCCTGCGCCCCCCTGTGCCATGGGCACCCAGTGTCCCTGCTTTCCTGGGAGCTGCTAATCCCCCAGTAACAGCCCAGCACTCGCTGCGGTATCCAGCAGGTTGGGATGGCTGAACTCCTCCTTGGGTTTGCCCGGGAAAGGCGAATGGCAGCTGTCATATTGTTTTAGCATCAGGTTACTTCAGAGCACACTGCCAGTGTTATTTTTAGTGTACGTGTGTGTGTGTCTGTCTGTCTGTGACTGCACAGGAGTGTGCTGGAGGCAAGGGAGAATAGCTCTTGCCTGCAAAACTGTGGTTTCCCCTGGCAGGGTGGGGGGGTGCTGTGGGAAGAGAGCAACAGGGGAGAGAAAACACAAAACAGGTGGTGGTTGTTTTGGTTTTTTTTATGAGATCTTTCAGGCAAGCTTTGCTTGCTGAACATCATCATTGACTGGGGTCATCCTGAAGTAAATACAGCTATTGGCCCTGCCCCGTGCTGAGCAGAGGACATGTGCCCGCCTGGCGCGGGTGAAATTGCGCTCGGTTATCTCCGTCAGCTGCATCCCTGGTCAAGGCTCCTCGTGGTAGGAAAACACAGGCTTTGCAGCAGGAAAACCTTGCTTCCTCTTGCTGGGAAAGGCTCTGGTCCCTGTCAGCCTGTTAGAAAAAATAGTTAATGTGCATCCCATCAGTGGCTGCATCCCTCTGTGAAGCCCATCCTTGTCACGTAGTGGTGCCACCTCCACAAAACCACACCAAAACCTCTGTAAGGATTTTGTGTGTGCTGCCCAGGCTCGTCCTTTCCTGGGACAGAAATGTGAGGAGGAAAAGGGCATTTTAAAAATTAAGTCCCAATATGAGAAGAGCAGGACGCTTAATCCTTTTTTCTTGTGCATCCCCAGATCCAGGGGCTGGGAAGATGTGCACTAAAAGGAGTTACCACCCTGCTTCTATCTCTTGGTGGGGTAACATTTTCTTGCGGCAGTTTCTTTATTATGAACTCATTTGACATTCAGTCTATAAGCAGTAAAAATAATGAAGCCATTTAGTATTCCTGGGGATGCAGCACGAGTTTCTGAAAGTATTTTATTATAGTTCAGCATTAGTTAATAGATGCTTACAATAAACTGTTATCACTTGTGTTGCATCTCATTTCTCTCTGAGTATTTTTCCTCTTTAACCCAGAGTACCACGCTGCTTTGGATCATATGATGTTTCAAACATCATGTGGTGGTAACTTAAAGAGAAAGAGGGCTAAACGCAAATGTATGCTACTGAAGGGGTGCTGCCTGCTAGCTGTCCCATCTCCTTGACTGGGTTTGGGTTGGGTAGAGGAAGATGGATGTTCCTGTGTCCTTGGCTTTATAGCAGGGTCTGGTGGGCAGCCTGTCTGGGTAGGGGACTCTTCTGCCTTATTAGATCTACTTACCCTCAGTGCCACTGGGGTCGAGATGGGCTGTTTTTCTTGAGCTTGGACACAAAATGCAAAGATTTGGAGCACTTAGAGATTGTGCTCAGCAAGCATCCAGAATTTACTTTCTAAAGGAATTCAGCTAAAAATAAATAAAGATGTTCTTTATGTCCACTTTTTTTTTCTTCTATACAGTGTTTTTGACAGGTCAAAACAGTTTTATCTTAACTACTCTTCCCACTGTTTCATTGTAGTGTTTAATTAACACTTAATGACTGGGTTATGATGGAACTACTGGAGTCTTATCTGAAGGCAAAGCAGTCGCCAAATGGATTCATTATGATCAGAGCAACTCTAATGAATGTTAAATTAATTCATAATAACGTGACACTTAAATGTTAAGCATATTGTTAATAATTACAGATGCGTTTTTACCTTATCTGCTTTAATAATATTGCTTTTACTGTGTGTACTAGAGGGCCAGCTTTCCAGTACCTATCTTTTTACACTGGTAATTCCAGACTTCTAGAGCTGCAAATAGCTTAATTACCTATTTGTCTCTTTCATAGTAATTAGATACATGAGCATGAAAGCTAGGAAGTCGATGTAAATATATATAATTTATTATGGAGATTGTGTAACTGTGGGTTGTTACATAGTGACAGTGTAATTAATGAGGATGGTCTGTTGCTTGTCATCTTTCGTGGGGGAAAGGGGAGGGGAAAAATGACAAACGTGTCCACACGATTAATACTGTATCTAGGGTTAGTTATTACAGTTATTTGAGAACACAAAGTGATTTATTTAAAATAAAATTATACATTTGATGCTTAGATTTCATAAAAAAAATGCCTAAATAGTTGTGTGCTCAATTCAGCTCTGACTTGTCTTGCTCCTGTCTATGGCTTTGCAACCACCTTTATTGAATTAGTTTTTTTTAAAACTGGGAACTCTTTAAAAAATAAATAAAATGGAAAAAAAGAAAGCTGTCATCCTGATGCCTCTGAGATACAGCAGTGGTAGGTGGGAGGGTAGGAGGCACATCGTTGTAAGGTGAGACACCATCAGATGCCTCTACTGTTTGAAAACACCCACCGCACCGTGCTTCAGGATTCAGAGGTGTTTATTAATACTCACTCTCCCATCCAAAGCACTCAGGATGAGGCTGTTTGTCATATAAAAAATTGATGGAACTGTCCTATCTGTGTTTCCCAGCATTGCTTGCCCTGGTTGCTTGGGACAGGGAGCCTGGAGGGTGTTGCTGGAAACAGCAAAACCAAACAAAAACAACAGGAATAAAAAAGTGGAATTTCAACGTGGCTGCAACAACCGCGACTTACCAAGAGCCTTAATGGACGTTTGGTACAACGTGTAGTTTTCAGAGCATCATCACAGATCTCCTGCTTTACTTTGAAATCCATGTTGGTGTGCATGTTGCCGTTGGATTGGCCGTGGCGTTTGGGGCAGGCCGTGGTCTCGTCAAGCATGTTGAAGGGGATGTGTCCGGGTGTGATTTTTTTTTTTTTTACCCAGCCCGGTAAAGCGATTTAGGCATAGAAGGCACAGCCCTGGGTTGTGCTGCTGTGCCGCAGCCGTGGTTTCTGCTTAGCCAGGCTCATGTTTTCAACCCCTACCAAGAGCGAAAGGGTGCATTCTTTTTTTAGAAAGACAAAAAAGAAGTGAATGCTTGTTCTGTTGGTGGAGAATAGTGATCAATAGTAATTAACTTACACGGTCTTATTTCTTTCCCCACTGTGAGAAGTGCATTCCTGTTGTTTTTGCGGAGGAGCCGCAGGTGCTGTGGTGCTGCCTCCTTCTCCAACAGCTCTTCCCTTCTTGGGCTTCAGCAGCACAACCTCTGCCAGGAAGGTGGCCCTGACATCCCTTGAGTTGGAGCTGCTGTGAGGCAGCGCCTTGGAGGGTTGTTCCAATTTTATCTCATTTTCCCCTCCTGCAGACAGCAGTGTGGAAGGGAGAAGGAAGGCTTCTGTGGGCCGTGCCTCCAAAGGTCATGTAACACTTTATGTGTTCCCCGACATGACACAGCGTGACAGAACAAAGTATTTATCTCGTGTACTTGTCAGCTTCATTCTGCCGGCTCCGAGATGATGAAATACTACCGAATATGCTGCTGCTTGTTTCCTTTAGGGACTGGCGCTGATTTGTTTAAAGTGTCGCCTGCACCCAGTAAATGCTTCATTTATTACAGCTGACACCTGACAGCGTCTGAGGGAAATGTAGCAAAGCATTGCACAAATATTTTCTTTATTTGCTGTTGTTTGCTTATGTCCTAATATCAGTGCAGTCCATAATGATAAATTGTGTTTCTTGAGGGTGGCACCTGCATGTGCACGTTTTGAGCTGCCGCGGTGAGGTTTCTGGAGATGTGCTCCATTTCCATCAGAAAAATGCATTTTGACTCCTGACGGGGTCAGCTTAACTGTTAATTATCATGGTGAGTCACTAATGAGCTCTTGCCTCAGGAGCTCCTCAAACTTTTCCCCACTACTGGTTCTGATGCTTAAGCGAAAATAAAAATAGATCCCTTGCAAAAGGGGTGCGGGGGAAAGTGCATGTTTGAGATGGTGATGTGACCCTCGCAATTATAATATTTGATGCAAAGGCTTTCAGGTTTAACTCCCAGTATCACATTAGGCTTTGTGGGTGATATATTTTTTTTTTGTAATGTTTTTTTACATTAAGCACTTCTCCATTGTCCCTGAAGGATAACCGAGAATCCAAATTACTCTCTCAGCAAAACAATCAGTGCAAAAATAACGAACATCAAAGAGATGGCGAGAAGCAGTTTGCCCACAGTACTAATTGCTATCGTTATCGTGTGTCAAAACAAAGAATTAAGATACGACTCCCCAAGTTCTTGAAAAGTGCGCTTGGCTGTGAGTTTGAAGGCTGTGTGTGGTTCAGGGAACCGGCTTGGTGCCTTCGGTCTTCTAGCCCTGATGACTGTGCGGGCTTCCAGAGGTCCAGGCAGCATTGGGACCTCTTGCAGTTTGCCACTAAGGACAAAAAGGACCTTGGGGTGTACTGAGGAGCCCCTCTTGCTGCTGTTTCCGTGGCACATGGCTTTACTTGGGCTTAGGAGATGCATAACACGAAGTGTCTGCGTTTTCCTGCGATGTGTGCGTCTACACGGCACACGATGCGTGTGTGAGTCTGTGTAACATACTGAGGCCGTGTATCGGTATGGCAGGCAAAGGGATCTGTATTTTGGATGCTTTATGGTATTGGGAGAGCCCTGGCCCTGCAGTCATCTGCACAGCTTACATGGCAGAGGTTGTGCGTTTGCTGGGAAGATGGAAATCTAAGAAGAAAATAAGTTTTTCCTTCCCTTAGGTAAAGAAGCCGCGCTGGGGAAGGAGGGTCTTCTCTGTACCCCAAGAACTTGGAAATGGCAAATAGACTGCGTGCTTTTATGATGTTTTGGTTTTCAGCCATTGCTGCCGGAGGAGGAAATGAAACTGGATAACTTGCTTGAACAGCATCTTTGTTTCCATTTACTGTGGTGTGCCTTCCACTCGGTGTGTGCAGGTGTGAGAGGAAGAAGGTCCCCACTCTTCCTCAGATGCACTTTCTCCAAACGGGGCTTTGCAGCGATGCTCGGGAGCTGGTCCAGGGGCGCTGGGTTTCCTGGCATCCCCCTGTGCCAGCTGCTTCTCCCCTGACTTGGTTCCCACTCCTCTCTCCGTTTTATTCTTGTGATAAGATGTTTTGGATGCAAGGACTGTTTCTTCTCATGTGGCCGTGCACAGAGGCACCTGGATTTTGGCTTGTAGTGGGAGCGTTAGGGAGACAGTTGCCATGATTGCAATGCAAGGAAAATCTCATGGGGTTGAGGAGCTGGACAGCTATGTTACCTGCATGTTATGGTGAGCAGTTTTTTTGCTGTTGTCCTCTGCTGGACTGTGGCATGTGTGTGCCCAAGGTAGTCCTGACTTCAGGTGCTCCTCATCTGCACTTGCTCCCAGAGGCAGGGTGTGAAAACGTGGGGTTTGACTGCTGACTGCCAGTGGCCGGGTTTCTACCCCAGATGGGGAGGATTTGGCTTGAGTGGGATTTGTAAAGAGAAACAGGTGATCCTTTCTGATCCAGCCTTGTGATCTGAGTTAGAGCAGGGGTTGTGTTTCTGTCCCATTTTATATAAGCCAGCCAGCCAGAGCTTGTGAGGGCTCCTTTACCACCCTAAGTTTGGTTACCTGCAGTGAGTAAGAAGTGATCCTAGGGCTGCCCTCGCATACAGGACCATTCATCTCCCTGGAGAGGAGGACCCATGTGAACGCTTGCTCAAGGCAATGAGCGCTGAAGATGCTGGTCCCATTAAACGGATGGCACTGAGAAGGTCCATCACTGGTAAGCAACTGGTTTTATGCTCAAGAAAGTTTGGCTGCATCTGTATCTTAGTCCCTTGGACGAGAAGTTGCCTCCTGTTGCAGGGAGAGCTTCAGTGAGGTGGTGCAATGTCCTCTGTGTTAAGGCAAACTCCTTAAAATAATTGGTGTCAGTCATTTCTGTGTTAATACTTCACCTCAGCTGATTTAGCAAGCAGATGGTGGTCTCTATTATGGCATACGAGAGCGGGGCTTTTCGCTGGGCCAAATGATTACCTCCCCAGTTTTCAATTAGCAAAGCCTGCCAATTACCTGGAGTGGTTTTCCTTTTAATTATGCAGCCATTAGGACAGGTAGGTAGCTTGCCAGGGGGGAAAGGAGGGGAGAGCTCAGTGGCGCAAGTGAATCCTGATTAGGAAAACCCATTAAAAACAAACCAAAAGAGGAAAAGCCGTATGATGGGCAAGAGGAGGAGACGCATGATGCATCAGCCCTCTTTCTGCTGGTGTGAGCATTGATAAAGAGCTTTAAAATGCCTGTTGGGCAGGTTGTGGCATGTTAGGTGGTTGTAGCATGGGAGAGGAGAGGTGAGGTCTGGAAGGTGCTCCGGGTTGGCGGTCTGCTGGCTGTATGCTTATTTTTAGCTCAGAGCCAGGAAGGAAAGCCAGCCCCCAGGCGAAGAGCAGGATCCTGCTGGCTCCCTGTGCAGGTGTGGGCAGATGTTTGCGTAATGCCAAGGAGCGGCAGCACACGGTGTTGGCTGATTTATGAAGCCTCTGGCTGTCATCTTGTTTCCTACTCCAGCTCAAAATGGTCCAGGCAATGAAAAGATACTTCTTTCATAATTATAGACGTCTCATTTTCCTTTTGAGCCCCACGTTTAAATCATCAGGCGTCCTCTTTGTCTGAATTGTTTCCTCGAGCCTATCTTCCTCTACAGATCAGTCTTTTATTGTATTTTATTTTGATGAGACCGTTCATCTTCCCTTGGCTCTGCTGCTACCAAAACCCGTTCCCCTGTTGTCCTCGGGGAGCAGGGAAGGATGTAGAAGAGGCTTTGGGCTTGAATTAGCCAGTGATGAGGTTGGGTCTCCTTTGGGATGGAGATATTAATGCAGCATCATGAAATATGAGGTCTGCCTTCACTTTGGGTGACTCTGATAATGAAAGAACGTAATTAATCATATTTGGCTCTGCAGAGGATGTGTAATCTGGGAAAAACACCTGCCCTCAAGGTGGCAGGAGTACGTGAGAGGAGCAACGAAATGGAAAGAGGAGCTGCAGCAGCCCAGCTTCTTCTGCGGGAGTACTGAGCCATGTTTAGGGGAGCCTTTAACGACAGGATTTTGTCGCAAATATCCCAGATCCTGTTTGTTGTTATGCACCGCTGTTCTGCAAGCATCCTCCTCAACACCTCCTTGAGCCGAGCAACAACCGTTCCTCTGTGCAGTTTATGGCGTATTAAAAAGCAAGCTTGGGTTTGAGTTTTAGCTGCTGCTGTGGGGTGCGTTGCGAGATAAAGGAGCTCCTCTAACTCTCCACTGAGTCAAAAAGCAGTTGCTTTGCTTGCTCCAGTAGCTGATTCAGCCTCCAAATAATTATCCTTTATTTATTAGTGTGTTAAAATGCCTTTAATTAGCTTTTGGTGCAGTATCTTGAATCTTTTGACTTGGAAGTTTTCTCGCTCATAACTTACAAGTCAACCCTTTGGTGGGGTGTTGCAGCTCCACAGATTGTGTGTGGAGCTAATTAAGTAATAACGATTGAGGTGCAGGGTATTTCCTTGGGATTAATGACTGTTAGGGAGGAGTTGATGGCCCAAGGTGTAGCCAAGGGCCATTAACACCAGCCAACTATTAATTCTAAGAAAAAGCCCTGTGCCAAGGTCATTCCTGCTATTAGAAGTTGAGGACAATGAGGAGGTAGGCCTGGGAGGGCCGGGGGGGGGGGGAGGGAGAGGGGAAGTAACATGGGGAGTATATGGATTTTGAGAAAATGTAATACGGTTTTAATGGTATGTGCATGATGTACCTGTCGATTAGCCAGTCTGCTTCTTCCCTCCGTTCCTCACTGTTCTGTCCAAAGCTTAATGGCAAGGATCACAGCAACCAAGGATGACGCTTTTCTCGTCTGGTGCCCTTTTTCTTAATGGTGCCTCATACTTTGTCTGCTTTAAGAGGACACTTTAGGCATGTTACTAATGCCTTTTTTTTTTTCTTTCCACCTTTTAAGAGAAATCTTTAAAACCCAACCCAGCAGCAACCAAAAGCATTGAGAATATCATGGCTCAGGATGACATGCTAAGTTATCTGTAGGAGCAGGAGGGAGAAGAGCGGTGCTGTTGAAAAACCCACAGGTTGGCCACGTGCTAATTCGGAATTACCCACAAATAGTGTCACATCATCTGTTTCTGTAGCAAAAGGA
Source organism: Eurystomus gularis (assembly GCA_013400335.1). Lineage (NCBI taxonomy): Eukaryota > Metazoa > Chordata > Aves > Coraciiformes > Coraciidae > Eurystomus > Eurystomus gularis. The sequence continues at coordinate 1,629,656 of VZZY01006574.1, read as the reverse complement.
CCGTATTTCAAGTCATATCCATGGTGGAAACAACTGATTACAAGCTCTGGCCTTTGCTGGAGCAATGTACTTGCCACTGCTTTAAAATTAGGTCCAGGATGCCTTTCCAAATTGATTTTTCTCTTATTAGTCCTTGTGAAACCTGCCTTTTCTATGTTTTCTTATTTGGCTGGGCCTCAGGAGGAATGATTCTTTTAGAGGAAGCACTGCAAGGCGTCCTTTCCAGAGGGGGTTTGATTAAGTTTATGATGGGGTTCAGGCAGTCTTGGAGGAGTTGGGCATCTTCCCATCCTTGCAAGAGGCTCCTAGCAGCTCAGGTGCATGGCAGTGCAGAAGCTGCCTTGGGAAGCTCCCTGTTGCTGGCCTGTCATCTGGTCATGTGCCAAAATCAGTGCATCTGGCTAGAGAAATTGGTTTCTTTTCTTCCTTTTTGAATTCATTAGTTCAGACATTTAAGAAAAGTTTTGAACAGAGTAGGGACAGATGCAATTGAAAAATCATACTTTTACATAACTTTGTAATTTTCTTGCACATCGTTGTAATCTTAATAATGATAAATAATCTGTTAAAAGCAATTATGGCCTGAATAATAATCCCAACTAATAAACAGAATGTACTGTGTAATTTTGGTCGTTTTCAGCCATCTGGCTCCAGTCTCCCTAATTGACTTAAAGCATAGTGACAATGTCAGCAACATACAGTGTTCAGCTTGGCTGAAATTCCTGAGCAGGCATTCCTTACAGAAATCCAGATTATCTTCTTTTTTTTTCTTTTTTTTTTTTGTTAAAGGGAAAAAAGAAAATCAATACATCAAAATTATTACTAGCTCTATTACAGCAGCGCAGATCATGAATCCATCAGTGTTGTCTTCCATGGAGCTGAAAAAACTTGATTTATAATGATTTGATTGTGTACGGTTTCATTATTTTCTAGCGAAGCTGCAACTGGAAGACTTTGAATGTATCCAAGTATCTAAATTCATGCTGGCACTTACTTCTGAAGCTGCCAGAATTTAAATGCTTTCGGTGTTGGCCGGACTTAAGGCGTCTCTTAAAACTCAAGCGCTCCCTTTTGTCAGTTGCTATTTGCGGTTTGGTTTTTTGGATTAATGCACATCGTTGCTGAAATTTCCGAGGTTTGCACTCAGTCTTTTAGACCCCTTGGTTTCATTTGCCCAAATGAAGCAGCAGATCCCTCTCTGTTTTTTCAAATGCGATGGTTTGCCAGGTTGGAGCTGGATATTTCTTTGTACTTGCTGCAGAGGCGACTTTCTTTCTAATTTTCCAGCCTTTTGGCAGAAAAGTCGCAGCGTAGCGGCTTTGTGGCTGCCTCCGCTGTCTAGGTGCTTGCAGTCTGTTATAATTACTGTGGCAAAGCCAAAGTGCCAGCCCCCTCTTTAACCTCCCTTCAACGCTTCTTACTGGGAAACAGAATCATCGAATGTGTTGGGTTGGAAGGGAGCTCTAAAGGACATCTGGTCCAACCCTCCTGCAATAAGTAGGGACATCTCCAGCTAGTTCAGGTTGCTCAGAGCCCCATCAAACCTGACCTTGAATGTCTCCAGGGATGGGGCCTCCACCACCTCTCTGGGCAACCTGTTCCAGTGATCAACCACCCTTATATTAAAGATCTTCCTAATATCCAGCCTAAATCTACCCTTTTCTAGCTTAAAACCATTACCCCTCATCCTATCACTACAAACCCTTGCGAACAGATCCTCCCTCGCCTTCCTATAGGCCCCTTTCAGGTATTGAAAGGTCGCTATAAGGTCCCCCCCGAGCCTTCTCTTCTGCAGGCTGAACAACCCTAAATCTCTCAGCCTGTCTTCATAGGAGAGGTGCTCCAGCCCTCTAATAATTTTCATGGTTTTCCTCTGCACACGGTCCAACAGGTCCATGACCTTCTTGTGCTGGGGTCTCCAGAGCTGGACACACTACTCCAGGTGGAGTCTCACCAGGTCAGAGTAGAGGGGCAAAAAACACGGTGTCTGCTCCTTTGCAGTGGGTGGAGGGATTTTTTTTTTTTGACTGAATAAAGAAGAGTTGAGTGATGGGGTGTGGTCAGCCTGCATGGATGCAGAGCATAAAGCAAGGTGCTGTGGTCCATACGAGAGCATAGAACTTGGCTGGGTCAAACCACAGTCCTCCTTGTCCAGTGATCTGGCTCTGAGAGTGGGCACCACTTAGCCTTTGCTTTAATAGTTTAAGACATTTCTAGAGGGGTTTTCCAGAGCCCTCTGAGACCTGTTGCAGCTTAGCCCATTGCTGTTAAAACCTCAGTGTTTTACGGTGGCCGTAAACTTGCCAGCGTATAGTTGTCAGTATAGCTTGCATATGACACAGAACATAGATTTTTCTGCAGCTCGTACTGTGGTTTGTTTTTTTTTCACAAAACACTGGTGGCAAAGCTTTGGCACCTGAGCAGACCATGGGTCCCGTTGCTCCTGAGCCAGACCTTCATGTTGACCTGTGCTCCCCTTTCTCCTGACTCGTGGCTGTCCTGTCCAATGCCTGTTCTTGGGGAAGATGGGGATAGTTGCCTGGATTTGCTCCTTGAAGTACTCAGTCTTGTTTGCCATTCCAGCCGCTGAAGTTTTCTGCGTAGTTTGCTCCACTTGGTTATGCCATTTGGACGAGTTTTGATATTTACATGCTGTTAGAGGGAACAATTTAAACGGCTTTAAGGAGGGGGAAGATAGGAATTGTCATTTCTGCCCTTAATTGTGTGGGATAGTGGTGCTATAAGGCTGTGGTTAAAGCAGGTGATGTACTCCTACTGAATACATGGCATACTGACTTAATCCTTATTTATTTTCACCTATGCTACTGTGTATAATCGTAGCTGTTCTCAACTACTGGACCCTGTCCCTTGGAGTGAATCATGAGATAACATTAACCCGTTTGAGGGGTTGGATCTGTTGTCAGCTTCAGTAAATAATGATGTGAGGAGTTCGTCAGGAAGAAATGCAGTTTTTGTGAGATCTGGTGAGGGCGCGAGGGTAAAGACTTGAAGCTCGGTGGGAGCTCTGCAGTCTGATCCGGGCTTTTGGATGTGTGTTTATTTATGGGTCTAGATTAATCGGTGACTCATCCCCGACTTTGCAGCCCTCAGAATGGGAGCGAAGAGCTGCTTCCGTTTAAGCAAAGCTGTTGGGGCAAGGCCCGCGTGGGATGTGTGCCAGAATCTGGGATGAAAGTTGTCTCAGTTTGCACCAAGGCATTAAGATGCTCCCTGGTAGATTTTTAAATGGCTTGTGGGTGAACCTGTCTTCCTTGGTGTGCAAAGAAGGGTGGTCTCCATGGAAAGGCTGTTCTAGGTTTTGTGGGTTGTTTTGTTTGGGTTTTTTTTGTTTGTTTGTTTTCTAGTTTTGAATTGTTTTGGGGGGGGGTTTTATATAGTTTGTTTTTTAGCAAGCCCTGCAAAACTATTCTCTGCTTGAGAAGCAGACTTTCTTGGTATGTTTCTGATAAATGTAAAACCAGTGATCTGTTGGGAATACTTTGTTAAAGTAATATAAAAAAATTAAAGGAAGAAGCTGTATGTGCAGTATCAAGCACTCAGTCTGTGTCTTGTGGTGGCTGACGGGGAAGTGAAAGCCCTTGCTTAGGTTGATTGCCTTCATGATGTGCTCGAGATGAGTTAACTTGTTTTCTGTATCTTCTACCATTTCATTTTGTAGTAGCAAATAAAGCTTAGATGTCGTAAATGTAATGCGTACTGCTGCTTGATTTTACAGGCCAGTGAATAAATGAACTTCCTCTGATATTCCATATCTTCTCCTAATAAATAGAAATGCCACGGTGGGATTGTGTGCGAGTGACTGGGAATTACTTATCTCTAGCTTGTCTCCTTAACGTTGTTTTTCTCATGCACTTGCATGTTTGCAGTTTACCAGGGAAATAATTTTTGACATCAGATTTAGGATCGGTGATTTAAAGCTGCATCAGGGCACTTGCCTATGTGACGGTTGAGTTGGGGGTCCATGAGTCTGCAATACTGCAAGGTCAGAGGTGTTTGAAATCGTATGCATAACTGAAGCTGTGGAAACTAAAAATGATGAAAAATAATTAGGGATTTCCAGTGTTTCCAGTCCTTTCACCAGTTTCCAAGTTGGCGAAGGGAGTAGCAACAACAGCTTTTTAGATGGAGCTTGATCATGCACTGCTTCTTACAAGTTTCAATTGTTTTCAAAACATGTATTTTAAAAAAAACCTGTGGTGTGGGAGGTGTTGGGGAGGCAGAGATTGTGAAGATTTTGATGCATTACAAAACCAGTCATCCTCCAGATGGGTGCCTTCCCGTTTGCTGCGTGGGGAGGTCTCGGAGCGGGGAGTTGCACCGAGTCCGCTGGAAAGCGGAGCGATGCCTTGCAGTGTGGATGAAAGTCAACAAAAAAGGGGATTGGAATGAATTCCTTAGCATGGTGCATTTAATTGGTACTAAATTCCATGCGCCCGTGCTGGAGCTTGCCCGCGCTTCCCGCAGCATGAGCCGGGGTCGCCCCGTGCCCAGCCGGGTGACCGAGCGGTCGAGCTGCTCACATAGAAACCTTGGCATGCGGCTCCTTGCCAGAGCCAGGAGCAGCAGTGTTCATCGTGGGCACGTCAGCAGTGGCACGACTTGGGGAAGAACCTTTTGGGATTAATGCTAAAAATATTCAGGTAACCATGAGTGCTTGAAGGTCTTTTTATTTATTTTTTTTTTCTGAGGCATGGCGAGGAAGGAGATGAAGACTCCTCATCTGTTTGCTGTCCTCCTAGCACAACCTGCCTGCTGGATAGCTGAGTGACGGGCAATCTGGCCTATCCATATGACCATATTGTTTTCCTCCCCTAATTAGCCTGGTCCTTACTGTGCTGATGAGGAAACAGATGCACTGAGCAGCAAATTACCTTCATCTCGCCTCCGAACAAAAAAGACACAGCACTTAATTGACTCATTTGATCTCCGGCAATTCAAAGCAAGTAAAGTGGAAATATTTAAAAGTGGCACTTCGCTGCCGAAAAGGGGGAAAGTACATTGGGAGTGTTATAGACGTGCATTTTGCGTATGCTTATGGATTTAAAGTGTCAAATGTGAGGATGGTGGTGAGGCTTGTGTTGCTATTTGATGCTTTTGAAGAGAGGCACAGAGCCTCTTCTTACCACAAGGGAAAAAATGATGGAAAAATACCATTACTTCCTTTGTCAACGGGAAAATATTTGCATACTTAACTGCACTGATATTCCTGTACAGTTCCTTGGCAGTGAATGTTCATTCTCGGTGCAGTGTGGCATGCTGCACGTACCAGCAGCTGAAATGACTTGCTCCTCATCCCCGAGCTCCTGGCTGGGCACTGGCAGGACCTCTACTGCCTCTTTTCTCTAGCTACTTTTTCCTACACTTGTATAAACATATTTTTCCATGTCATTGTGTTTATTTCTTCTGTTTCTAATATAAATAAAATATAAACATAGATAGGTGTGTTCCGGAATGTGCTGCTCAAGACATTGAGGAGAGGTCTTAATAGGCAGGCATAGCTGGTGCCCGGTGTGCACCCCAGCAGTGATGTGGGTGCTGTGTCCTGCCACCCCCTTGCAGCTCCTGGGGTCACTGGGAGGCTCTCGGCAAAGAGGCACATTGCACCTTCCCAAAATTCCCATGTGGACAAAGAGGATGTGTCTGGCACAACGCAGTCTAGCCTTGAAGGTGGAGAATAAATTTGTCTTCTATTTTATACCCTGTATGTGTCTATGCCTGCAGCCATATCTTGCGTCCCCAGGGTGAAAGGAATCTGGTTGAGGTGAAAGGTCATTCCCTAAATTTACTGGCTCATTGTGGCTGGACTTCTTTCACGGTGTCTTAATCCTTCAGGAGGTGGTTTCTCCTGCTACTCTCTGCAGAGAATGCTTGCAAAAAATAAACTTGTTTCCATACAGCTGTTGTGGTGGCCATGCCCTTCATTGGGACGCTGTGTCTCAGCAGATCCAAAGGGGTGTTTAAGACGCAGGTTTCTTCTCCTTATCCTCTGACCTAACTTGGCCTTCCCCACATATGATGTGTGTCCTGTTGATTTGTCCCTCTGCTGTGCTTCAGTAAAAGCTGTCACCCAGTCTGCTTCCATTTAACTTCTCTGAGGTGTTTAAAGGTTACTGTAAGTGCATGTAGAGGGGCTGTTCAGGGATTTGTATCGTAATAGTACCCTGTTGCATACTTTCAGGACATAAATAAGTATTATTCACGCCAGCTTCCATTTGCCAGAGGAGGGATTTATTTGTTTTTGACACCTAATGATTTAGAAATATTAACCTGTCTCTTTAAATGACTAAAATTGCATATTTATGCCTGTGAGATGATCACAGAAACATGTTCAGGCAGTACCGACTTCACTCAGTGGACTTTGCCCTTCCCTGTGTCTCTTCTGCTTCTTCCCCTTTTCCTGAGTTTTCCATCTTTTGCTACAAAGAGCCATTCCATAGATTACTGTTCTTGTTTTTTTTAAAGACCTCATTCTACCTGCTTCCCAGTTTCATTTTATTATTTTCCTGGGGTGTGTAAGGCTTGAGCGTGGAAGAGAGCTTGTGGGCCAGTTTCATCAGGAAAGCTCCCGAGCATGGAGCCCATCCCAAATGTGTGGTGCTGATTCAGTAGTCGAAGTAAACTATGCTGTAAAGAAGGGTAAGGGTGGACATAATTAGAAGGACTATTTTGGAAGCAATGTGAATTACCCATCGCTAGATTTGCCATGGTGAGAATCCAAACATGTCTGTTATCTTTGTGATTTATTTTTTTTTTATCATGATGTAATGAATACCGTTTCTAATGAAATTTAGATATGCTTCTTCCATTTTACTTGAGCATAAACCTTCTGAAGGGAGAGAAGTGGGATCAGGTAGTAGTCAGAACGTGTAAGCATCATTCTTGCTGGTATATATTCTAAGCTATTTTTGTTTCTGATTACAGGATGCTGAATTTCTCATACCTAAGCAAAAAAAGTAGAAACAAACAGTTGTTAAGCTACAGAAACTACAAGGGTAAAGACAGCAATACCTGTAAAACCAGAGTAATGAAAAGCTCACTTCAGTTACTGATACAGTAGGCTTTTGACCGAGCATCGTATTACTGTCATCTATTTAATTATCTGTTGCTTTTAACATTACATGTGCTTTAAGTGAAAAGAATAAATAAAAAATGCACCTGCCATTGACTGCGACTGTTATGTTTGTTAGGAGCTATTTGGATTTTAATGTTATATTAGAGTGATATTCCTGTAGTTTATAGTAGTAGTTATACATTCTGAATCTGGGACCAGTGTTGTTGGCAGCCAGAGTTCTTGTGCCTAAGAGGTGTTCTGCAGCAGGTCTGGATGTACCTGCATGTCTGGGTTCTGTTGGTCAAAGAAAGTCTGGAAGGTGCTGGGTAGATACGGAGGGAAACCTGTGGCTACAGGCACCAAGCTTTACCTGGAGGGAGGTGGTCCATGAAGCCTGGGAGACTTGAAAACTTATTTTGTTCTTGGCTTTCAGTATTCTTGTCAGGATTATCTTTATTTTTTTCTTGTTTTTTTCATTCTTTTGCAGCTTTGGCTGCCATTGCTAGCAGATGAATCCATCTTGCCACTCATGGACAAGGTGGTTCTTTGGAAATCTACAAAATCAGGGATGGGATTACAAACCAAAGGAGCCCTTGAGCCTGTCTGGTTCCTTAGTCCTTGAAAATCTGTCCTAATGCAAGCAAAGAGTCGGAGACCCTGGGGTGATGCTGGAAGCAGGTGCTGGTACAAGTCATCTGGCTGGTTCTAGAGCTGAGTGGGCACGCAGAGCAAGCCTCCTGCAAGGGGTCAGCAGAAAGATTGGGATATTGCTCTTAAGTTTGTTTCAGGTTTCCCTTTATTGTCCTTCTGCTTCTCAGCCCAGGATGAAGGAGTGCCCAGAGCATCCTAAGTGAGATTTACTTGCTGAAAAGCACTCAGATCTGTATGTTCCCTCCCATCAGGATGGCTGAACAGAGGAAGAAAATAAACAAGTTACTTAATAATGTAACAAAATAATGAAAAAAGCGTTAAGGGTGGGGAAAAAGCCATTAGCCTGAAAAAAATACGTTGTTTTAGAACATGGCTAAAAGGATGCAGTGGTGACCATCCTGGGACTCCTAGGCCCTATTGATGGTACATCATCAAGGAGCTCTTTCGGTGCTCTCCTGCCGTAGGTTTGGAGTGCTGGCAGACAAGTATTTATGTGTGTGCTACACCACTGTGTTGGTCATCTCATCGCAGAGTGGGAAATTAATTGTTCTGCTGTGGACAAGACCTGAATGCTGAGTGCCTTCTGCCTTTCCTGCCCCTCCTCTTTCCTTCTTTCAATATTTAGCCAAGGCAGCTGAGCTTAAATCTAAGATTTCCCCATGTCTTTGCATACATCATTGAGGGACTGTGATTCTGTAAGCCAGAATAGGCCTCAATTAATCACCTTTTGAACTCAGCGGTGCAGCTAATTGAATGAAACTTGCTGGGAAAGACACAAAATAATTAGTTTGTGTCTGTTAGGTTGTCAATGTGTGCCTCTTGTAACAGGGTTTCCTCTCCCCCCCCCCGCCTCCCCTTTTTTCCTTCCATGATTAGTTTATGTATTTTTATAGTATAATTAACATGGAGAGCCAGAAAATAGGTTTTCTTTCTGTGTGCTGAAAAAGTTGTCACTTGTCAAGATAAGAAGATTTCAGGCATGGGGAGATGAGTACTGCACGTTTCATGGAGGGCTTCCCAAATACATTTCCAAAGTGATCGGAAGGCGTGTGGCTTCTCAAGGGCTTAGAGAGGTGGTGAAGCTCCAGTGCAAGTGTGGCAAGATGGAGGGGACCCAGCTTACACTTTTGTCCCATTTCTTGGCTGTTGGCGAGAGATTTCCCCTCTCCAAAAGGAAATCTATCCTTTGCACTTTCCCTCCTGGTTTCTGTTCAACAGGAAAGCGATAAAAATGAGGTTTCCTTGTGTTTGCAAAGTGTTTTGAAATTTGTGGGTGAAAAACATCCTAGCTCAAGTAGTATTCGTTATGAAATGTGATTTAAAGTATAAGCCTTGTGGTTCTTACTTGAATCAAGTGCCCTTGATTCGCTGGGAGCTGGACCCAGGCAAAAATGCATGATGCTATTTGTAGCTCATGCTTCCAAGTGTTGTATCCAGTAGAAGAAATGTGGAAAACCCCTAAAATGGCATTTTTTTTATTAACTGGGTGGGAGCACCTCTTACATCCAGATCCTGTCTCAGTGCTCGCTGCTGCAGGGGAAGATTTCAGCGAGCAAAGCACTCCAGCACATGAAACATTTTCCATCTGTATCGGTGGGGCTGTAAACATGACTTCAGAGGATTTTCCTTTGGAAAAGAAGGATTGAGAAGAGAGAGTTTTAAACTTACTGGTAATTTTTTCCATGCAAGTGCGATACCCTGTAATTACTATCAGTGCCTGGGAAAATTGCAATGTTTGGAGTGTGCACTTTGACAGGCCTAGGAAGGAGCCAGGTTTCTATCTGTGAGCCAGAGAGGAGGTAAATCCTCTTGTTGCAAGCCCGTAGGGTGCTCAGCAGGAGCTGGCTGCAGCCAGGATTTGACGGTTTGGGGCTCTCCTGGCATTTCTACCTCTCCTACCGAAGTGCGTTTGCTCATAATTCAGTTTCTCTCCTCCTCTTTTTACAGAAAAGTAAATCGAAGTTAGGTGACTAGCATGGATGTTACATGGTCACCCAGGAAAGGTGAAGCCGTGATCCGGCGTGTTTGCGCCATGTGGGATGCTCTGAGGGGGTGTGCACCTGCAGGCTGTTAGCAGCATAACAGAGCACGTCTGTAAAGGCAGCAGTTAGTTCCTTCATTTGAAAATAGGTGCTTACCATGTCATCTTGGCTTCCTAAGTGATTTCTGTGCTCGCAGGCGATGCTGGTGCTGCTGAAGGGTCCCCAACCCGGCGCCGCGGGCGCTGCAGCGTGTTGGCTCGCTCACTGGCCTCCCAGCATTTCGGTCCCCTCCACCTTCTCTCAATAGCACTTTTCTTTGCAGCCTGAAAGCTTTGCATGGTTAGGACCTCACAACACAAGAATGAGTGTTACTTCCTTTTCTTTCTTCTCTTCTCCCCCCGCTCCGTCTCGTTCTGCTCTCTGCATCCACCGTTTTTGCTCTCGGCTGCCAGGCCAGAAGCTCCTTTGTTCAGTCAATAGGGCTGGCCAAGCCGGGGGGCTGTCGCCCTCTTTTACCCATGGCAGCTCCCCAGGAATATGTGTGCGTTTGTGTGTATCTCTTTCTTTTTTCCTCCCATTAGCCTTTTAGAGTAATTAGCGTGGCTTTATGGCTGAAGTCGGTGGAGAGAGTAGCGGCAAATCTGTCTGCGTGGAGAGGCAGCAGAGGCTTTTGTTAAGCTTATAATCGAGGGGAAAAAAATAAAAAAATGAAAAAAGGCATTAATTGTAAGCGGTGTCACCATTTGCTGCCCATTTCATTTACGCAGGAAATCAGTCTGCAGAGAGGCTGAACCCTGTCTCTTGTCACGCATCTCCAATCCTCAGTCGTTCGGGGCTGCAGGGGAGGGGGCTGCAGCTTGTGCTCCCTTCAGACCCCGCCACCCATCACAAACCTCTGTTTCCCCTCCAAAAGGTTTATTTGCAAAAGCTTTAGCTCCAAGTGTTGCACAGAGAACTGGTTGTTGAATACGGTATTGAGTGCCCTGTGTGGTATTGAAACGTCTGCTTAGGGAGAGAAAGAAAGGTAGCACGATGAGACTGGACTTCTGGACAATCTTGGCTCGCTCTGTTTCCTCCCTGCCGGAGAACTTGCTCCTGCGCGGATGCCAGCTTTTCCCATCTTGCTGCCCCTGGGTTTGAAAACCAGTGTGATATCTAGTTGACTTTATGCTTAGGTGACTTTCTTGTACAATACTTCATTTTCATTAGCTTTCTTATTAGACTCCTTTTTTTCCATGTAGAGTTTCATGTAATAATAATTGGACATTAGTTGAACGAATGTATGTCAGCAGTTTTCAGCCTGTAGAGCTTCTTTTTTTTTTTTTCTTTTTTGACAGATGAGATGCTTTTTGGTAGAGGGACTTTAATAATTTTCTTCTGATCTGATTTCAGTTGTCCTACGCCTAGAAAAGGGCGCTCTGCAGGTACTCACCGTCCCAGTAAATGCCCCAATTACTGTTTGAGTCTCTGCACTGCAGGGCTGAGGTGGGATGGGAGAACTGATGTTGTAGATGAAGATGAAGAGCTGTGAGAAATGAAGCACGAGGTTCCCTGGCGAACCCAAGAAGGACCATTTGCCGTTGAGTGAATGTGGGGAACCAGGATGAGAGTTGGTGGGTTGGATGTTAAAGGTGATGAGCATTCAGCTCATGTTTTTCATGACCTTGAATAAACAAATGCCTTCTTCATTCCCGTTAGTGGCCAGTTATATCTCAGTTATTTCTAGAGCTAGTCAAACTTCTTCACATGAATAATTTTGCTGCTAAGAACATCTTACTTGGTTTAGGTCAGTTTCCTAGAAGAAAACTACTCTTATTGCGTTAGTTTATTGTTATTTTTTTTTCCCTAACAGTAGAGTTTTGAGTCTGCCTTAGCTTAATAACTGGAAAGAAGCTGTTAATTCCCCCCTTCTCAGTCAACTTCTTTACAGCTTTCTTCTTAAACGAAATAGAAATAAAACATCTTAACACTCTGAAATGGACATCCCAATGTTTTGCAAAATTGGAAAGCAAGTGATGTTGGAAAGTAAGCTGATACTGGGAAGGTACCTTTTCAAAAGGGAGGTGTGGGGGCAAAACCTGTGCTTCCAGACCGTGGTAAAGGATCCTTTCTTCTTTCTCAGCTTTTTGCGTATGGTAATATTCCGCAAAAGAACCCCAGTACCTCTGGCAGGTTTGTTTAGCAGTATGGGAATCAATAAGCAGGATTGCATCCATGACACTGCTGAGAGGCACGGAGGAGATCATGTGGCTTTATGCTTGTGCCTCCCCAAGCACAAAAGGTGAGGTGGTGACAGTGCGTCCTTCTTCAACGTAAATTGAGGCAGTTTCATTTTGGGGAGCAAAGTCTTCTTTTAATAAGTGTGTCTCCAGCAGACGCTGCTGTGGAAATGCTGCTAGTGGTTCTCGTGGCCACATCCTTTGTGGTCTGCGTGAACCTGGTGCTGGCCTTGTGAGATCTGGGGTAAAAAGGTGCGTACAGCTACATCAGCACCTGTGGAGGATAGCTAGTGTAATTTGTGGTCCAGATGACACATTCCATATATTCTTTGGAGCTTAAATTTAATTGCTTCATAAATTTGAGCAAACAACTACAATTCTAACCCGGAATGACTTGTTTCGAGGTGTGTATTTAGTAAGGTTATTGAAATGCTATGAGAGTAAAATCCATATTTTATCAACAGCGTGGACTTTGCAGTATTTGACTGCTTACCTTTTGTTTTTTTGGTATCCAGGGGCACATCTCTGTACAGACTGTGTAGGGTCGTACGTGATTTTCAGCACCCCCATTTTAAACGAGAACTTTTATAGAAGGACAGAAGTTATTATAGCACTAACTCCACGCGTAGTTAGGCAAAAAAAGTAAATAAAAAGAAGTAACAACCCTCATCAGTCTGTAGGAGTTGGGATGAAAAGAGCTAACGATTGCTATCTGAGTGATAAATGGGTGAGTGTCTGAAAGGGCTTTGGCAACAAGAGAAGACAGATGAAGGCAAAATGGATGCTGTCTGCCTGCCTTTCAGTCTTTGAAGAATATGGCTGAAGCATATTTAGCAATCCAGCTCCTAACTTGGGTCTAAATGATGTTTAACGAGACGACGCAACAGTAATAAATGAGAGCAATTAATGACTATGTATCGCTTCTTCATATAGAAGCCATGTGCTACAACCTACCGTGGAGAGGGAAAACCTGAATTTGGAGTGTGAGATGAGCACGTACCTGTGGGAAAGCCACACTGGGGTGTCTTCTGTTGATTGGTCCCTGGCCCTTCTCTCTCTGGTGGATTGACTTGGCATCATTGTCCATGGGAATGGGATCTGCAAGGTTAGGAATAGCCTGTGTGGAGCACTCCATTAGGGTCCTGCTAGAAGGTGGCTGGAAGGATTGGGATGGGACTTAGGGAATTCACATTGGGAAAAATGTTTATTGTATCTGTGTGCATTCTGTTTGCTGTGTTTAGGCTGTTTTTGACGGTAACGGTCTCATTCAGTGTGCAGACCAGTGTGGGGGTGAACATAGTACTGTTTAATGGCAAACCAGCCCAGCTCAGTGAGCAGTCAAAGGACCAGGTTCTCCAGAGGCACCATGTGAAGCTTCCATGGTACATAAGATGGCGCTTAAAGTTCATCATAAGCGCTTTAATATGGAGGGACGAGCTTAAGTGTATGTAAAAGCTTTATTAGATTGGGCTGCAGGAGAGGGTTGTGCTTTTTTTCTCTGTGCTTCTTCTGGAAAGGTCACTGACTTGGTGGGATCCTGTCCTTGCAGAATCTGCATCTCTTTCGTTTTTCAGATTTACCTGGAGCACCGTTTCTGGAACAAGGAGGTCAGGTAACACATCTTGGCGGTGCGTGGCATTTACATTGCACGCTGCCTGGTCCTATCAATACCGGTTAGTGGCACAGAGCTGTACTCATCCTGGGGGAGAGTCGTGCGTTGTCTCACCCCCTTTGTCACCAGTTTGGAAATTGCCTGTTATGGGGCACTTTGCTGTTGCCTCCAGTTTGAGGTGTCATTAGTGAGTGGCCTTTATGGAGCTTGTTTCCACCGTTGAGGACGTAAAGCCAAGTGCCTGCGGTCTGACCAGCATCGTTCAGCTTGTAAACTGTGCTTGTGCTTTTCTTTTCCCTTGCTCCCAGAGCCTATAAAACTTAACTCCTGGTAAAGAGACACAGATGCGAAGGTTTTAAGCTGGGGAGAGTGAAGCTCATTCGCTTAAATATTTGCAGAAGGATATGCAGAGGAGACCCGCGTGAATTCGTGCATCTGCAGGAGTGAGAACTGGAAGCAGATTTTGTCTGGCTGATTTTACTCAGACGTTGCAATTTCTGAACTTCTAAAGCTTATTTATTTACCGTGAGGCTTGGAGCTGTAGAGGAGAAGCTGCTGTGCTCCTCTCTTTGTAACGTCGAGGTTGGAACGAGCAAAGCAAATTGGTGACATGGGAAAAACCAGGTCTTCTTCCTCCTTTTTAACATATGGGGCAGAGCGGATGCTAGCAGCTCTACGCCTTTTTTTTTGTGCTGCTGCTCAGCAGCTGTAGCATAGAGAGAGGTTTGGACCATGCTGGTGTCAGGAAGAAGGATGCGAAGAAAAAGTAAGGGCCATGTCATTCCAGCAATAAATCTTACTGAAGAGCCACCTCCTGCTTTTCAAGAAGATAAAAGGCTTATATAAATAAGGTAGCCAATAAAGTTTAACTAAGAAATGGAGAACTAAATTAAAAATGCAAACGCCAACTCACTTGATACAGTGCCAGCCTTCTGATAATGTGCTGATCCCTTGAACTTAATTGATTCATCAGTACGCTCGTCTTTTCCAAAGCAGTCCTGTGCTGAAAGGAGGAAGCGTAGTGGGGTTTGATTCTGTATAGCAGTTATTTAACTTTATGTTTATATAGTGATATCTAGGTTACAATTCTATTAAACCTCTGATAATAGCAAACATAAGTGTTAATTAGTTGATAGCATTTTCTTCTGTTAAATTCTATAGCTTCTTCTCTAATTGAAGTGACTCATTTCCTTAGATAAGCTTTAACGCTGGGCTACTCTCCTGTCACAGTGCGCAATTTAGAAGTAGCACAGTCTCACCGGATTGGCAATGATCTGCCGTCATGCTCAAAGTAGGTATTTTGACGACTTCCAGGGAAAACAAAATAAGATGGAGAGAAGTAATTGCTGTGTGGGGCATTTTTACTGGTCGCTACAGTATAATTTAGTCTATAGCGCAGTTCTCAAAAGTGAAATTAAATGACTGCAGACTATGAAGACAGCATGTAGGAAAGGCATAAACCCATGTATTACATTGCAGTGCCCTAGAGCATAGGTGAGTTCTTCAGCCTTCAACCAAGAAGAGGAGCTCCCTGTCTGAAACTGGTTGTCTTTTAAACAAGTTCATGTCTGAAAGAGGTCACAAGGAGGGACCAGGAAGGGGATAGCCAATCTGATAGATAACATAGGTAAAGCTCTAGGGAGAAGCCCCTGAGGCTGAAGCTGTGGCCACCTCCTTGAGGAGCAGATGGACAGGTACCAGCTGAAGAAGTGAGTTGGAGGCAGTTGGGCAGAACTGAACACTGGCTAAGGGAAGAAGAGGGCTGTGAGAGAGAAGACTTTGATATTGGTTAGGTCTGGACAGCCAGCTGATGGGAGGAACTATAAGCATTGTTCAAAACCTGGTTTTGAACCAATACGATTCAAAATCTGTTGTTGAAGTGTATTAGGTCAAAATTGTCAAAAAGGTGCATATTTCTGGGTCAGAACTTACACTACCTACAAGACCAGAAAGGTTATACATATGGATGACTTCCAAACCCATACTGTTTTTTTGTCATAGCTTGTGATGTCCTTCTCCACACTCCAGCCAGGGGTGGTCTGCTCTGACCTCCCTGCCAGCAGTCAGGAGCAGTTGGTGAGCGTTG
Organism: Eurystomus gularis; assembly: GCA_013400335.1. Lineage (NCBI taxonomy): Eukaryota > Metazoa > Chordata > Aves > Coraciiformes > Coraciidae > Eurystomus > Eurystomus gularis. Next base: position 1,614,034 of record VZZY01006574.1, on the reverse strand, counting down.
CTCTCTGCAGCCTTTTTGGGATCAAGGCCTTCGATGTGAGCAATTATCTCCCTAAGGGGGATGTTGTGAGACTCTTAAATTAGAGGCATCTTATTAACCACACTTCATATGCCAAGCGTTAGTTATAAAAAGATGCACCTTGCTGCTAAGACTGAGTGATTAATTTGCAAGCCAGCAAGTTGTTAGATTGTGCTAACAATTACCATATTTGATAGATTAAGACCCGCACTAGGATATCTGTTGCCTTTGGAGCTTATTTACAGTTCCTGATCTCTGGCAGGCAAAGAGTTCGTGGTGTGACAATTACTATAAAATGTCCCGATGGTCCTGTCACATTTAAAAATAAGGTCGAAGCATGAAATTTTGCCCATCTGTTTGTTACGCAGGGACCCAGCCCCACCAGCCCTTCCTCTTGAGAAGCCTAGCTTGCTCCTACAAGAAGCCAGCTGTAAGTCTCTGTGGAAAACTTCCCTTCTGCAAAAATAAAATTAAGAAACCAGGAAACTCATGCTTTGCCCTGAAATGAAATGAAAATGTGACCTTATAGGCTATAACCATATGTATATACACACTGTGACTGTAACTGTATTTACATATGTGTATAAACTATATATAACTTAGACCATGCACAATAAATTTCAGTTTCTTCTGTTGGAGTTACTTCAGTTTGGCACCAAAGATGCTTGTTCATTTATGCAGAGAAAGAGCACAGTTGACTTTACGGTCCAGTGCTCTGAGAATTTTTGTATTATTCAAAATGGAGAATAAAATGATGGGGAGAGATAGCGGCAAAAGACGAGGAGAAGAAAGCCACCACCTCAGCTCTTTCTGATCAGAAATACCGTCCTACAGAGTGACAATGAAATTCCCATTGCTTTCTTTTTTGTAAATCAATATCCAGCTGGCCAAGAGCTGTTGCCCTCTCCAGGTCTTGGTGTGAGCATCACAACTGATCTTAACAGCCCTTCTTTGCAGCAGTGTTGCCCACCAAGACAAAAATAGACGTGCCCCAAAACACCCATCCCTTCAGGAGATTTTTGACCTGCTTCCTTGCTTATGTAAAGTTCTCATACCTTTTATCTCCTGCTTTTCCAAACAGCTTTATTCATTCTGACTCACTATCAGGCCCTGTTTTAATAACTCCTGAGCCCCCGTTGTCCCTGCAAAGCAGAGAGGAGGACTTTGCGCGTCAGAAACCTTTAGCAGTGGGCAGCACAGGAAAGGTCATCATCCACCCGGTGTGATTTATGGGCCCTGGGCAGCTGGGCCGCTTCCCTCCCCCTCATTCCCTGCATGCCGTTGTGCCCGTGTCATCGTTGGGCATGCTCCCTCGCTCCCCATGTTGTATTACTACTATTCTTTTTTTTCTAATGTCAAAATGAATGATGGTAACCGCCTCCTATAAACAAGTTTTTTGGGGAAAAAAAGCGATGTGAACTCCGGTGACCCGGGTGATGTGCAGGGAACAATGTCACCCTTGTCCCGCTCTCCCTCTTGGGCATCCGCAGCTCGGCTGGCCCCGGAAACCCGGCTCCGTCCCGGGGATGCAGGGCAGGGACAAGGGCATGGCATACCGTGCTGGACCGGGACTTGCAAAGGCTGGCACATCCCTTGGCATCCCAGGGCTGTGGCACTCGGGATGGCACTGCGTCCTCTGCACAGGTTTAGTAGCCGTGGGGCTCGGAGGAGTCGTTTTGGGTTTTGTTGTTGTTGTTGTTAGTTTGCTGTTTTGGGGCAGTCCTGCAGATCAGCTGGAGTTAATAAGATGATTCATAGCCATTTAGTCTCTGTCATTGTTGTATCGATTCTGCAAGCGTCAGTAAGACATCTCTATTACTGTCTTTTTCCTTTTGCTTTTGGTGAATTTTCTGCCTTTCGCCCCATGTAAAGCCAGTAGCACATGAGGAGAACGCTTTGAAATTACACTACAAGGACCACAACTGGTATAAATAGATTTTTACTTTGATGGAGCTGCTCTGATGAACATTACCTGAAGATCAAGCCTTCACTGTTTAACTCTAGTACTTCTGTTAAAAAATAGCTCTCAGAGATAAATTCCCCTTCATTAAGAGAGAAGAAAGGAAATGAAAAGGGCAGCATCTTACCACCTTTGACATTTTGTAGACAGAAACGTGTTGGGTTTTTTTCCTGGTTTGAAGCGGCATCATTCCTCACTTTAACAGGGGTTAAATTTTTTGTCTTCAACTTTCTATCTCATACAGGAAAGGGGAAAAAAAAAGGAGATGTTCTCCACTCAGGTGCCTCTGCTCAACCTTAGAGGTGATGTCCTAAGACCGCTTTTTGTGTCCTGCTCACCTGTAGGGACTGGGTTTTGGTCTTTATATTCAATACATGCCTTTGGGAGGGTTGGCAGACGCATTAAGATGAGTGAGACTTGGTGTGAACCAGCTTCTCAGCAGGCATATCAAAATCACTTTCTTAGTTTACGTGGGGTAACATGATAAATAGGGTGGATTTTCAGTAAGGTAGTTGTAATTGAATGAGAAATGCATTTATCAGATGCAGATGATGGAAGGGAAAGGAATTAATGCATGAGCACAGGATGAACGAATTGTTGTTATTGTAGAAACTGAAATAAAGGTGGTGTATCCTGTTGGGTGGTGAGCCACACGAACACAGCCACCTCCAAAAAGTACTCCTCTGGCTTTCATGTTAATGTTACACACAATAACCAGCTGTCACTGTCTCAAGGTCCAAGGTACGTGGCTGGCACTATGCCACGAAGGTCTGCTCAGATCACAGCGGTTTGGGGCTAACTGTGAAAATGGCGCAAACGCGTTTGCAAAAACATCAGAGCACTTAAAGCATTTAAAGCAAAACTGATCGAGTTCCCGACGACGAACCCAGTATTTCCATTTGAAAAGAGGATTGGTTAGGAAACTTTCCTAGTTAAAGTGTTTTGAACAGATTGACCTATGGTCCTTCTCCTCTCCATGAGGACATTGGTTTTCTCCAAGAGGAAGACTTGTCTGTGAGAAGTCCAGGTAAAACTTGTCATGAGCTATTTGTGGAGAAGCCAAGAGGAAAATTGCCTCGAACAGGAAAGGAAAATGGAAAATGGGGTGGGATTTTATTTATTTTTTTTTTTTTTTGTGACAAGCTATGGAGTGGAGGTAAAAGAAGACAAGGCTGCTGTTACTACGAAGGTTTACCAATAGTTAATTATTAGCAGTTAGTAAATAGGGCTAATGTTATTGCTAATAAATAGCTATTGAATAAAGAAAATCTGAGCGTGAGTGCTAATTTCTGCTCATTGCATCTCAACCCTCTGGTGGTGGTACAGGCTTTGCACTGGTACGTTGTGGACATCCAGAGTCGTTAAGGGAAAAAAGGTGGAGATAAAATCAGAGTTTGGACAGAAGAGATGCCTGCAGAGAGAAATGTCATATAGATTTTGGTATTAAAAAGAAATTAAAGTAATAAGGCTAGACACAGAAGTGAAAGAGAGGCTATAACCTCAATGGCCATATGCTCCCAAAAACAAGCAGGAAGAAGGATCAGTGTAGGCAATATAAACTGCAAACCTTCTCCACTGGGCTTAGCAAGACCTAAAATAAATGGGAAGATAATACACAGCGCAGCAAATACCCCAGAAAACAAAAATACCCTTGTGCTGCTGAAGAGGTCAGCCAGTGGCTGCTTTAAAAGCTGTGGTAAAGAATCCCCCATTTTCTGAAATTGTGATTTGGGGTCTTTGGTTTGTCCCAGGATGCAGCACACTGTGTACGAGCTGCAGAACTGAGACGGGAGGAGGAGAGATGTAACATCCCTTAGTGATGACAGAAGGGGATAGGCATGTTTTCCGTGAAGGGGAAATATTTGAAGGAGAAAAGCCCATGGCTTGGTATCTGGGGTTTTACTGCCGCAAGCAGAAGTGCCTCAGTTTCCCAGTCTGTAAAATTACCTGTAAAATTACTCAGACTTCTGCGCGAAATGTGCTTTGAGACCCTGCCTATAAAAAGCTGCAGTAGGAACAGGAGAGGTGCCCAACTGCACCCAGGAAAGATCTGGGAGTTGAGATAAAATCCTCTTGGAAGTATAACCCAAATTTCCGTGCTGCTGCAGAAAGGAGGTCAATATTTCGGTTAATTCTCTACAAGGAACACGTCAGTGCTTGCAGCGTTAATGGGATTGTCTGAGTAGGAAATGTAGCACTCTTAATCATGGACCCTTTTTTCTCCTGCTTTTGCTTTGGTCCTTGATTGTTACATCGATATTTAACATTTGTCATAAGTTCATTTTAGCTCTGTCTTGCTTCACGTACTTGTTACCTGCTCTGTTGCTGATTTGAAAAGCACTTCCAAAATTATGGTTTTTTTTCTGACTTCGTACCGTTCCTCGAAATATGTGTACTAGGAGATTTTCATGCATCACAGTGTGCTTTTTTGGCTGCAAGTCAGAAAAATGTTCCTGGGGATGATGAGAGTCACTTTTTCACCAATTTGCTTGTCTCACAAGTGTAGCAAGAGGCATTTTTGTTGAGTAGTTGATTCCATCCTCCTACTCTGTTCTTCCTTAAAAAAGTGGCAGTTCCCCCAAATTCACACTCACCTTGTTACCTGTAGACACGGCATCGCTGGTGCCTGGTGGGAACTGCTCCAGGTTGTGTGACAGGCTGGTCTACACCAGAGCTGGGGTGGGGTATGGCCTGGGCTGGGCTTGATCCCGTGGGTGGATCTGACACCAACATACCAAAATGATCCTGTGCTCGTGTGTGTGTGTACAAGTAGTGGTTGTCTGTGAGTGCGTACATACAAAATAGGTGGCTACAGGCATGTGCAAGTGGGTCAGATCCTGTGCAAAAGCCTATCTAGAAATCTCTGTGGTACCTCCTAGATTTGCTAGCACTGAAGCTTCCACCACCCTGAGAGCCGGAGTGCTGCTTAGGGGTTAGGGAAATGTAGTATATTAAACAACAAATAATAAATAAGGGGTTTTCAGGTGTGCCCAGATAGCTCAGAAGTTGTGGTCTGTGGCTGGCAAGGGGCAGTGCTGGCTCTTTGGGGAAGCCTTCCTCCTGAGGGCACTTTTGGTTACACTTGCTGCAGTTTTGGTTCAGCTCTTCGCAGCTGCTCTTAACTGGAGATCAGCACATGCCCTGAAGCACAAGCGGCTGTATTTCTTCCAAAGCTTTTAATCATCGCAGTGGTAACCCTAGTTGGTCTCCTTTTAATTTGTGGATTATTCACATGTAGTATAAAAGGCAAAATGCGTTGAATGATTTTTTCATGGTTAGTGGTTTTGTCCAGAGTTACTACTGGTGAAGATGCAGGCATAACAGCAGCATTTTCCTTTTTGGCTGACATATAAAAGCAAGGGAAAGCCAAAACTTTTTTTAAAGAAGTCTGTCTTTTTATTTGTGTTACTTTTAGGGATATAGAAGGAGCAGGTTGTAGATTGTGCGTAATTTAATTTTAATTAGTTCTACTAAAAGCTTTATTACTCTTTCCTATTTTCTTTCCGTGAAAGTGATAGCAAAAGCGATAGTGCTGTTTTTCAGACCTCCAGGCACAGCTTGTCAGCATCTCCAGAATTCTTTGTGATCCCACAAGCCCGCGCTTCTGGAGTGCTCAACTCTGCCCAGAAAAGCTCTGGCAAATGGTATCTGTGCGAGGCACTGAAGGGAGTGAGTTGAGTTTATTACAGAATTTGTTGTGATGGTTATTTTATAGGTGGAGTTTTTTGTTTGTGCGGGTTTTTTTTGTGTTGTGTGTTTATTTTTTTTCCCCTTCAAGAACCTTGTTACATGGAGCTCAGCAGTATCTGTTATCTGTAATCTGTCGGGCTTTGAAGTTGTTCTTATCCAAAAAAGAAGGAATTAAAAAGAGCAAACCTCAAAGTAAGAGGCAGACAGAGACAGATTTTTTGGTGCTCTCCCAGCTGCCGTAAGCTCGGCACCGGTGGGGGTGGCTGCAGACCCTTTGGGCAGTACTGGGGAAGGGCAGCTCCTTGCTCCTCTCCTTCATCAGCTCAGAACTGAAACTCATCCTTCATGGGACATGCTGCTTAAATCTCCTGTTGCTGTTGTTTAATGCAGAAATTAATTTGCATGTACTAGAAAAATAAGGTGTACATTCAGAAAGCAAATTATTTTTCCAGTTGCAGGACATAGCGGTGGTCAGTGGGCTGGCTCTGGAGAGTTCAGCCAGGCTGAGCTGGCCTTTAAAAACCCCCTTCTGGGAAGGTCCTCCTAAGTGCTTGCCCCTTTTCCTGGAGCTTCCTGGCATTTACTCAGTGCTGCAAACAGCTGCTACTTCTGCCACCGCTGCTGAACTGCAGAGCAGGGACCATGACCTTGCCCAGGAGCTGGTGGTGGTTGCTGGAGGGCATCACGGGTGCTTTTCCCAGAGGACAGGGACAAACATGCAGTTTTAAATGCCTTTTCTGAGCCTGCTGTGGCCCTCAGCTCTCCCTGTTTGCTAGCCAAGATTTCCAGCTTACCTTGAGCTGTTGTGCTAATTTGGGGTTAGCCAGTGGACGCTGACTGACATCCTTGTGTAGCCACCAGAAAACTGCCGGGCTTGGTGGGAAAGGTGCTGCAAGGTCAGGATTTACCTTGTTTGTCACCACTGTCCTCCACAGCAATGAAGTGTGCTCATGAACCAACTCCACTTGGTCCTCTAGCCCAGCCCTGGTGATGGGATGGACCCTCCCAAGGCCCAGAGATGCTGTCCTGGTGGGCTGCAGGTAACTGCTGGGCAGGTAGCCTTGGGTGGTTATCGCCAAAAAAAGGCTGTGGTGTATGTCCTTGCTCATGCTGTTGATGTCTGCTGGCAGTCCTGCTCTCGGCTTGTGTTAGTCTGACTCTCGCTGTGTCTTTCTCACTTGCAGAGTTTGGCCAGGGCAGGTGTTGGTACCGAAATAACCTGTTGTTCATCCCGTTATTTGGATGGCTGCGACTGCTGGGGACTTGGTGTTGGGAGGACAGATACTTCCCTTTTGCTGCTGCTTCTGTTATTTACTTGCAGTGGTGATACAGCAGCTTGCTCTCTGTTGTTGTTTGTCCTGGTAACTAATTTTTCATATTCTTTTGGGGCAAAGCTTCGACGCTTTCTTGCCAGGCCCGATCTGTGGTGCCGCTGCCACCAGCCTCCCAGGGCTCAGCCTTTACAAACGGCACCGAAAAACCACCCCCCAGCCGACCACTTGTGTTTAATGCGCTCAGCTGCACGGTGTGAAAATGCAGCTCAGCCGAGTGCCGCAATGGCTTTAGAGGAACAACAGGGGGAAGAAAAAAAATCCCTAATTAGATTCTATCAGATTCTCTCAATGAAGCAACACGAGTGCTAATTACTGCTCTTGGTGACAGGTAGAGTTATTGAAGCATGATGCTGCTGTCAGGTTCTGAAAAAAATAATAATAAAAGGACTCTAATATTTACAAAAAATGTTATTTAACACTCAACAGGGTGCATCTCAGAATAGCGTTGCAATGCACCTATTAAATTTTTAGTGCCAGATTATGATTCACAGCCAGGGGACAGGAGTTGCCATAACCCAAGCAACAATTATTAATTAATCAGGTGCTAAAAGTGCCTAAAGAGAGAGCAGTAGGGAAATGATAAGAGCCTCCCTGGGATACAATATATACAATATAATCTTATTTTTTTTTCTACTTTGCAAATTAGTTAAAGCATATATCATTATGTGATGTCCCCTTAGCAGATATTGCATCCATTATTCTTTCTCCCCATATTAATAAACCCATTGATGAATACCCTCATTCTTTAGACTGTTCCCAAAAATGATTTGCAATTGTAAAACCATTTAACTCAGCAACTGTACGTACTGAAAGGAAACTTTGGGAGATACTGTAAATTATTTTGTCAGATTTGAAAGTGCTGTTTATATCCATTAGCAGCTACAAGTGCCAGGATGTTGTGATTTGACTGCCTCATTCTTCCTTACTGAAAGAGGATGTGTTAGATAATTTTTGAAGTCAGTAAAGAATGAGGAGAAACTTCTTGTAGGAAAAAATGTCATTGATTATGTAGTTAGTTCTAGTCTTCTCCTAGGTTTCAAGTTTCCCTCTGGGGAAGGACTGGTGGGTCTCTGGAGCATCCTGCAGAGCATGGTGCCGTGTGTGCATCCCCTCAGAGGTGAGAGATGCCCTTCCTCGGGGGGGCAGTGGGGATCTGGGGGAGCAGAGCCATGCCATGGCTGCCAGAGCTTCACATTATATATGCCTTTATTGACAGGATGGTTTTCGCAGAAAGAAATCTGATTTTTAAAGCTTCCCAGTCTTAGTTTGAGTGAGAAATTATATATTGGAGCTGATTAACACATCTTGAATGGTCATTTCTGGTGTCACACTGGTTGTGTTCAGCTCATCATTTTCACTGTAATTAGTTTGCTTTTTGGAAGCATTTAAGAGTGACTTGACCTCCTCTCAACTTCTGTTTTTCTTTTTTTTGTTGTTGATTCATTTTGTTTGTTTGAATCACCAAGTCAAGAGTATATGTAGGAGGACAGGGGAAAACCAGGATGCTGAGAAAGTCATGTTCTTGAAGACTAAAGCAGCATCTTTGCAAGGATATATTAAATATAAACACCTCTAACAGCAGCAGCGCTATCGAGGCAAAACCCAGGGACTGGCTGGACATCAGCTGGGGAGTTTGACTGTCCCATCATTGCTGTTGCATGTACTGCCATTTCCCCTTGCTGGAGGGGACATGCCTTGAGCAAGCAGCCTTGCCACACCACCGCTTCACAGGTGAGGTGTGCTGCTGTGGTGGGAGCTGGGGGCTGCCCTCCCTGTCCTACCTCGTGTTTGCACTGCAGAAATGCAGAAAAACCTGAAATCTCACTCAGTGCGGTATCACAAGATGCTGTTTGATGGTTGATGTTTTGGTCTGGTTGTATTTTGGGTCTTCTGTTATTGCTTGCTTGTCCTTGTCCTTGTGTCCATGTAGCTCTTTATGGGACTGCTCTGGTAACTTGGTGGATGAACTAATCAGGCTTAAAAATAATCCTTTTTTTTTCCTTCTTTTGGCTACAGTTGTTGTGAGCAAGCATCTTGGAGTTGGGAGGGATAACTCCTTAATTCAGATTTGCCATTAAACACCTCCCATCATGGAGCTGGAGACTTTTCTGTTCACCTGAACTTGGTAATTAATTCCTGCCTAAGCAAGGGCTCCACAGTGTTTTTCCTCGTACAAAGTCAAAGTATGTAGTTGCTGCCACCAGTGCTGCTTTGAGCCCATCAGCTGAGCCCAGCTGGTCTTCCGAAGGCATCGTGTAGCTCATGGGTGGGGATTGGGACTGAAAATTGGAGATGGGGAAGGGTTTGGTGTATCTGTTGAATAGTTGGTGTGTATGAGCGTCCTCTCTACAGCTTAGTTGGGAAACTTTGGTCCGTTACTGTATATCACAACTGGGGAAGGCAAATGTGTAGCTTTTGCGGTGTAGTTTCCCAAATACTTTTTTATGATACATGAAACATTGTTGTGAAACCTCCTATACTGAGCTAGAGGTGGGCTGGATGACACCCTTACTGTAACATAATTTTTGGAGCGTTGTCATGAAGTGGACAGCGTTCAGAGCTGAGATACTTCTCTGGTTAGTTGATACTTGAGTTTTCTGTGTGGGCATCCTGGGAATGGCAATATGGCCAATGATCCTATCTTTACTGGCCAGCTGTCATTCTTGCTTTTCATTTGCAAATGAAGATGCAAGTAACCTGCTTTTTAACATATGGCCCATTAGGTACCTCCTCCTATTCAGATGGTAATGTAGTGGACCACTGGTGATTTAGGGCTGTGACTTGTATGGAAAATAACAGATTGTTTACGCTGGTAATGATACTCATTTCCATATGAATTGGTCCAGCTAGACCAATGCTTTAAAATAAAAAACCTATGGCAGGACAGTACTTACCAGACAGGTTAAGGGAAAAGCGTTGTGTTTATCTTGGTACTGCTTTGAATTGTTGGGGAACCAGACAAAGGAAGGAAAGGCGATTACAGATGAATCATATATATAAGGAGTGAAGTTACAAAGTCCCAGTGGGCACAATGGATGTGAGGAATTTGATGAGGCTGAAGAAAAGAATGACTTTGAAGGATTAGTCAGAAAATACTGTTCTAGATCACTAGCAGATAAAAGCCAGCAGGGGACTCTGGGGATCTATGCATTTTTAATTTGAACAGGGGTACTGGCCTCTTGACTTCCCTGGAGTGGCAGTGATTCATACCAGTTGAGTATCTGAACAACTTCCATGAATTATTTGTATCGTAGCCGTACCAGGAGCAGTTGAGATCCTCCTGCTGTGCTTAGTAGTCAACAAGAGTTTGTCATCAAAACAGAAATAGCTTTTTTCGGAAAGGTTTGAGTGATAGGTGATTTATGCCCATTGCAGGAGTTCTGGACCTGAGGTTGACAGTAATTAGGGGGCTCATGAAGATCACACTTGATGCTGCTGTCTGAGCTAAAGTTGTCAGAACAGAGGTTGTCAGAGTAGGTGCTTCAGAGAGGTCAACATTGGCTGTCAGTTGACAACATTAGTTCATCCAGCTCTTTCCTTTGAATACCTGGACATGTGGAGCTAGTAAAGGTGTTAAGCCCAGGAATTAGTCAGACATATATCAGAATGGCAGAGATACATGGGACTGTGGGGCATAGCCTGCCTGCAGAGGTGCACCAAGGCTACCGTTGAATATGAGCAGTTGGGCTGCACATGCCCATCTGATGTACTCCTAGTGAAACTCTTTGTTTGGTCGTGGTTGTTTGTTTTTTTTTTTTCTGGAATTCTTCTTCTGACTTTGTCAACACATGGCAAGCCAGCCCAAGAGTGGCTCTCAGATGGACACTGAGTGTCCCAATGGGAATGAGCAACTGGGAATAGTGTGAGTTGGAGCAGCAAGAATGATCAGGAGCCTGGGGCACAAGATACTCAGTGAAGACAGGCTGTTTAGCTTAGAGAGGAGAAAGAAGGTAGACCTGGTGACGGCTTTGAGATGGCAGGTTGCTGCAGAGAGGGGGAAATATCCACATCAAGCAGGGTAGAGACACAGCCTGAAGCAGTAGCAAGGGACCATCAAGTTAGATATTAGGAAGTACAGTCTATCGGAGGCTGTAGTGATACAAGGGAGACCCTACATTACTTAGGTCCTTCAGATACTCTACATTAAAATTCTAGGCACTGCTGGTCCGCCTTGGTATTGTGGTGCAGTTGAAGGAGACATTAGTCTTGGTGTCCCTTCCAGGTCTTTCTTAAATCAAAGCCACGTGGAGCTTTGCAGCATGTTCTCCAAGGGACACCCTGTGCCTGTTTGTGCAAGAGCTGCTGGGCAGGAAACAGTTCACGTCTCAGTCAGTGAAGCTGGTAGTCGTGCAGGAGAACTCATGATTATTTAGTAGCAATCAGTTCCAAATGAAATGAAGAAGCAAACAGACAAAATGAGCCCCATGAACTGAAGACACAACTTGAAGTGTTCAGCCAGAGACGATGGGCTCACCTGCTGCTTGGCAGAAGATGGAGATTGTGAAGGTACAAAAGAGGCAGCTTGTTGCTGTGACTTTCTAGTACATTTAGTTTCCCGAAGATCCCAGAGCCGCCTTTGCTACGGGTTAATATTTGTTGTGTACTTTTTATGCAAAACATAGAAATCACATATGTACATTCCAAGTGTGACGGATGCATTGTATTTTGAAATGAAAATGATCTAGAAGAGAAGTAACACGGAACAAACAGGTATTACAGGACGACTATTACAATTATTGTAATAGGCTGCACGGAGCTTTTTCCTTTTCTTCCACATTTAGCTTCGCAGCCTTTTTTGGGAATGGAAGACAATGACTCAGACCAAGTATTATTGTGAATGGAATCAAGACACTTTGCTATTAAAAAAACCCAATAGAGAACAGTTGAAATAGCAATAAACATCTGTTCTGTGGTATAATGACACAGGGGTGTACATTTGAAGAGGTGCAGAAATGCTGCGTGGCGTTGCAGTGCAGGAGCAGGTTTTATTTTATGAAGTGCTCCAAGATGTGGAGAATCCATCATTTCCATAGTAGAATATATGGTCATCTGTGGAGCTTATAGAAGACTTAGCTCAAGGTTCAGAAGTGCATAACACAATTTTTTTGAACATGAACACGTTTTGGTTTTGGAGGATACCCGCTGAGGAGCTGCCATCTCCGATCTGAAAGGCGTCAGACTGAAAGAGGTTGGGGGAAAGTTATTTCTGTTTGTGGTGAGGGTTGAGGTTTGGCGGTTAGAGCACCAGGGTTGCTCTAGCAGGGTGGTGGGTGAAGTGCTGTTGCTTCCCTGTGTCTATCTCCTCTTAAGCAGGTGAATTCAAAGGATGTCGTTGGGGAAGTACCAGAACTAGGAAAGGGCTTTATATAAAAGGCTCCATTAACTACAGCTAATTAGGTAAACATCCAACCTTCAGATGCTGCTGCTGCCTTGCACCATAGATTTGAGGTCTAAAACAGAGAGGGAGGAAGTAAATGCATTCCTGAAAACAAGTTGCTGAATAAATACAAAACTTATTAATCAGAAGGATCTGGGATAGCTGATTAATTTTTCTAAGAAATATTTTTCCTGCCCATTAGTATATTGTTAGTAGTAGAAAAAGGGCAGAGGAAAATTTGGTTCTAGGAATGTTAGTACGGCACTCGGGGTGGTAGGCAGTATGGTGGAGAGCGAGTAATTACCTATTGCACCAAAGAACAAAAGGCAAATCGCACTATTTAATAAAAACGAAGACAAGTGATGAAAGAGACCAAAGAGAAAGCGTGAGCGAATGCAGACTGCCAGTCAGAGCCAGGGCTAACTTGGAGCACGAAGATGCACTAAGGCACCTGCACTGGGCAGGTTTCACTTTACCTTCATCCCTGTCTCAACTCTGCTACTAAAAGCTTTCCCATACTTACTGCCGAACTTCTCACCTTGCTAGGAAAAACCCTTAGCCGCAGCTCCTTGTAAAAAGTGGCTGATTTTAAAGAACTTGGGAAGTTTCAAACATCCTGTCACCCGGAATGTTTCTGTTCTTGGGACATGCAGGCGATGCAGTGGAAAATGTGCAAAAAAAGAGAGGAGGAGATCTACATCTTGATGGGAAAATGCAGTCCTTGAATAGAAAACCTACGTATTCCTTTTCTTGGCTCGCTCCTCAGGAGCAGCCTGGCAGTAAGGACCCGCTCATTGCACGTGCACTTTCCCTGCCGTCATCTGCAGCAGCCAAATGCAACGCTTGGCAAAGACACCTTGGTTTCAATGTTAGGTGATCGGGCTCCCACAAGAGAGGAACCCTGTGGAACTTGTTATAGGCTGACTTGGGCGTTTCCGTGCACGTTTCATGGGATTTTTCAGAGCTGCAAAAGAAAGAAGACAAAGAGGTGCACTTGGAGTTACTTTGGGTCTAGATAACCTTTAAGCCACAAACGCAGAGCTCCCAATGCAATCAGCAGCTCTTTGTGTCTCCGGGTGAGTCTCTTCAACATTATCTTGTGAGACTTACAAGTGCTTTTAATTTTCCTGTTAGCACAAACAATGCTACATTTTTTTTTTTTCTCCTGCAGCCTTGCTTTCCCTGCAGGAAAAAAAATAAAATCTGTGATAAAATCTTATCGGGACTATTCCAAGCACTGTGTGGACTAGAGGAACCTGAAACAAATCCAGCTTATCGTTTCTAGTTCGGAGTCAGCAAAGTGCAGAATGCCAATATGACGATTTTTATCTCATGCATTAAAGAAACTGGGAAATGTTGCTAGAAAGCAGTTTTCTCCAGCCTGTGTTTAGGAGTCGCATTTATTTCCACTGCGACTGTGCTTCCTGGCTTGAGCTGTCTGGGAAGAGGGGCTCGCTATTTAGGGCTGGAGTTCTTCAATATCAGCCTGACCCAAAGGGCCCTGGGCATTCATGCCAAAAGTATAACGTCAAGGGGCATCCAGACTTTGCAGTTTCAGCTCAGGTGCTAATACCAGGGTGGGTTGTTGGGCTGTTTGCCTTTGGACACAAGGTTACGCTTGCCCAGCGCTGGAAAACTGTGGTAATGGGTTTAGCGGGGTATTTTGAAGCCCGTTGCATATTGCATTCTGTGGGTGTTTTCCAAGCATTACAGGAGTTTTTATTTGTCAACAAAACAGCTAATATTAAGATTGCTGACCACATCTGAGAGGCAGTAAATTGGAAAAACAAACACTCAACAGGAAATATTCCCTTCTATTCTGTTGAAACCCCTCCTCGACACATGTTTTCCTATTTTTTAAGTTTTCAACATCGGACCTTTCAGTGCCTTTTGGTTTATGGCTTGTTATGCTCCCTTTCGAGGAACAAAGAATTTTCAGCAAAAGCAGGACTATTTATTTTTTTTCTCTCCCTCTATTTTGTTATGAGAGCACTTTTCCAGGATGAAAGACTTGGTGGAAATTTTCTTTTCAATCAAGTACCTATATTTTACGGCAAATTAATACCTGCTGTATGTTCCTTCTAGGTTTTTATATAATCTCTATCAACAAAGGATTTTGGCTGTTTTTCCTGCTTTGAGCTTTGTGCATGTAGATATTTCTGCTCGGGGTTTAAAATAGATACGTGGAACTCACTGTGAGGTTGATGCTGAAGAGGAGCATTACCTTGGCAGAGGGTTCGGCAGGAGCCTGACCTCCAGCAGATGGTTTTGCTCAGAAAAGTTGACTGTGTTTAGGCAGAGCCAGGGATCACTCCCAGCTTGCAGAGCCTCCTTCAGGCCATAGCTTCTTGTTTTATATATATATATATATATATATCTATCTATGTATAATGGGCTGAGTGCTGGGAAGGTTTATGGGCAGCAGGGCGACCACGTGGACGTAAGAACCTGTATCACGGCTGTTTGCAGTGGCATCACAGCATCCCTGGGCATCACCGTAAATCCATTCAATATGCTTCTCACTTTGCAGCCTTATAAAGTCATTGGAAAATGAAGTGAAAAACGCTGCCCTGATTTCTGGTAACTTTACTCTGCGGGAACCAATTTGGGAGCGTTTGCACGCTGATTTGCAGGAGGATTCGAGTACGAGCGCTGCAAGGTCTCCAGTAGTACATTTCCTTTTAAACACTGTAATTGGAGCCCTGAAATTTTCTTTAAGCACTTTATTTTAGAAATAGCTGGGGTTTTTGCAACGAAGTCATATAAAGTTATGGCGGCACTTCACGATTTTAGGAGACTTTTAGCCTGCCAAATTGCAGCCGCGGTATCGGCATGCAGGGAGCCGCGTCCTCGGCGCGGCAGCAATCGTGCCGCCAAGCTGCGGGCTCTAAATCGCAGCTCTTGGCTGGAGCAGCGGAAAATGAGAACGTGGGTTTTTTTGACCTTTGGTGAACAGGACTATGAACCCATTACTTGAGAAGTTCTACAAAACGTCCCCTTAAGAAAGGGAGTTGGTGATGTTTTATTGTGAACAGATATCATTAGTGAGCTCGGCTGCTGGTGGCTTGGGGAGAACTCTCGCCGTGTTCCATGTGGAACTGAACTTCACAGTTGGTGTCTTCCCCCTTATATCTTCTCTTATCACTTAGGTGTGAGTGCAGGAAGGCAGGAAGGCATTCTTCTCCTTATCCTGCCCTGGGAGTTACTACTTTGTGATTCTTTCACAGGTATTAACTTTAACCACTGTGTTTTGTTTTGTTTTGTTTTGTTTTTGTGATGGAAAACTATTCCTTGTTAATAATTTCTCCTGACTTGGGCACCCCACCCAGTGCCGCAGGCTGAAACTTGTGCTTGGGACTAGAATTGACATCAGCTCCCTGGGAGGTACCAGGGCAGATCTCAGCACCAAAGAATGTCTTCGTGTCTTTGGGTAAACACAAAGCCAAACCTTCATATCCAGCTGTCATTTATATCTCTTGCAGTAATTTAAGGTCTTCATAAACTGACCTCCCCCCCCAGTCAAGGCTCTGTTGACAGAGAACAAATGAATCAAATGCATCTCACATCCCTTGGTTGGGCTTCATGGGGAGAACAGCAGCAAATAAATGCAGTGAAGACCCAGACTCACGTGTGAGCTCCCTCCCACAGGTGTATTTTTATCCAGAGGGAATTTTTTTCCTCTACTGGATGGGAAAGCCAAAAATCAAATCTGAGAGAAAGAATCAGCAGCTGAAATATGTTTTTAATAAAGCCAAAAAGCGAAGATACCCTCTCAACCCAAGGGATCGTTTTGACTCTGTCTTTCAGTTTGTAAATGCGCTTAGGTCTCTGATGACTTTGCAAGCCTGTGTGCAGCTATAAATCTGTCTCCTCAATGTACTCCACCAGCAGTCTTGCTTTTCCTGCTGGACCATAGCTTTTGGCAAACACAATGCTGCTTCGCCTTCCCCATAGTTCATATCCCAGTACCACGTGGCATTTTAGTTCAGAGCAGTAGCACAGTTCTGAGGCAGATCCACCTACCACTCTTGCTTACAACGTGGTGTTTGGGTTCACAGCATGTCCTTGGTGCGGGGATCCTAAATTTCCTTTGCAGGAAACGAAATTTGGTGCTCCACTTCAGGTGTGCACCAAGTGCACTCCCTGATAGACCATAGAGGTGTCTTTGGTCCACGTATGTAGTGAGGCTGATGGACTCAAGGGCCACCCCGAACCCTCACCCTAAAATGTTACAGTATTTGGGGGTTTTAACCTGCTATCTGCTCCTTCTCTTGTACCAAATTACTTGCTTGTGTGGGCCTAACCTCTGATGTCCAGGTCGATCGTCCCAGTTACTTCCCTGTCACCTTCACCTCCTCATGCTGTGTGTATAGCACAGTAAATGAAGAAGGGGAAAAAAACCCCAACAACCTAGCATGTGTCGTGCCTTATCTCTGTTTTATAAGACGAAAGTGTCTTTCTGTATGCCTTGGTCAAATTTTTGGGTGTTATTATGAAGATAAGTATAGCATGGCATTTAGAAATGGGCAAGATATTTAGCTGGAAGAGCCTTCCCTCTCTCCCAGGCACCGTTGAGCCAAGGAGCTGTCAAAGGGAAATGAAATGTGTCAGTGCTTCATAACCAAAACTCCTCAGAACTTTTGTTCCAAGAAAATAATTAGGGTAATTTGACATTGCAGTCTTGATCCAGGATATACACCCAGTGTCTGGCTGGCTGGCGGCAGCACTGGAATATGAGAGCACGAAATTTATGATCCAGTTTACACATCCTCCTAGTGTTTATATATGGGGAATTGTAAGCGTTGTGGTTTAGATACTTTTTTTATTATTATTGATGAAAATTCCTGGTGGCTGGGTTACCCACAGTGGAGGAAGTCGAGTCTGAATTACACTTGACATCTTTAAGAATAAGCAGGAAGGTGCCTCACCACATCATAATATTTCTGATGTATTTTATTTCATGTCGGCGCTGTGGTTGATATTATGTGCATCACTTTTTCCTTTGTACGCAGCATTTGCTTTGATGGCCCAAGAAAAATGATAGGAGTATATTTCTATAGTACAAATGACTTCAGGATCTTGTAAAGCCTTTTTTTTTTTAAAAAAAAAGAAAAACATACTTGACTCTGACCCTCCCTCTCTTCAAGAAAAATACCAGGCCTTTTTCTGTATGCATCAGATTTTGAATGCTAAGGTACCTGACCCTCAAGGATCAGAAACCTATGTCTCCTTGTAATCAGAATGATGTTTTCTGGCTTTGTAAAGGTTAAAAATTCCCACTTTCTACGTTTTGGTGTGTTCCAGCATGCATCTGCTGTATGGGCAGGTTCCCTGGGAAGGGAAAACATTGTTTAAAATGATCAAACTAGCTAGTGAAGTTACCCGGCAGTGTGGAAGGTCCTGGCAAGGTGTTGGTGGGAATGGCAGAAGTATGTGTTAGGTACAGTCTGTGTTCACGGCTTATAACTGTGAGCTGCCATGGTACAGTCTGGTTGGATTAGCTCGGATCACTTGTCTCAAATGAGATTTATCTTCATAGTCTAAAACTCTGGCTCTGATCTTAAACCCATCAGGGAGGCTCCATCTGTGGACAAGAACAACTCTCTCCTGAGACCAAGCCATCCCGTGTGCCTTAAAGTATCTATCTTGGCATGGCATCAGGCACCTCTGTAAAATGTTGACTGTAGAGGAACCCACCTGACTTTTTTAGAGTAGAGGCACAACTTCATGATAATGGGTATCAGGTAAGGAAAGTTCCTCCCTCTCCCACCTGGAGGTGTTTGGGAGCACCCCACTGCTTTTCAAGGTCTTGCTCTTTTCACAGACTAATTTGTCTGTGTATTTTGTCTGGGTGTCCCAGTATTGGCCCAAACCCCTTCCCATACCTCTGTTTATTTCAACGGAATTTAGCCTGCGTCAAGTTTAATCTCTCATGACCTTGCTAAGTCATTCATGCATTAACTCAGCTCCTCCTTCAGCATAAATCTCATGTCCAGCTTTCAGGGTAAGGAGGGAAGGAGCACAGTGCGCTCATTTAAAATGAGCAAATGCCCTTGGGCTGAGGCTTTTGATGCTGGCCAGGTGCTGGGAAGCATTACAGGGAGAAATTTGCAGTCCTTTTGGGTGAGGCTGTAATTGCACCATTGGGTTGGGGAACCTGTTGGGATGTGCCTTCAGATACTGAGTCTGGCTGCCCATCAGCCAGAGAATGTCTGATGCAGGACACTACCTGGAGAGCACCGCACCATTACGCTCTCTTCATACCCTTAAAAAGTTCTTTGGATCCTTTATTGTTGTTTTTCCTTCCTTATTTCTTCCTTCTGGTAGCCTTCAGTGCTTGTCAAACACAGAACAAGGCTAGTGTTTCCTGACTCAAACCCCCAGTTGGTTGTATTTGTTCCAAAAAATAGAGCGCATAAACCTTAGGAGCTAGAACTGGCAAAGGGATGTTGTTTTCTGCTCTGCAGGTTGTCTTTAGACATTAAACAAGACTTCGAAGTTGGAAAGGAAATGCAGTATTTTAAAATTGTACAGAATAGCTAGGATTGAAAAAAATAATTCAGAAATAATGAATCACTGGGTATGTATAAACAGAATGGTATTGAGTAAAATAAATAGAAATATAATTCAATTAATAGACGTGTCTAAATAAAATGACAAAGTTGAAACAGTTACTCTGTTCTTACTGAACAGACATGTTTTGACAGTAATGACATTGAAAAGCAAAAACAATTATCTTGGAGCTTTACCCATTTACGTTTTGGCTGAGAATTATGTATTCCATTGAAATACTCCTGTTTTGGTGTAGGTGGATTTTGCAGCGGATGTAATTAGTGTTGAAAAAAATTTCAAAAATACTGGTAGGAATTTCAGATTTTTTTGCGTGTTAAAAGTCCTGCCAGAGGTAGAATAAACCTGTGGAGAGTTAACCAGTGAGTCTCTGCTATTGTAAAACTGGAGATGCAGTTACCGTATACCATCAGTATCTTGTCAGGTAGTGACAAGCGATGGACCTAAGCTAACATTTGTCCAATTATTTGTGTTTTGGAGATAGCGGGATAAGGATCAAGATTCTCACGTGTCTCTTTAATGATGCCTTAGTTGTGGAATAAGTTTAAGCGTGTTCTGAAGTCTAACTCTTTCTCAGTAAAGAACGTAATGAGACATTTGATGTCCTGTTGTAGGCACCTAGAGCTGTGGTGAGGTACCTAGCAGGGTTTTCAGGAGTGCGGCAGCGATCTTGCTGTAGGTGTATCTGCACCCGTGGGCATCTGAATGATTTAAAAATCTAGTCCTTGTAAAGGAACAGAGGGACACTTCCGTGACCCTCACTGATACTGGGCGTATTTTACTTCATGTCTGTACTTTGTGTGATCCAAAGTTCACCTCCGATTCTGAAAGCAGTTTTTAGAACTGAATAAAGCAGATGACGTTTTGATTTCCATGTACACCCAGTCCTGGTTCATCCTTACTCAGGAGAGCTGGTGCTGGGGTGAGCTCTGGGAAAGGAGAGCAGATAGCAGCACGTTTTAGTTCACCTTCCTCGTCAGTTCTGAGCACAGAAGGATTTCTGAGCTCCAGGGCTTAGGCCTGGAAATAATCCAACTGACAGCCCCTTAGCGAGCTGCTGGTGGGAGACCTTGCAATGCTAATACAATGGGTCTTTCTCTTTCTTCTAAGCTTGACTTTCATGGGGTCAATTAATGGTAGCAAGCTAGAAAACGGGTTGTTTTACAAAGTCAATAAATGGTGCCAACATTGAATGATTTTGTTACAAACCGCTGATTACTGGGCTGAGCAAGCAACACAACTCCCAGCGCTGAATTCTGTTGGCAGCCAGGACCCATGGCTAACCCAGTACCTTTCTCTCCTGACGTGAAAGAGGTGTAAAGAAAAACACTGGGAATGTATGAAGCGATGCAGGCCGAGTGAGCTTCATTAACCAAACTCGAGGCAGCTTTTGAACAGAACAGAAGAAGTTAAGGCTCTGATTGCGTTCAATGCTGTTCTCCTTTCACTGCCACTCACTGTAGGAAAGAGCAGCAGGAGGACTCCGACCCGCAGAGGTGTTTTGTGTGCATACACGTTTTCACTCTGCTGATTTCCATGGGATTGCCACCTGCGCAAGTGAAGTGTGTATGCCAGTTTGTACAGGTTCTGTTTTACTCATTAGAAGCACGTAGTTAGTGATAAGTGCATGCTGGCGATGCAGTCCAGGAGATGACACTTACCTTGCCTATTGCAACGGGAAGAGGTAACAGACGTGCTGCAGCCATGTGACACATCCTGGTGGAGGCTGTCATCCAGACCTGCTTTCTGCTGGCACAAAGGTGAGTGTGCCATAAAAGCTTGCAATACATCTTGGAGCAGACTGCCCAGGGAGGAGGTGGAGTCACCATCCCTGGAGGTGTTTAAAAAACTAATAGATGTAGCACTTGAGGCTATGGTTGAGTGGCTAGAGAGATGTTAGGATGAAGGTTGAACTTGATGATCCTGGTGGTCCCTTCCAACCATAATGATTCTATGATTCTGTGCTCTTCAGAGCAGTGCTTTCTTCCCTAGTTCAGGAGATCTGGTGGTGTTGGAGTTCAGATTTATCCTGTTCAGTATTAAGAAAGGGTCCTGTTGGCTGTGTTACAGGAAAAGCAGTGTTTCAAGGCTACTTTTGAAGTCTTAAGGACTTGGTGCTCATAATCCTTCCTAAATAGTTCCGCATATTTGAAACCATAGCATAACAAATAAGGAGTAGTATCACTTGATGAGCAGAGAAAATCCCCTATGCATGCGGTTGGGGAACTGGAGGTTTTTGCAGTCCCAGTCATTACACCCTCCCATTGTCTTCCCTCCACAGCCCTCTGCGGATTGCATTCCTGTTTGGTTTCATTTAATAGATATATCTGATCTTGTGGACCTTGTCACTTTTTGTGTGCTGGATGGTGATATGCTTTGTGAGGTATATGAGATGCTTAAATAAAACCAAAAAAGTCTCAGCGTAGGCATTGATTGCTATCAGATCCTTAAAGTTTGAACCAAGCTGTTCCTGAACAGACACGCGTTTGTTCGCTCTGCTTAGGCACTGGAGAGATGCTTTAGCATCTGTCATTAACAGCTAAGGAAAATACTTGGTTTAACTCCTCGGGGAAAAGGGCACAATGGAGGATGATGGTCCAAGAGCACTTGCCAAATTTCTTTCAACCAAATCAGCTGCTGGTGGGTAGTGTGAATGAAGAAAATTGAGAACGGCAGCTAAGGCTTAACTAATGCAATTCTATTTGGGGCTGCAAACAAAAGCTTTGGCCTCCGTTCACAGGATCTGACCTTCCCATTGTGGATTGAAAGCTAAAATGATTGTGGGATTCAGTTTGACCGAGACAGGACCAAGAGAGTGAGACAGAAGCAGAAACCCTGGCCAGGTATTACTGAAAGAACGTTTTGTTTGACTCCGGAGAAACAAAAAGCTCTGTCTTCGTCCACAGGTGTGATTTATAAGCAGACTGAACAAAATCCTTCAGGATTTTGCTAGATGGGATTGTCCATCCAATGCCATGGGCATGCTGGGCTGTTAAATAATGGTCAGCCTTGATGGCCTTGGGAATTATTAGCTGTTGTGACAACTTGCCTCCAGCTCTGTGTCTCAGGGGCATCTTTTTCCCATTAGCAGTTATTCATATGAAGAGCTCTTGGGTCTCGTCCAGTATTAGCTCTTCGTTTTCTCCTTTGTTGGATGCCCAAGGAAAGGCTCTCCAAGAGGGGTCTGTCTTTGCCTCATTCACAGGCCACTCTTGGCTGATGTGCTTGGAACTACACAAAGTAAGCAAGCCCATCTGTTCCCTTAAAGCAAGGGATGGTAAAATCGCCACCACAGCAAAGATAAAATAAAAGTAACTGGCGATCTGTAGCATGCAGGTATGAGCATACATCTGCAAACGCCTCTGTGCAGCCTCCCAGTGATGGTCATACCCTCCCAAAGTCTGCCGAGACTGTAGGGCAGGCTTTAACCCCTTGGGGAAAGAAGTAGAAATAATTTTCTGGGCACGCCCTGAAGCCAGACAGGCTACTGCAAGTGTGTCCAGGCGTGGGCTTTCTCACATGTTCTCTAACTGGACTCAGCGCTGGTGTTGGGTCTGAAACAGCAGTGTGGCTGACCTGGAACAATGTAGGAGTTGGTTTTAGCAAAACTTCTGCAGTTTTTGAGGGCTTTCCTACTATTTTTTTTTTCTTTTTTTTAACAGGGCTAAAAAAGTCAGAAAATCTGGGAGTACTTTAGAGTATTGCTCATAAAAATTGTTTTAAGAGGCTTATGACTGTGAACGCAAAAGCAATTAATAGCAGGAACGTGTGTGGGGTCCTCTTTCTAACCAAAGCCTAACATTGTCAAATGTGGTGGCACTTAAAATATTAAAGCCAGCTTTCTCTCTTTTTAAAAAAAAAAAACCAAAAAAGCCTTTCAACAAGGTTGTACATAGTCCACTGCTGTCATATTCGCTGGATGTCTTTTAGTGCTCGGTGTGTGTGAAGTATTGGGAGGGACGGGCAGTCTGTACTTCACCGTTCCTTTAATAACACTGAGGAAGTGGTTTGCTTATCTAATGACAGCGTTTTGGCTGTTCGTTTCATCCCCGCTCACTTATGGGTGAGCAGTCAGGCCCTCTGCAGCTCTCTCCTTACTTGAGGAGGTCTGCCAGTGGTTCTGCCAGTGTTGGAGTTGATGCTCCCGGGCTGTGTGATGAGCTCTGTGCCGTGGCTGTGTATTAGCTGAGATGGCGTCTCCTTCAGCAGAACGTATTAGGAAAGAATAATTTCCACATACACGGTGAGGGAGTAACTACTAGTAAGCAAAAGTTATAAATAGAAGACATCCTGGCTGCGAGTGAGTAGTGAAAATCCATCTGCATACTTAGTGACACAGTGTTATGTTCAGAAAAGATGAAACATCTTCTCTTTCTTCTCTTTTGCCCTAAAACATGCAGTTTGCATCGGCTTTCTGCTGTGGTGTGCTCCACCTTCACAGCCATTGCGGGTGACTCCAGCAGCTGGGAGACCCCCATTGCATTCCTGCAAAATCACCAAGGACAACAATTTCAGTTTTGCAGGAGAACTGGCCGACAGTTCCAGCGGTCTACAAAAGACATGAAAAATGGAACATTTTCCGACTCAAAAGTACCCGTGCGGGTATCCCGAGGGAGGCTGTTCCTACCTGGTGGCCATGTCCAAATTGGGGGACTCTCTTTGAGAAGGAATAAGGTCTCAACAGTTGGGTTTTGGCATGTTTTAATTTTTTTTTTTCAAGAAAATGGACATTTTCCAGTTGGGGGGGAGCACTGGCTGACTCTGTGCATGCTGGTTTTGGTTTAACTCGTAGAAGATGAGTGTCTGGAGTCTCCTTAGAAGCCTTGTGCATCATAGGAGGCTCCCTGGTAGAAGAGGAAGTGGATGGCAGACCCAGAGCACCCGTTCAGGGTGAAGGCAGTGGACATAGATGAAACCAAGAGTGAACGTGCTTGGATCCTTACTCAAGGAGGAGAGAAGAGCAATGGGTGAAGGCTTTTTCAAGGTGTATCTGAACTCTTTCTGAGAAAAAGAGGCAAGGCTTTACTTCAGATGGAGTAGTTCGGGGTTGCTTGCTTTTTTTTTGCTAATTGTTCTTTCTTGTGAAATTTTTTTTGAATTTACAAGAACTGAAAATGTAAAAACCTTCAAACTTACATTTTTAGTGTTGTTTTTCTTCAACATTTCCCATTCTGCATTTTCACAGAGATAAAATTAAGATACGTTAATAGTGAGAAGCATTAATTAAAAAAAACACCAACCAAAACAGTATGTGATTTTTCCGTGTTGAAAACCACAGAAAATTCTCTTTAACACCTCCCTTACTTTCCAAGTTACTACCTGGAATTTCTTAGCCCCTCACAATTGTACTTTCCACAATGTTGTCTACAATATCGCTGTGCTTAGAAACAGCGTAGGATCTTCTCATTGCATTAAACGTTTCCTGATGGGTCTTGGAAATGAGATGTTTGTTTAACTGTACCACATTTACTTCATTTGCTAATTGCTTGGTTTTTTTCCTGTATGACTGAAGATGTAGGTTTTAAATAGTTGGTAAATACACACAGGCACATGCACACACACACAGACACTAGCACACCAATCTGCTTTCCACACGCTCGCCTTTTTAATGCTTTTTGTTGTTGTTGTTTAAAAAATCATGTAAGCGTAATAGGGATAATTAGCTTTGACTATGAGCAAATCTGGCAATAAAACACATTAGCTACAGCTTTAAATCAACATCTCAGCCTGCAGCCTTGACTTAAGTCATAGTCCCGGTAAAATCTAATTAAAACTGAAATGATCATCTAGGCATTTGATTTTAATTGCGTGTGTGTGTGTTTACGTGTGTGTTTGGCTGTTTGGCCTGTACAGCTGATTTTCTTGGAATAGCTGAACTTGCTGAGAGCTGCTTTGAACCTTACGCTGTAATCACCGGGAAAAGACACAAAAACTTAACAGAGACGCGGCTATTAAGTTCAAAGCCTGCTAATGGTATTTTGAAAAAAATATTTCTATAGGTAGCATGTCTGAGTTGCGTTATTAGATGTCTATGAATATTAGTTATGTGTGGGCTCAGACTTGCAGAAATCAGGAGTATGTTTTTAAGTCCACATTCCTAGAGCAAGAAAAATATGCGAGAAACTTGGGCTGAAATGTGTAACAGCAGAGCCTCAGCTTTCCCCTACCCTTGAAAGAGGAGCTCTGAGCTGACTTCAGCCATGAAAAGACATTTGTAATGCAGATTAAATCTGTTCACATGGGGAATTTGGGGGGGATTACAAATGCATGTTAAATTTACACTCTGACTTACTCAGCACTAATTTCACCTTGTAGACCAGCCCTCCATCTCATTAAAAGCTGATGGAGGCTTGGCACCAGACCTGCCCGTGTCTTTGGAAAACCTTGCTGGGCATCCCCCTGTACCTGATGCCTTTGGACACGCGACTGTAGGTGCTCGCTCGCCTCCTGTAAATGCGTGTGCTGCTACTGATGTGTTCTGACTGGGAATGTGACCTCGGGTCTCTAATAATAAATGCCAAGAGAACAAATAAAAACAATGCAAGATGTCTGATGTACTTTCAGAAGAACAAAGTGTAATGCTTCTCATGCCAGCCCTTTGTATTCAGGGGACATCTTTGGGAGCCTAATGCTCCAAGCCTTGGAAATCTCCTGTGGTGTTTCTGGACCCCCTGAAGATGGTGTAGGACATCACTGGATTTAGGTTAGGCTAGTCTGTTATTCCCGTTTTATTTCCCAGTGCCACCCAAAATAAGCAGAAGCAGCTAGGAAACCTCCGTGTCCTTGGAAAAAATCAATGATATGGTATTGTAATATGGGGTATCTACAACTGGGCGCACCCTGAGTTGAGGCAGTTCTGCAAAATGCAGAAGAATTCCTTGATTTAAATGGCCGCAATGACTGAAGATGGGTTTGAGCTCAGACCAGTGGAAGGGTACACCTCTGAATGTGTGGAGATTCTGGTTGACAGCAGTTTATTGGTGTGTAGCAGCTGCTCTGATGGAAGCAATAGCTTCAGATGCAGCGTGGCAGAGTGGTCACAGCATTTGGTAAAGGCAAGAGCTCTGGGCTGTGCAGAGGTCATGCTGTGGTAGCAAACCTAACACTGAATGCAGTGCGGCTTGTGTTTGATGTGGTGTGTTGTGGGTCTTTATTTTAGTTTAGTTTAGTTTGTTTTTTGTTCATATGGGTTGCTTGGTACCATCCAGAGTTTGTTTTGCATTCAGAGTGGCTGCACCATCTGCCTTGAGCTGGTTTGGTGATACCAATCTTTGTTCCTGTCTCCTTGCTGCCAGGCTGAGTGGCCTTGTTGAGCTTGTAAGATGGTTTTACAAATTCATCATGCATCAGTAGTGTTGCCCTTCCTAGCCAAGGGTTTCTGGGCTTTTGCATCTTGCTGACTTCAGGATAGGCACCAACCAAGATGATCCAGCTTTAGGTCCACCGTTGGATGCAGGACCACAGCATTGACTGATTTGGCAATGCCACATGGGTTTGGCCTGTTACTTCAAGACATAGTGTTGAGCTTGGACCATGGGCCTCCCTTCCCTTGAC
Organism: Eurystomus gularis; assembly: GCA_013400335.1. Taxonomy (NCBI): domain Eukaryota; kingdom Metazoa; phylum Chordata; class Aves; order Coraciiformes; family Coraciidae; genus Eurystomus; species Eurystomus gularis. The sequence continues at coordinate 1,587,531 of VZZY01006574.1, read as the reverse complement.
CACGGGTAGGTTGGTAGGGAAGTTCAGCCAAAATCAAGGGACGAGATGAGGTTGGGTGTGGGATTTGCCCATCTCAGCCATGGAGTTGGGCTGCGATGCCACAGAACAGGTGTTTTAAGAAGCAAGGAGTTGATGGGCATGGTCAGAGAGTTCGCTTTTAGAGTTAATTTACTGGAGCAAACCATCCGGAGCATTTCACCTGATGGTGCACAGTGTTCCCCGAAGAAACGGTAACTCGTTGCCTAAAGCCAGCTTCAGCACGAATGCTCATGATTAATGCCTGGACATCCCAGTGGTCTTAGAAGCAATATAGTCAAGTAAAAGGCAGTGGGTTGGATAAAAAGTCTTAAATCAGACTAATGTTGGCAAATGTCACTTGAAAGAGAGGGATTTTGGAGGGGAAAAAAAAAAGAAAAAAGGAAAAAGAGTAATTTAAGAATAAATTCAAAGGAGGGAAAGCAGACATTCCCCCAAACTAATAAAATCTCTGCAAATGAGAAAATGAGCCTGCTCAGATTGAAATTTAATCACAGAAAGGATTTTATTGTAACAAGGAGAATTCTAATTACCACTTGAAAAAGGAGAGTTTTTCTGCCTCTCAGCCAGCATGCAGCCACTGGAGCTCAGCGCTGAGCAGGGGGGACAGTGTTGGGGAGGGAAGGGAAGGCCACAGCAGTTGTCCTACCAGTAATTGACATAGCCTCTGCCAAAAACTAAACCAGACTCATTTAGAGAGGCAGTTGTGAACGTTTCATGTGCAAGTACCATGCAAGCGTCTAGCAGCGAGCATCTTATCTTCCCCAGCAGTGTAGTGCTGCTGGAGATGCTCCTGTTTGGTCTTCACAGTGCTCTTCTACCCAAGCTTATACAAAGGTATGGCTTGGGAGGGATTTCAGGGCAGTGGAAACCCTTGTGGGGTTGTTACACAACCGTAGTTATACTTCAGACTCATTTAAGGCCCCCCAAAAGGTCAATAAAAGCAGAAATGAAGTGCAGAATAAATACAAAAGTATTTCAGTGGCCAATAAAAGAGTAGCAGAGTGCTCACCTTGTATTTCTTTTGGAAAATTAACAGGTATTGGTATTGTTGTCTAAGAAAAAAAAAATCAGAGGAGAAATGATGATAAAAATCCCACCTGTTGTTTGTAGTTCAGCAGTACAAAGCCTTTCAGGAGCAGGCTGACCACGCAGTTGGACTTTTAGCTTTATTTAGAAACAATTACAGCAGCCTCAGAGCTCAAAATACGTCCGTAGCTTCTCTTTAACAAGTCAATATTTTCTCTGCTATTCCCCTGCTGATTAGGTTGTTGTTTCCTTCCTTATTGTTGTTATAGATGCAATGCAAGCTGGATTGGTTTGATTGATATGTTCTGTTTCTTCTCTTTATTTTTGGTATCGAGCTCCTGGTGTCTCCACTGACTTCATTAGAGTATTTTGGAAAATAAGTATCAGCACTATTTTCTCTCTCTATCCTAGTGGGGAGAAAAACCAAACAAGTACAATAGGAAAGCACACTGGAGCATGCTATTAAAAAAAACAAAACCTAAACAACAACCCAGGTAGTTTATGCATACAGCGGAGAGGGAATGGTGCCGGCAACATTTAACAAGTTCCCTGTTTAGTATTCTATAAACTGCAAGGTTTTTAAAAGAAATTAAGATTAACATAATATTTGACAGCTTTTACCACATTTTAAATCACTCTTGAAGTGCTCAGCAGGCAAAACTTGCATTCTGCTTTTTTCATTTGGTTTCTTAATGATTATGTTCCATCCGCGTCTCTCCCTGCTGAATTCGAGGAGTGTTGCTCGCTTCATGTCGAATGCTCTCGTGGCCCATCATGTCAGGAGGAGGGGATGCATTTGAAATGGCAGGGAGTGAGCGACGACATGGGACTGCGCCAGCCACCTGATGCGGGGTGAGATAAGAGATTTCCATCAGCGCTGTCCAATTAGATGCGGTCCCGTGTCGATGGATGCTCCAAGTCCTTCCCTGAATGCAGCAGGTTACCAGTGGGCCACCAGCGGGTTGTTTGTAGAAGGTCCCATTAACCTTTGAAAAGGGGAGCTTAGTGGGAATATACGTCTTTGTGTCAGCACTGGAAGAGTTAATAAGATCAGGTTTAAAAAAAAAAATAAAATTAAAACTCTTTATTTGGCTAGAATATGTAGTGTAGACACAGCCTGTGCTACGTCTTCGTGTCTCCGTGCCAGCAGAGGCGTTTGGCTGGTGGGAATTAAGGAGAGAATTGTGCAAACACTGGGGAGCGTCGCTGAAATTATTCAGCAGCCTTTTTTTTTTTTTTGCTACTTTAGGATTAATTTGTAAATTTGCTCTTCATAATCATTTGTAAAATAACCATAACCCTGAAATATTTCAGGTCGCGGCAAGATAGTGGTTTAAACACGTTGGGGCTGGTAAGATGAAAAGTCAATCAGAACAGAAATAGGACGTCTGTAGTATTTCATGTTGCTTTGAAAAGGATGGTTTCAGAGAATTAAAAAGAGAAGTGAGCCTGTGGCCCTTTACATTTGTGTCTAGTGCTGTTGCAGTCGCTGAGCTGTACTTCTAGAAACTGAGAATGTAAATGCTTGATTTTTTTTCTTTTATTTTTTCTTTCATATTTGGAAATAGTCTTTTTGTTTTTTAATTATCTCAACTATTAAACAAAGGGTGGTGAGACCTGCTTTTAAGCTGTGTATTTTTACAGCAAAGTATTTAAACTGGCCCGTTGAATAATTTCATGCTGCATTAAGTTCAGTAAGATCTTTTCATATGCATCATTTTTAGTGCTTCCTATATCTTCGGCCATAAGCTTTTTAATTACCATGTGACGAAATGTGAAATTAAATTTAACAAGAAATAATTTTTTGGTCGTTTGGCCTCATCTGATGCAGTGTTTTTCAGATGATGGAGTTAATGTTGGTTGCATGTTTTGTTTGGAAATCACTGGATCGCCTTTGGAGTAACTCTGCTCACCAAAGGAAGAGGTGAAGAGGAGAGCTTTTATTAGGGCAGAAAGTTCAACCTCTGGAACCAGAAGCGTGCTTGTCGTTCCAGTGCTTGTAGCGATTCATTAAATCTCTCGGATTTGGGAATGAGCACCCCAACAGCACAGGGACTGCGTGGGCTTGGGGTCGTCTTGCCTACCCCTTCCTTGGTCTGGGACTCGCACCCGTCTCCTCTGCAACAGGCAATACTCGTCTTATCCCACAACATCTTCTGGCTTTCAGAGGCCTTTTTGTGTTAGCTCTGATTTTGACCAGACGTTGCGGTATCAAAATTACGGGCTTTCTCTAAGAAAGTTTTCCTAAAACACGACGTGGTCGGGGTTTGAGGAACCAGCATTTCAGCAAAGGAAAAAGAAGATGTTTCCTCAAAAAAAGATTCCTGGCTTGATCTAACTGAGAGGTGCAGGCTTAAGCTGGGCAGGCCTGGGCCACTTTGCTTGGAGGTGTTTTTTAGACTAGACCTTTCCATAAATACTTAGAGTGATGGTTCTAATGCTGGCATTCCTGCAGCCTTTATGAATATAAATAACGTGCTTATAAATTCAACAAAAGGAAAACAAAAAAAAATGGAAGCCAATGAGCCTGTCATGTCTTAGAGAGAAAAACGTGAGAAGGGGAACTCAAGGCCTGGTTTTCCTCCAGCCCTGAGCTGCATGTCTCCTTATGCCCATCTCTGTGGCTCCCCCATTGCCCGCCGGTGAAAGCTCCTTCCTTGGGAGCTGCTGCCTAACAGGCAAGAGAAAGATGCCCTGAGATTTACCTACATGTGTTGTAATGTAGGAGTTGGGCTCTGGCTTGGTGTGTTGCCATCAAATAGCTTCCACCCCATTATAGAGATTTTTAACTTGGTATTCATCAACTTTGAAGTTTTTAAATGTATCCTTTTTAAAATGATAGTAATGGAATGATTATGTTTTTGTTATCCAATGTTTGCTAACCCAAGCTGGTGTTATATCTGGAAAGCCTTTTGGTTTTGTGAATTTTGAGGTTGCAGGTCAAGCGTACATCCGAGACCCAGTTTTAACTGGGATCTTGAATTCGTGAAGCCTTAATATGGCCCTCAATCCTGCAAATGGTCTAACATGTCCTAGGGATTCACCTGTGAGGACAGGTCCTTTTCAAACTCAGAGGTACTATGTAGGTGCTTCCTTCTTGTCCTCAAATGCATATTAGAGAGGAACGTGTGGCAGCAGTCATGGCTTGTCTTTGATGCTGAACATTAAAAACATGGGGAAAAAAAAAAAGGCCCAACTGGGTGAAACTTGGAGGCTTGAGCTTGGAGGTCATCACTGTGACGTGAGAAAGGAAATCTGAGCTGTGACTGTGGCTGTGGAACTGGAGGTGGGTTATCCAGTGTGTTCCTTTTGGGTTTTGGAGCTTCCCTTTTGCATGGATCAAAGGTCCATGGACTCTGTATGTGCCCCAGGAATGTAAATCTCTGCTGCTGGCTTTACCTCTAGGTAATTAATGTGGTGGTTGGTTATAGATTTGGAGATGGACAGACATTGTTTTATTCCCTTTTAGTGGTTTGTTGTTTTTTGTTTGTTTGTTTTTTAATTCTGGTTCAAGAAGGTGCAATATTCCTCATTTTCTTTTCTTTTAAGGTAAATGCAATTGCCATGACATATCTTTTCCAATTCCTGTTAGGACAGTGCTTTGAAACTATAGCCTATTTTTAGCTGAAAATCCTTAGAGAAAGTCTGAGAAGCCAGAAAATGCTTTAGTGGGAAAGTGATATGCTCAAATAAACCTTACAGAGTTAGTGCTCACCCAGCAGATGAAAATATTAAGTCTGAGGATTGTTAGGCAGAAGAGTATCTCCGAATGTCTCGTTTCTTTCTATCTAAGGTAACCTGATTATCACTGTAATCTCTTTTGCTCTGTCAGTTTGAAAAGACAGTATCATCTGTCATTCTGTAGGGAAAAACAAAACCCCCAAATAATAGTAGGCAGAAGCAAATATTCCTTATTTGAGCTTTAGTTTAAAAATGAGAGTAATATTCATGCAGTCAGAAGCATATCTTATATGTATATATTTCATATATATATATAAAGTACTGGGGTTTTTTGAGCAAATAAAAAAGCACAAGGTTTATGCTCTGTATGGGTTCTGCAGGAGATATCTGGGCTGTTGGGCCCAGATCTTTTGCTTTATCTTCTTAGCAGAGGTCTTCTGCAGAGGGGCACTGGCACCACCTGAGCATGTCTAAGCATGTGTGTGCCAGCCCTTGCGTTTGTCTTCCAGAAGTGGACTTTGACCATGCGTAGGACTGAAGTGATGAAAGAGCACTTGGGAAATACAAGATATTTTGTTCCATCAGCTCAGATGCTTATGAAAATAAAATTTAGTTGGTTTCGATAATAAATGAGAGGAATCCTCTTATTTTTGTTTTGTTGGTCCATCCTGAGAAAACCACCCGTAAGTCAGCAATAGCCTGTATGATGTGATAACTCATTTAGCAGTGAACTCATTGATTAAGTTGGGTTAATCATGTATTTCTCTCCTCAAGACGACCAAAATCAGCCCTGAGTGCCTCTCCCATAACCGAGGGGTGCATTACCTGGACGGCAGATGCACATACGCAGATTATTGTCTTCCGTGAGCATCCGGCTGGTGCCAGGTCTCTCCTGAGCATCCCTGAGTGCTGGATGCAGTTCTGGGATTGGAGGTGTTGATTCTGGCTGTGCTGAGCAGCCCTGACAGGAATGAGGATGCCCAATTTGGAACTCTGTTGGGTTTTTTTTTTTGGCCAGCGTCAGGACAGCTGCTGGCCTTGCTGGCGGGGAGGGAGGACACCTGCGTGCCCCTCTGAATGAAGGCAGCCTTCGCCTTGGGAGGGATGCTGCCGAGGTCACCACAGCAGCGCTGCCCTGCACGGAAGCACGAAGAAAAGGCCGATGCTTTCTGCCACGCGCGCTCGGCCGCATACTAAGGACGGGGCGATGGGGGAATAATAAAAGGCACCGGCTCGTCGGCTGGCATCACTGCTATTCAGAGCTCGCCTGAATTGGCGAGGCTGGTGTCATCCATTCCACACACCACACTAATAGGGCCACGTTTGAAATACAGGGGGAGAAACCCTGGCTCCGTTACATTTGTGGGTTTTTTTTTTTCACTGAGATCAGTGGAGTTTTCATCTCTTATGTGTAGTGTTTGGCAGAAGAGTATTTCCTCAGCATCTGAGAGCAAGAGGATAGGGTTTTGTTTGTTTAATTATGCATAGCGAAATAAATTGGGCTTTTACGGTCAGGAGCAGAATTGGGACGGTTTCTTCATGGCCTTTCGCAGCAGTTGCGGCTGGTGTAAAATATTCTGGGCGATGCCTATCAGAGGGAGCTGGAGCACCTGGGAAAGGCTCTGAAAACCAGCATGGGCTCCCTTCTGCTCTCTCCTGCCCTGCTCCGCACTGGCTGGAGGAGCCTTCTCCTGCTGGCAGAATTTCAGTGGCAAAACCCCGCTGATGTCTCGAAGCGATGCAAGCAGCAGCTCCGATGGCTTCGTTCAGCCCAAATGGTTTCAGCTCTCTGCTTTTCTGCCTTGCCCATAAATTCACTCTTGCAGTCTCGGGGCACGCAGATGAAATCTCCCAGCTGCGGCCGTCACTCGCTAACACTGGATTGGCTTTAGCCTATTGATGGAGGGACACTTCCTGTAAATAAGAGTTTAGTGGGAGTGAGTGATGGCTAGTGATTTCCTCGCAGTTTCTTCAAATTCTTAATAATAGACGTGCCCCTAAATATCTTCTCTGTCTCAGCCTTAAGGCTCTCAAGCTGTGACAACTGTTTCAGGATAAAAAGAGTGATGTGTGTAGAAGATTTTATTTCTTTATATAAGAAAAAAAAATGTTCGCCTTGTGCTTTGTTCCGTGTATTTTTCCCACTCAGTACAACTGGATGTGCAAGTAAACCACTAGACCTCTAAGACAGACCTTTTTAGGTGTTACCTATTTTTCAAGTCAGCCCTGTTCATTCTTTGCGTCACCTCAACAGAGCAAGAGCGTACAGAGAGTGATAATAATGGTAATTAAATAAAATCTTAACTTAGAAGAGCTTAAAAACCAAAGTATACCATTCCTCAGGGGACAAGGGATTATAACTAGTTTCATTTCTGCTTGGTAGTCGGTGTCGCTGGAGGTCTCTGTAGGCTACAGATAATAATGTCACAAACCTTGCTGGTAGAGGTTGATCTCTCAAGAGGGAAGCTAGCTCTCTCGCCCCACCTTTGAGTCTCTGGAGTTTGGAAGATAGCTTTCAGCAACATTCTGGGCAAACTTTCTTCATTCAAGCCTGATTTTCCTGGTAAACCACCTGCCTAAATGTCTAGAAGGCTTACTTGAGGGAATTAAATAATGGGGGTGAAAAAAAATTTAAAATAAAAAAAAATATGTATTTGTTTGTTTGACTTGACTGTATTTTTTACCTTGCTTAGCCATATAGCAATTTCTTAGGATATTTCAAAGACATAATTGTTTTGCAGTGGCATGCATGAATGTGTGAAGGTGCTCACCAATTTGTAATGACATGCACTGGTTGCGTGTAGTTTCTAAAGGAATCTTCCATATTTGGGAGACCTGCTTGCCCTCTACTTCAGTAGCCCACAGGATTTGGGAGTTGGTTGTCCTTTGTGTCTGGACTCATTCCTGGAGTAAGTGTGATGTCTTATTTCTGGCCTCAGTTTTGTTTAAAGGAGGAAAAAAAGAGAGTTGTCTTTCCCAACATTGTGGCACGTCAGCCAAATATTTGCAATGCAATTTGTAATGAATTACAAATGAATCAACAATGTGGCATGAATTTAATATTCAAAAATATCCTCTCACGTCACATTACCTTCATTTTCTCCTCTATTTCCGAGGCTTAGGTGTACTGGTAAGATTGGCAGATGCAAAGTGTGAAAGAGGTAGATTTCGATTTAATCAGTACAGCTTGAACTCCTTCATGAAGAACAGTCTCACTCAATTTTAAGCTGTCAAAACAGCACTTGGTTGAGGCTGCAGTTAGCACAAGCACCACGTGATGCAGAGAGTAGCCTCAGTATTCATGTTGTGGCTATTTGGACTGTGTGTTCTTGGACTGCTTCAGCTAGGGATTGCCTCCATCCTTCCTCCCCTCTAGTCTTGCACCAGTGGGTTGGCAAGCTTGGATGGGACCGTGGGAGGTCATCTGGTCCAACCCTGGCCCAAGGCAGGGCCAACATGGACTTTGCCTAAAGTTGCTCAGGGCTGTGCCGATCACTGGGTAGCTCTGAGATGAAGGCAGACTCGGATGTGTCCAGGTCAAAATGACTCCTCAGAAACCATAAAATTAGCGTTATCACTGTATTATTGTGCTGGGTAGTTTCCTGATAAAGATTAATCTGGTTTTTATGCTCTGTTGTAACTGACAGATGGCTTTAGGGCTGTTGGCCAAGCCGTGCAATGGGGACTGTTGGGTTGGTCCCAGACCATGCATTGGTGTTGTTAATAAGCAAAGACACCTCACTAGCTCACCAAGGAAGCACACTAGGCTCAGGTAGTGAAGTGTTTACGCTTAATTCATGCAATTACGAACTAGCTGAAGACAGAACTGTAAACTCCAGCCTCTGCAGGAATATCCCAGTGATCAATATTGGGCTTTCCTAACTGATTGAGGTGGTGATCTGCTGATTGTGTCAGTTCTAAACTCTCCATAGTTAGGTCTTGTGTTTACCTGAACAATTCAGCTTCGTTTTAATGTATTGTAAGCACAATCATTAGCTCCTGTGCTTTGCTAAGGAAAATGCAGTAAAGCAGAGTGTTTTTTCTCCACTGTTTTTTTTAATACTATTAAGTCCAATTTGGGTGAAAGGCTGAGTCTGAGGTTCAGACTTTCCCAAAGGAAAGAGGAAGGTCAGGAAATCTAAATATTGATAGTTTGTTGGGTTTTTTTGTGATGCAAGTTTGTAACTGTCATGATTTCCAAGACGTGGAAGTTGTTGGGAGTTTTGCTGTGTACTTAAGGAGCAGGAGAAGGAAGCCCTTTGTAAGGGTTGCTGGGATAATATTGGCTTTGCCTCCAAGACGGCATTGTTAGAGCCTGTTGTGAACAGGAGCCGTCCTGGTAATCCTCCAGATTGGAGTATACCTCAGTGTTTCCATGTCTGTTTTCTCCCTATGAACAGCACTGGACTGATGGAACTCATTCCACAATTAAGCTAAACCATGTTTTGCTGGCATAGTTGATGAACTGAATTTCAGTGTGACATTTCCACAGATTCTACTAAGTTGTCGTGGAAGGATTAAAGCACATTTAATTGCCCATTGTGTTACCAATACAAGTGTCCTAATATTACCATTTTGTGTCGTCCACAAGATTTACTTTCTGCTTTCAGATAGCAGAGAATCCCAAAGGTACACGTTTTTAATGTTGTTAGGTGCAGTCATTCTTGACCTTAGATTTCCATGCCTGGGTGAACCCTGTGCCTCAATAGTTTTTAACTTGGGGAAGATAGCTTAGAACAAGCCTACTGTCAGAGGGCTTTAAGGTGATACTACAGATCAAGATCAAGGAACAGTTAGGTGTCATAGATACTGATGATTCAAAGGAATCTGCCAGCAAAGACCTTTTTGCTGCTGTTAATAACAGAGGAGCTCTGTACAGGACTTTGTGGGACTCTCGGTGACTTTCAGGCAGTTTCCATTAGAGACTAAATAGATCTTGCTGCCTGAAATGAGTAAGAGATGCTCAATATTCTGTTTCATAAGGAAGCAAATTATTAGGTACATGGAAAGAGTGCTGTGAGGATGTTCAGGGTGGTGAAAAAAACAGAAAAATAAGGAGTGGGGAAAGAAAAGATTAGCTGATGCAGAGTTAAAACTTTTTATGTTTTCTCCATGCAGTTTTTAGAGTTCTTGACAGATGTGGGTGCAGCCATGAAATCAGCAGACAGGCAGCTTTGAACTGTGCAGTGAACGCACAAAGAATATTGATTCATCCCAGCTTTCTCTTGCCTAGGTATTAGAACACTTCAGAGTCCACAATTTCAAGTGGACGAAGTGTTCTTCAACCTTTTCTGCAGTGTACTACACGCACGTTGGCTTTTCTTCAACAAAAGGCATCAGGACTTCTTCCTCATCTTCCTCTTTCCAGCAACCTTTTTTATTAGTGATGTGAATGTAGTAGCAGTAGTCTTCTGCTGTGGCCGGGTTTGAGGTCCTTTCTATGCCCCTTATCTGTCTAGTGCTGTTTATTTGTTTATATGGAGTCCTTGGAGGCGGATTCTTGGGGGGGGACAGAAATCCAGGACACTAATGTAGCTTTTTTTTACCTTTCTTCTCTGTAATAGCTGCTATTATGTGACTTTGATGTTGTTTAAATCAATTTATATGTATATATATGAATGAGTTTAATTTCCGCCCCTAAAAGAGAAGAGCATCATCACAGGATGTGCAGTTAATTTAAGCACTGACACAGCAGGACAAATGCAATGACACAGTGAAACCCCCTTTTTTCTTTTCCCGAAGCAGTGTAGGAATTCCCTCCTCCAGGTTTTAGGCTAGCACCCCAGGCTTTCTCATGCAAGGTGTGCTCTCAGCTTTAAATCCAGCAGTGCGAAAAGAGATTACTGAGTAGACTTTTTTTTTTAGGTCAAACACGTTTTACAGTTCCGCACAGCTTTTCATTATTGATTGAAGGAACTGTGTTTTTTACAGCAGAAACACCTATAAACTGTGATTTGTTCTGTTTCTCTACTTCAAATGAGTAATTGGTAAGTGCTTCGAGTAAACTCTAAGTTGGTTGCCATCTCTGTGGTAGGAGGTTTTATCCATGGCTCCAGGATGTGTTTTAGCATCAGAAAGGCATTGGACAGAGGGAGTGAATGCAGTGGTGGTTAACCTGATAATGTTGCAAAATGTGATGCAGGAAGGTTGTTTCTCCTGCCACTGCCACCAGTGGTACTTCCCAAGTCACGTCTCTCTCAGAGGACTTGTCCTAGAGTGGTCGCTGTGCCACATCTGTTGAGTTCTTTCCTCTTTGGGTTGAATGCGGATAGGGAAAACAAGCCTTCTTTTCTGGCCAGCCTACGCACAGGAGCATGGCTGAGTGGTGAAGGTGTGTGTCTTCACCTCTGTAGCAGAACCGGCTGAGTCTCTTCTCAGTCGTTGCGTTTTCTCAGCGCTGAGCCTCTCTCCTTGGATTTGCCTGCCAGATGTTTCCCATTCAAGCCGTATTGGTTTCCATTACCACCTTGAAAATTGACTTGAGGTGGAAATGAATATTGCAATTACATCATTTATTTTCGCATAAATTAGTGTCATTTTCTCTTAAATACCCTGCCATTTTGGACGAGTGTCGCTTATTAAAAAGTAATAGTAGCAGTTCGAAAGCATAATTTCTGAGCTCAGGGAAGGGCTTTTTCTGTGGTTTTTGTGCGCCTGGCTCCCAAAGCGATGCTCTGCCATCAAGGCAGAAATCTGGCTGTCCTTGGAGGGTGAAGCAGTGGCTGGCAGGAGCGAGCAGGGTGAGCCCCACAGCCCTTAACCTGCTTGCCATCCGTGCTCCCGCGGCTGCCATGGGCAGGGAAGGAGAGGCAGAGGTTGAGTGGAAGGTGCAGAAAGCAAGCAGAGGGCACAGCTTCGCGGGGATTCGTTGTTCATGGGAGCCTAATGCTAGTACACAAGAGTTAAATCGAACTATGTAAAATCCTTAATACAGTACTAGATGTTTTCTTTAGGAATCGTGAAGCATGTAACGTCCTTATGTTCTCCAAAGGGTTTATTTGGCAGCCTGTTAGCTTCTCACTGTGACACAACTGAAGGAGGAATAACCAAAATAACAAGGAAGGAGAAAGAAGACAGAAGTCACCAAATTGGAATAACAACTTCACAGCATAGTACCTTTGAACCTGTGACTCTCTTTTTTCCCTGGATGGGTAGCAGGGCTTAATGCTCTTGAAGGCAACATTATGCTAGTTAAATTGTGATGGGGAACTCAAGTAATTTTGCCTAAGGCTCCCAGTTGTTGCTGGATTTCAGCATGTCTGAGGATGAGCCAGGCCATGTAATCCAAGGTAGTGTTTGCTCCTTCACTTTGGTCTTCTACAGTTACCCCATTTTTAGGCTGAGAAGCATGTTTGCAGCTAACCATGGAAGCATGAACTTCAGACAACGGGAAGGAGAGCTGTGCTGTACACAAAAATTGCTGTGTAGGAGACAGTACGTAGTCAGGGTAAGGAAATAAAAGAAAGGGGGTGAACAAAGTAAAGGATATTCAAATAGCTGGTGGATTAACAGGGCACAGTGCGTACCTTTGGGTCTTCACTCTCTTGATTTAAAAAACAAAACAGCTTCCAGCTCATCTGTGATATTAGTGTTTTTTTTAATACGGATACTTTTAATCCTATAGTTTCCATTTTCAGAGCAAACAAAGATGTGTTTATTTTTCTTATAAGCCTTTTTTCTATCCTCTGTGCAGTAGTTTTGAAGCTAATGACCTAGATAGACAGAAACCAGAGGAAAGCAGGAGTAGGGTGCTAATGACAACTTGTCGAAGGCGGCTCCGAGCCATGGGCTGGGTACCCTGGGTACCCTCCCTGTCCCTGTGGAAGGGTGCCAAGGGCTGGTGCAGTCCTTGTGCCTCTGGACAGGGAGTCATTGGCCTGTGGGCTACCCTGGACTGTGGGTGCTTAGAGACATATATATATTTATATTTTACTAAAGAAGTGACAGTTTTTGCTGTCACTGTTGCAATTTTCCTTGTGTTTAGTGGAAATGGCAAACCCACAGCCATCCCCAGCAGCCGAGCCTCTCACCACCTTGGAGTAGTCCCTCCCAGCATGTTGGCCTCTCTATTTAGCTTCTGGATTGTGGATGTCCTGGAGTACCTTTGGGATCTCCTCTGTTCAGGAAAGATGTTGGATGACAGAAAACCAGGATAGGATGCAATGCTGTGAAAGGGATGCCAGTATTATGAAAAGATGGTACAGGGTTTTATGGAGGAATTCCAGAAGCTACAGGAAGCCATAGGCACCATGGGAAACCCTCAGTTTGCTGGGTTTTGTACTGGGACAGCTTTTTCCTGTGCTTCGCTTCGGAGCTTTTCCTCTCCCCTTGCCAAAAGCAGCACCATTAGATAAGGGATTGCAGAACTGGCAGTTACGTGCAAAACGTAGGGAAGGATGCCACCCCTTTCTTGTAAGCCTTTTCTGTGACACCTCTGATTTTCAAAGTCTGCATCCTTTTTCTTTTTTTTTTAACGTCCCTAAAATGAATGCAAAGATTCAGTGCTTGTGTGCCTAAATATATATATGTGTGTGTGTGTGTATATGCATTTATGTATGTATAAATATAAGTACACATATAGTCTGCCCAGTCAAAATAGTTTCCCAAGACATCTGTTGCTGAACAGATGCTTTCTGTATCGGTCGGTTTGGCTGTTGCTGGCTTTCTGTGGTTTATGTTAATATGAATATTTAAAGAGTAATGAAGGTTCTGATTGCTCTGGTGTAATCTAATGTAACACAGGAGAATCCCAAAGCTTTGACTTGCCTGAGGAGTGCCACCTACCCCTAAAGCCATGTGCAGTTGAGTTCACTCCTTTAAATGAAGGAATCGGCTCCACGACTTTGCTGGCAGATGGCAGCGGAGCTTGGGCTGTTTCAGGGAGGACGCGTATGCAGATTAACCTCTGGCAGTTGAGATGCTGCTTAGCAATGCCGTGTAGGCAGTATTCATAATAAAACATGAAAACAATACTGAAAATGGTTTTTAGAAGTGAAAGGTGATGCAAGAGATGAGTTATAAGAGTCTGATTTTGCAGTATCATAGAATGAATCATAGAATCATAGAAGGGGCCTTTCAAGGTCCAAGGGACTTTTCTAGTCCAACCGCCCTGCACTAAGCAGGGACATCCCTGACTGGAGCAGGTTGCTCAGAGCCCCATCCAGCCTCACCTGGAATGTTTCCAGGGATGGGGCATTGGCCACCTCTCTGGGACACCTGGGCCAGTGTCTTACCACCCTCAGCGTACAAGATTTCTTCCTTCTCTCTAGTCTAAATCTCCCCTCTTTTAGTTTAAAACCATCACCCCTTGTCCTGTTGCAATGGGCCCTGATAAAATGTATGTCCTCATCTTTCTTACAGGCTCCCTTTAAGTACTCAAAAGCTGCAAAAGAACTATAATACATGTTAAGCATTTACTTGCTTAACTCCAGAATGTCCACTAGTGTTCTGGGATATCACCTGCAAGCAGCAAGAGTTGTTTTTCTGGAAGTGTTGCATCTGTCTTCATGGCAGTAACTGCTGGGAAGTGTTAAGCCTTGGATGTGAGATTTGCCTCTTTTTAAAAATAACTATGTTATATAAAGCATGTATGTGTGTGTATATATTATATACACCTGTTGTTCCAGACAGAAATCTCCCTGATTCATCACTGGAAAAACACACACCTGACTGTAATCTCTGTAAATACTTGGGTTTGCAGTAATAATGTTTATAGCACACTAATTAGCCAGCCCTTTCCCCCCGACCCAATTACTTTATACGGTGATTTAAGCAGTGCTCTTTCTAGCAAGTCTGTCCTTTTTAAAGTGGATGGATTTTCAGCAGGATCAGATTTTCTTTCTGATTCTTTTATTGCTGGTTTCTTTAGAGATGATTTAATTGCTGTAAAACTGGCCTTCGTACTTGCCATTCTTGATTGCATTGCTACTTAACAGGCTGCATTAAATGTGTGGAAAAAAATCAAATCCGAAAATTGAGCACTAGACAGTGACAATGAGAACTTTTTTTTTCTTCAGTGCTGTTGCCGCTGATGGGTAGTGTGTGTAATCAAGTTATTTCTGAATCATCTTCAAGCTGGGAGAAAAATCTTACGAGAATGGATAGTTTGAAATTAACTACAGAGAATTGACAGCCCGTAACTTTATCTTGTGTAGCTCAGTCTCTCTTAGCTGTACCGCTTACTTGTGCACGCAACAGGACCTTATTCGTCTGGAGCCTGCCACAGCGTGGAGGCTGAAAGGTGGTTTGAGTGGAGTTAGCACTGTGGAAGGGAACTCTCCTCCTTGCTCTCATCTTGGTAAATCTTCCCCCAGACCAGCAGTTCTGGGGACTGCACAGCAGATCTGACCCATGGTGGGCATGGGGGCTGCTGAGGAGTTGGGTGCAAGTTTTGGGTAGTTTGACAGCCCTAAAAAGTGTCTATAATAAAGAAGACCTGTGGCACATCATTACAGTAGTGTTCTTCAGGGAGAGGAGCCCTTTCAAATCACAGTGTATCCCTGAGAAATCTGGTGCCTCTGAAGGCCAGAAATGAACGTGGAGCTTCACCCTGATTTGGCTGAAGGTAATGGTGAAGCTCTTGGGGCTTCATAGCATCGTAGAATGTTTTAGGCTGGAAGGGACCTCTAGAGATCATCTGGTCCAACCTCCCTACAGAAGTAGGGACATCTCTACCTAGGTCAGGTTGCTCAGAGCCCCATCAAGCCTGACCTTGAATGACTCCAGTGATGGGGCCTCCACCACCTCTCTGGACAGCCCATTCCAGTGATCTATGACCCTCATGTTCAAGAGGTATCGTCAGTACATGATTGGAGCTGGAGAACCACAGCCTCTTTGGGCAGCAAGGTCTGAGCTGCTAAATATCAATAGTCACATCATCTACCATGGTCCTTGTTGTGACCCCTGCTTACTTATCTGCAAGGGGAAAGGCATTGCATGGGGGCCGGGTGCTGGGGAATCACAGGCGCATCCCCTGTGGGACGGGGCAACGTAGAAAGACCAAGTCCTACGTGCCAGGTGGGATACCGGTGCATACGAGGAGATGGGCAGTGTGATGCAGATGCGTTGTTCTTTGAGCAGAAGCGTGAGTGGTACGGTTGGGACATAATAACCTGCTCACAAGGAAAGATTCTTTTTAATGCCATCATTTCATGCTTGGCTTATGCCCTTGAAGTGAGATGTCTTATATCCATAATACAGCCATGGTAATTTCATTCTAAAAGTACCCTATTTGATTAAGAACCAGCCATGAAGGCAAATATCAAATCTCCAGATGGAAACTTGGCCTGGCAGGAGAGGATGAGAAGTTCCCATTAAGCGAGACTGGGCTGGAGTGTCCCCTCTGACCAGGGGCATGGCACGGCCCATTTGTCACAGCAGGAATATCCATTTGTTTTCTGTTACTGACATGTATTTGTCCTTTCCTTTATTGCTGCAATAATTTCTTCAAAATAGCATTAAAAAAAAGAAAAAAGGAAGTGTCAAAAACATGAAAGTCTGATCTTAATTTTGTCTTAACCTTTACAAAATCGATTAAATTACTCTTGCAAGGAACACCGGCAGCCTTGCTCACCCTGAGCGGTGATGGCATTTGTGAAAGGGGTGAGCTCTTCACTTGCCATAGTCCTTAGAGCATGAAATATCGGGTGCATTTAAACAACGGAGAAAGGTGACAGAGCGTGGTAGAGAGGCACAGAAATGTTAAACCAGTCTTGTTGGATGGGAGGTCTCTCCAGGGTTGAGTTTGCAGTTCCATGTCACAACAAACCCAGAAGGCACTCTGGAAGCACACATTCATCCATTTTTCCCTTTAACTTATTTCATATGGCAAGTTGAAAAAGACTGGGCTCAGACTCCAAGTTACGTGCAAGGTGTCTCTCTGTATCTTTTGCTGGAACACTATTCTTGGCTTCGACTGTGGCAGTAGTCCCAAAAGTCTGTCCCCAGGTGCAGGACCATTCATCACTGAAAACAGTCTGTCGGCTTCTTTCACTCGATGCGCATCTTTAAAAGAATTTTCCTCAGAAAGACTTTAAAAGGATGCTGACCACGTCTTTATCTATGTTCATGACCATAAGGAAAGCCAAGCCACTATTCTTAGGCTGGCAGGAATTCCCTACCAAGTTTAAGCAGCACACATTTTAAACCCAGTTCTGAGTAAGCACCTCTTCCATCAGTATTATTTCTTCCTGCACCTGACACGGGGCTCCCCAGGAACCCCAGACCTCCCACCCCAGGCCCTGGCAAAGAAAGGCTCCCCTTTTTAACGCCAGCTTTTATTACACACACACCAAGTGGGAAGGCGCTTGGTGCTTAGTACGAAACACAAAAGGACTGCATTGCTCTTTTGTTCTAAGAGCTGCAAAGGTAACAGAAAAAATAATATTTAGAAGAAGGTCCCTCTACTTTGACTCCTCCTATCTCTATATGCTGTGAGGTGGTTTTGGGTTTTTTTTGCCATTTGTAAATTTTTATGCTGCTATATAACATCCAGAGACACTCTCGTGCGATGATTATCAGAGGAAGCGGAGGAAGGAAGGTGTTCTACATCAGAGATAAAGAATTGCTTTTCTGGAAGGTTTATGTTGAAGCTGTGTGCCTGGCAGCGTGCCGATGCCCAGGACGGAGCTGGAGGCAGGAGAGTGGGGTTTAGTGTGCTTGGGATGGTGGTTTTATGGAGCAACCTGCACCTGTGAAACTATCTGCCCGGAGCGGTCGGGCACATTCTCAGCAGAGTGAAGGCAACCATGGAAAGTAGAGAAACCACTCGGCTGCTCACAGGGCCCCAGGCCGAAGAGGCGAGGAAAAGACCTTGATGATTCTGCTCCCTTCTGCAGGAATTGGAAGTGTTTTTCGTGGTCGGGTCACCACTAAGGCAATTTCATCCCAGTGCACCTGTTTTTGCTTTTGCCAACTAAATCAGAGATTATTAAATCGGGGGTGGTGGAAGGGTGCAAGGGTAAGGTTGTTGGCGCCTGAGGGAACTGGGATGTTTAGCCTGGAGAAGAGGAGTCTGAGAGGAGACCTCATTGCTCTCTACAGCTACCTAAAAGGAGGTTGTAGTGAGGCTGGTCTTGGGCTCTTCTCCCAAATAACTAGCAACCGGACAAGAGGGAATGGCTTCAAGTTGCACCAGGGAAGGTTTAGATTGGGTATTAGGAAGTTATTTACTGAAAGAGTGGTTAGGCATTGGAACAGGCTGCCCAGGGGAGTGGTGGAGTCACCATCCCTGGAGGTGCTCAAAAAATGAGTAGATGTGGCACTCTGGGACATGGCCTAAGGGTCAGGGAGATGTTGGGATGAAGGTTGGACTTGATGATCCTAGAGGTCTTTTCCAACCTAAATGATTCTATGATTGTTATTTTTTAGAGGCAAGTGCCTTCAGTAAACCTGTGCCTTTTAAAAGAAGATAAAATACTGACATCTTCTATTGCACCCAGTCATAGGGTCTACACATCTGCCATAGTGATTCACGGGTCCTGGGGAGCCTCTTGCAGTGTGTCTGTTTGGTGTCACATCTCATAGATGTGGTGGGGAAGGTAGGGGGGAGGTAGGGGTGCTGTGTTGAGAAGTTAAGTGTCATATTTAAGTTATCTGAAGCTGTATAGCTGCAAAACTGTTGCTCGCTGAGGACTGGCCACTCCATGGCTTGCTAGACTGATGTGTCCTGGTTTTGTGGTCTGCTCCTAGCCTTGCATTTGTGGTCTTGGTCCAGTTTCCACCCTGAAAGAAGCCACACAATGCTTCTGCCCCCCTGTTAAATGGCTACAGCATATTTTACTGTAATAAACTGGGACGGCGTACTGGTGCTTGGAGAAGCTGATCCAGCTGGCTGTGCAGAAAAAAAAGAAGATTTGGTTTTGTTGGTTGTTTTGTTTTCTTTTTCTTTAAAGAGTAAAACAAAATAGGAATCTCAAGGGAGAATGTGTATTTGTTCATCAGCCTTTTTAGTTCCTCTCTGCAGTGTTTCTTTCCTCTCGCCCTCCCCCCAAAAACAGCCTGCGAGGATGCTGACCCAGGCTGCCTCGGTAGCAGGAGTCGAGACGCTGGAGACAGAAATGCGTGGTGTTGTTTTTAATAGATAAAAGCAGGAACTCTAGTTGGAAACACCTGAGAAAGCTGGATTTGTAAAAAAATCTTGGGCAAAACACCCTGTACCTGCAAAGAGGGCAGAAGCTGTGGTGCCGGGAATGGCCTTGGGGGACTGCAGCTCCTGCCACCATGCTGCAGGAGGGGGGAAGACACATAAGCTCACATGGCTTCAGTGAGGGATTCATGAGTGTAAAAATTGCAGCAGTGTTGTTGGTAGATGGGCAATATTTTGAAGCTCGTAATCGCTATGGTGTTTACCCAGTAAAAAGCTGCTTCTTGGCTGGCATGTGGAAACTGGCAGGTTTTAGACTGTGCTTAAACATACATTTATGTCTGCATAAGATGTGCCTGGTGTTAATGCTTGACTATTTCTCTTGCTTAACTTTTCAATCAGGGAAGTTAATAAATAAATGATTCAAACAAAGGTACGAAGCAAGGGGAGCGGGCAGAGAAGTGGAGATTTAGAGATGGGTCTGTCTTCAGCCTGGTGACTTGCTCTTGAGTCTTGCGCTGTGGTCCTTGTGTTGTACTGAAACAAATAAAGATGGGACTCTGGTGCATACAAAATGATGTTCAAACGTTTTTCCGTTTTGATTGTTTGTTTGCATCAGCCGTGTATAGAGGTGTGTGGACATAGCTGTGCAGGTATCTCCCAGAAAACAGCTTTTCAGTGGAGCACCTGCAGCGGGTGCATGGGATGGGGCTCCTTCCCCATCTCCCCCTGGGAAAGCCATCGCCCTGTGGCTTTCCCAGGGTGAAGAGCTGTGAGAGGGGAGCAGGAGAAGCAGGTTGGGCTCTGCTGTGGTACTTTTGCCAAAAGCAGGAGTCGGCCTCAAATGTGGGAAGACATAAAGTCCAGCTGCTGCTTCCAAGAAAGCCGGCCTGTCTTTCTGCAGTGAATAGCGGGGGCCAAATTAATCTCTAACAGGAGGAGGCACAACTCATCGCTGGTATCAATCACTTGTTTATGGTGGTGACAGCTTTAAGCCCAAGTTCCCGAGTTCATTTAAACACTACTGAAATCGATGGCATGTTTTGAAATACAGCGAGGAACACATTCATAGAAGAAAAATCCACAGAGGGTTATTAAATGCGGAGGAACAACCTGTGGCTCAGGACATCCCTCACTGTGAGCCACTGGGGACCATGGGAGGATTCGGAGAAATATGGAGAGATGAATGACGGTACCTGTGCCAAACGCATCCCTTGTGGACCTTCATCAACTCAGAGTCATGACAGCAGGGCGAAGCCAGCCGAGTTTTTTCCTCTCGCCAACTTTCATGTGGGTTTTGGAGCTTTGTGTTCCCCAGAGTCATCCCTATGCCTCTGAGGTCTCCTCACACAAACCCCTCTTTCAGCAGATTCCTTATCTGCTATCAAGGGAGTGTTTACAGCAGCTGAAGCTCTTAAAGTGCCTTGTCTCAGAGACTGATGGTGATAATTAAAGCAGTGCTTTCCAGCCCTCTGCTCTTTGCTGAATTGCTGGGAAATGGGGAACGGAGTTGTGCCAGCCAACAGGAACCCTGGAAATCCATGTTCAGCAATTTGGTGTGCATTACTTCTTTGGCTTGTTAGCGTGTCCTCGCTGCTGGGTGCAGGTACCTAGCTTGTGAAAACCTCCAGGTAGGGGAGAGAATTGTCCAGCAGTTGGAGGTCTTTTTGTTGTTGGTTTTTTTTTTAATCCTTCTGTGCTGAAAAAAGTACATCATTATGTGATGTAATTTAATCAACATAAACCCTGCTGTGTGTTGATTTATGAAATGATGGGGAAGGGTAGTGGGATAATTATCATTTGGGTTAAAAAATAAAAATGAACCAGCTGATTTCTCCTGTGCTACAATTACGAATGAAATAGCACCAAACAGCATCCAGCTAAAAAGACAGACGCAGAGATCGTGGCTGGTAATCACAGTGACACCCGGATGAGTTTTTCTAGAAGTGCTGTGAAATTGTGCAGTAAATTACGTTACATGAGATGCGTTCTTCCCTGGTTTAATCAATAAGCCTCCTGACAGGAGGCCCCGGCGAGGCAGTTGCAGATAGCTTCACCGCTGTGCCAGGGCTCTGCGCAATGTGGAGTGGCTTGGGCAGTTCGGGAGCAAAGAGGTTCTGGGAGATGCTGCTGAGGGCTCATGGGCTCACATAGCTACTGTTGTCCTCTTTGCCGTGTTTTCCTTTTGTAATTTCATCAGTTAGGTTCCTTCCTTCTCTCTTCCCAGCTTATTCAAAGTCTATCTTATGGTCCTACCTCGCCTCTTTCTGTGGTGAGCAAGGGTCGCTTGAGCACTGTGTGGCTGCTGCTCCAGCAGTGCCCCGTCTGCAACTGTCTCCTGACCGTGCACTGAGGATGTCTCACTCTCTGATCCCAGCATCTGCCCATGGTACGGGCTGATCCCTGCTCAAAACCATACGATACTAGCAGTGCTTGGTGCCGGCAGCGTGCTTTTGCCCTCACTGTTCTGGGCCGGAGACCAGAGCTGCTGCTCCCGGCAGTGTCTGAGGATGGATCCTAGGAGCTGGCTTCATTTTTTAACCTGGGAAGCGTAGATTAACTATTAAAGAAGCTGGACTAAGGCCATCAGGGTCTGACCTCTGCAAAAAAATAAGACAATTTGTTCTGAAAGCAGTAATGCAATGATAGCATCTGAAAAGCCAGTTTGTGTGAAGCCACAGAGCTCATCAGGTGTGAACTGCTTCCATAGCCTCCCATGCCTGTATCTGTTACCCAAATTAGCACTTAGCAGAAGAGGGGCTCTTTCCCCCGCTGTGCTCAGCGGCTCCTTGCTCCTACTGGGAAGGGATAAGCGAGCAATCATCTGTCTGAACCCATTAGGTGCTGTCCTGTGGGTAATCGCTGCTGCATGTCACCTCCCAGGCAGTAGATGCTCTCCAGGAGCCCAGGGATAGTATTACAATATCTTCAAGTGGTTTAATGATAGCATAAAAAATGTGATCAATATTCAGTTGACTTAAAATTTCAGTATTCAGTTGTAGTGTTTGATTACATGTAGCAGCTTTCTTCCCCATGGTAGCTGTTAGCATCATTGGCCGTGGCATCCTCTTGGTACAGCAGTCTTGGGCTGGAGTTTGCTGTCCAAATCCTATTTTCCCTGAGATGCCCCCATAAGCAATGAAAAGAAATGTACTGATATGTTGATTTGGAGATTTCTTTAGTAAGGAGGTGTTTAATAAGCACCTAGCAAGGTAAACAAATTGAGTTCCTTGAGTCACAGCTGGAGTTGCAATGTTTTCTCCCTTCATTATCAAGGAATATATTCTATGTGGAAGAATTTGCAGCTTACAAAGAGTTCTGGTTGCTAAATAATATAATTAAAGTAAATACAGCATAACAGGGATGTACTCCCATGTTCCTAATGAGCAGAAAGTAGTTTTTTGGGTGAGCGAAATGCATTGGCTGGATTTGTGCTGGTGGAGGGAAGGAAGAAGGAAAGAGGGGGAAAAAAGATATGGGGGGAAACCAGAGGGAAGGGGAGAAACGAATGGAGGAGAAAAGGGTGCAAGAGAGAGGAGATGAGGTGTGCCTCTGTGCCAGAGCCTGTTTGCTGCCAGAAGCAGATGGTGGTGGTGGAGGTAGCTGGTAGTGGGACCATTTCAGCAGCAGAAGATCCAGGCGGGTCTTGGCAGGACACAGTCTTGCAGGGCACCTAGCTGCATGTTGCTCAAAGTTCAGTGGCTTTTTTTCTCCCTGAATGATTGTGTAAAGAGCATTTTTCTTCCTAAGCGATTGGCTTTTCCCTTTTACCATTTCAGTAATTTTGGAGAGCGGAAAGCCAACTGTCGACAAATCTGTGCAGAGCTGCTATATTTGGTTGTTGAAGACAAACAGCTCATAGGAGCAGCTAGGTGGAAACCAGTTATCTGGGCTCAGCTGACCTGTGCTTTGCAAGCCACAATGTTTGAGTAGTGTGCTTGGAGAGCTCCAGAAAGGCTTTTCCAGTCCTTCCAGCAAAGGACCAGGGTGGAGGTAGGGGTAACCTCGAGCCATTATCTCCTAAAGGTGCCTTTTCCCATGGGCACAGCCCAGGTGCTGTCGTTGTCTCATGCTGGGGCAAAAAGGTGCCCTCCATGTTTCCATGCCGCTTGGCTCCATAAGGAAGCTGATGTGGCATTCAGGAGGGTGTTCTTGTAGGGTCTTATCCCCAGGGCTTGGCTGTACCGCGAGTGGGCCAGTATCCCATTCCTGCTGTGTGATGGGTGTTGCATTTGCTCTTTGCTTTCTCTCACTGGTCACCTGCCATGCTTGTGGTGGAGTCCTTCTCCTTCCATAACTTACCTTATCAGAGCAATCACTTTGGTGGTTGCTTTTTGGCATTACTAAAGGTGCATGCTGTCCAGCTCTATGGGTAAATCCGTACTTCTCCAGAAAGTTTTGGGGGACTCCTCAGGCTGAGGATGCTCTTCCCGCTCCTTTGTAGACCTGGGTTATTTTGGCAGAAAAACAAGTTTGGGAGATCCTGGCGGGGCAAACTATCCTGAGGATAATTTTTCAGGTGTGGTTTGGAGGAGCCCTGCTGAGGTAGTAAACCCTGCATCTGTTTGCTTGCAAGCTTTGTGCTGCTCGTTCAATTCTCATTGTCTCTAATCTTGTGCCCAGTAGGAATTAAATAGTGGTAACTTACCCTGTGCTGGCATCAGCGTGTCTCTAATGTTCCTAGAACACACAGCGCTTGCTGTTTACGCGAGCCTGTTGCTGAAGGACGATGCATCCACGTTGGTTTGGAGAAGCGAAGCTTGGAGAGGCTGTCAGTAGGGGCTGCTGGAGGAGGCACAGCACGGGGGGAATTGCTCGTCCATTTTCTTTACTGACCACAAACAAATTACAGCAGATAAAAGCATGAATGTGAGTTGGTCCTATTTCCCTGCTACTTGCATCTCCCACAAAGCATGCTGTGGCTGCGTTATTACAGACCTGTTTGTGAGAAACCGTCATGGAGTTAAGTGATCTACCAGCTGGGTGAGATGATTCTGCCAGAACAAGGACTCTGGTTTTATGGAAACCAGGCAATACCTTTCATACATGACTGCATGAACCTTTCATCTCCTCTGCTCTAGGGAAGATTTTCCCATCTAGTACCATGCTCCCAGACACATTTTCAATGCAACCTAAAACAATATATTTCATTACTTAATGTATTTCATGTTTTTTGTGTGTCTGGTTGCATACAGTGTGCACGGGTGTTGCACTGACGTATGGGTTCCCCCGCAGCATCAATGTTCCGGAGTGCCACATCCCGTACAGAAGTCAAAAACTCTCCTGTGAACTTTTAGTATGAAAGGCAAAATGAACCAACCAAAAAAAACCCCCAAATATCCAACTAGCTGTCACCCAGAACATTTTGTAGAGGATGTTTTGAGTTTTGTCTGCTGTTTTGAGTTGGTATGAGATGGTTGGTGCTGAGGGACATGGTTTAGTGGTGACCTGGCAGTGCTGGGTTAATGGTTGGACTTGATGATCTTAAAGGTCTCTTCCAACCAAAGTGATTCTGTGATTTTCTTCCAATACATAAGTGATTTTGTACATGGCAAAGCACTACTCGGACTGATGCAGGAGCAAGCAGATGTATCGGTGTTTACCTTGCTGTGGAATATTTTCCTTGTGTTCCTGGGTGCTGTGTGCCTTGCTGCTGTGTAGGGCTGGGTCCCGAGAGGAGCAAACATGAGAAATTGAAGCTTTTCTTACATGTCTTTGACTGCACAGACCACAGAGTAAGTTCGCTATTGGTGTGTTCCTGCAGTTCCTTTGTGTGAGGAACTGATTTATTTGATGCTTAAACATCCAGGGCAGTGGCATATGTGAAAACACATGCAAGAAATGTAAGGTGTAGCTTTTGTGTTGTGGTTGTTTTTTTTTATGGGGTTGGTTGCCCTTGTAACAGAGAGCATTTGTTTACGTGGTGTTCCGATAGCTCCGTGAGCTGCACGGGGAAAACAATTTGCCTTTGGGGACAAATGTCTAAAAATGAATTATTTTTTTGTGGTGTTTATACCAGAGTCACAGAGGGGTGGAAATTCAGTACATTGCCCCCGAACTACCCATGTGAAGTCAGCTAGCTGCTGCAGCGGGGGATTTGGCTGGTGCCTTCAGGCTTCCCATGCCTTTTGAGCAAAACTTGGAGAAAAGGGCAGTACAACAGAGGAAGAAAACTGAAGTGCTGGTGATTTTGAGCCTATGGATGCAATGTGGGGGCAGCGTCCAGCCCTGGTGGTGTTGGGAGGGAGGGAAGCGATGCTTTGCAGATCGAGCTGTTTAAACCCCCAATGCTACACAAGTCCCACTTTAAGTGGGCAGCCTTGCGGGCCATCTAGACTTATTGTAGGTACTGGCTTTGTAGCATTTTTTGGTTTATTTACTTTTTCTTTGTATGTGTGTTACAGAAAAATGATGGAGATGGTTCAGAGTGGTGAAGGCAAGGTGGGTGCTGAACAGGGAGAGAAGCTGGCAGCGATGGCTGTGCGTGTCCAGCGTTAACAACACTTTCTTTCATGTCCATAGGATTTTTCAGTGCTGTCCAAAAGGCTAAATCTGGGAAAAAGTGACACAGCAGCAATTTAAGGGCTGCCTGAGGTTTTCAGTGGCATAGAGCTTTGCTGTGAAGTGACGTCTGGAGACAAACGCTGGTCCTGGAGCCGGTCTAAATTTATCACTGTGTCACAACAGATAGCTAAATTTAAATGTGTGTCCAGTACTTGCCATTTCAGTAGGTTGCAATCAGCTTGAATTGGTATTACCTGAATAAATCAAAGAGCTGACTAGTGCATCCATTTCTTACACAACAGAGCAGGGCACGTTATCCGAGGGTGAAGGGAGTTGGTGCAGAGGCTCTGGCTGGTGTTATTGTAGCCACAGCTGAACACTGCAGTATAAAAGAACATCTTTTGATATATTGTGGACTCCTCCAAAATGGAAAGTGCTTGCAACTGCAGTGTCCAAGCTGCGATTAAATTACTGTGATGGCTTGTAGAAAGATCGTGTAATCTGTTGAATGGCTACTGAGCAGCCGTACGTACCATCATCTACCCAGGCTGGCCCTGTTGAAATGACTGTGGATAGGACATTCTTCCCAGTAATTAAAAATGACAAACAATTTGATAGTGGCTACATTTGGTCCTGGGACAGGTCAGTCTTGAGCAACACCCAGCAGTTAGGCGTCCCTGTGATACATCTGTATTTTTTCCTAGGGAAATGTTTTTTCTTGCTACTATGCCTGGTCACATCTGGAGCATGTTTTTAAAGTGATTTCCTGACTGTCCCCACTTGTTGTGCTTGGGTTCATGCTGCAGAGCTGCCTCAGGATGCCTGTGCTGAATTTCTCTGGAGTGAAACTCCACTGAATGATGTGCTCCAAATCTCTCTTAAGGCTCTCCTGTCGTTGACAAGCGTTTAGTCCATGGGATCAGGTTGGACCTGGTTTGCATCAAAATTTCCCAAACGCATGTGCTGTGGGTGTTGGGTCCTGGGTGCTGCTTTGTTTTGTTCTGCAGGTCCATTAGCATTGCTGAGCTCTGTTATCCAGCGTAGGCTCAGGGGAAGGTGCATGCAGCTGGTGTTATGTGCACCCCAGGACGTGTCCTATGTCCACTGCAGGCAAAGGAGTGACTCCGATTGTCTCTGCTTTTCCTGCACCAGGATATTTCAGTCCAACATGGTGTGAGAGTGCCGCTTGAGGGAGAAGGTCTCCTTGCATGCTGTCTGTACACTCTGGACAGCCTTTTACTGTTCGCCATCCTCTCTGCTCATTGCTACTTTCCTACAAGATACTGAGGAAACCTCCATACTAAATCCACCTGATTTTCTTTGGGGAAAATAAACTGCTTCCCATCTTACAGCTTCATCAGCTTTGTTGAAGGCTTTCTTTTTGCTCAAGTTTCTGGTTCTTACAGACATGTAGGGAGATAATCGCATCTCAGCTTTCCTCTTCTTTTTTTAACCCACCGTGAATCTTCTGCTGCTGTCCTGCCTCATTTGTTTCTTCCTCTGATTCTCCTCATTAGATAAATTGCAGCCAGAATGTCCTGTCAGACGAACAGTAAATTAATACATTGCAGCCCAAACTTCAAAAGGAAAAAAAAATTAATTACAATAACCCACATCCTCGTCCCACTACAATCACTGATAAAATGTCTGTTGACTTAATTGGGAACAAGGCACTGCTCCCCCTAATTTCGTATTGCTTCATTATTGTCATTAATAAAAGGGGTTTACCAGTTTGTATGGCCAGCAGTCGCGCTGGTTGGCCAAAACCTTCTCTCTTTGGTGGTATAATGGTTAGGGAGGTTTCACGGCTATAGGCCAGCAACCTCACTGATTAAGCTGGTGCAGTCAAGTACCACCTCCGCTGGAGGAAATCAAAAGAAGCTCTGCAATATGAGAAAGGAAATAACATACTGAGTGGGTATAAACCACATTCGTTTGGCTCCGACATTTTTTTGTTTAAGTTCTGAAGAGAAAGCCATATGGAGATTATCTTTCTGTTTTATATATTGAAATACAGGAGCTCCAGGGCAGAATTGTAAATGATGCGGTTATGAGTTTACTCTGCACTTATAGGTATGTTCCCTTATCTTGTTATATGGCGGCTCTTAGGAATCAAATATTTAAGTTCACATTGCACTACTTTTGATGGCTGGAAGCCTTTGTTTTTTTAGATGACGCTATACATCAGGTTTACAGTTCTCCTGGTATTTTAAAGGAAAGGGAGAACATGCTCTCACGACTTTCAACAAGACCTTAAAAGTCTCTGGCACTCTCTTTTCCTGGAGGAGAAGATACATTCTGGTCATCTACAAGCATATGGTTTTCAGTGGCCGCAATTTTGGGTGCTGTCTGGAAAGCAAGGCTACTAATTTTGATAGGGAAAGGGTTGCTGTCCTTGAATTCAGAAGATAAAAAGAGAAGAGTGCTTCAGTTCTGTTTCCCTCTTCAGCATATACACCGTGCCATTACAAAGTAAACGTGTTATTCCCTTCTGCTCCCAAAACACCTTTTCCTTTCAGTCACTCGCTGTTGTGGAAGCGTTTCTGGCACTACACGCTGCAGCAGCTTTGTTCTGCAAACAACAGCAAACTAGAGGCAGTGCTGGAGCCGGAGTTGAAACCCTTCACTGAAAAAAGGAAAGGGCAAACTTCATACGTGCGTGTTAGTGCATGAGTCGTGATCTAAAGCACATCACACACTGGATTTTTGGTTGCTTGTTTTTCTATTGTGCATCCTGATTTAGTCATGTTCCCATGATCTGATGGAGTCGAAATGAAGAATAAGTTGTGTATCTGGAGGGCTTTTGCTGTAGCAGCTCATCACCTACCAGGAACATCTTAGCGTGGCTTTTTGTGCCACTTCTGGTTTTCCAAGTGTGTTGACCAGCTTTTTGGGTTTCAGGGCATCACAGGTCAGTCTGCACTTGCCTTTGCTGCCCTGGGGAGTTGAAATGAGCTGTGCAGGGTGGTACCCTGTGGCACAGCAGACACCAGGCAGGCAGCGTGCCCAAGCTTGGGAATACCTACTTACCTCCCACTGTGCTTAGATTCAAATTGCACAATGCAGAAGTAATTTTGCGTATTCAAAGGTGTTGCTCTTGCTGCCAAATACATGCCAAAACACATGTATTTCTGTCTGTGCTTTTGTTTTGCTTGGGTCTATTCTGAGTATAAAAGAAACGGTGTGTGCAACCATGGCACAGGGTGGCTGTCTTGCCGGGGCAGGTGCTGGTCCCCACAGAAAGCGATGCTCGCTGAACTGCTGCAGAAGAGGGGGTTTGCCAGCTGAGAGGGGGTTATTTTTTGGAGGAAGAGCCGGTGGCGGGTGCCTGCATTGCCCCACTGCTGCAGGTGGTCAGGCAGCTCTGCCCAAGTCCAGCCCCAGCTGGACCTCCTCTTTACTGCAACTCCTGGAGCACGTGGCTGCAGAATCAGGGCCACGTTGCCAGTGCCGAGTAAATTGCTGATCTGAACCTGCCAGGGTTTCCTCAAAGCTGCATCCTACCCTGAACTAAGACATATGGCATCCTGCTGTCAGGGGACACAGAAAGTCACCTCTGTCCTTGCTGAACTTTGCTGCAAAACCAGCATGTCCGTGATGCTGGCAGAAGGCTGGTGCTTGCTTGTGGCACCTGGACTTCCTCTGTGGCTGTGGTGTCAGGGGCTGCCTGATGTCCTCCTGGCCTATTTGTCACCCTGAGACTAAACCAAAGGAGTGAGAGGAAATTAATAAATGTTAATATATGCTAGTTTAATTGAGAAGCTCTGTTTTCATCAACTGTTGTTTGAAGAACAGACTTAAGTATGTTTGTAAGCTCAAACAAATGCTGGCTTTTTAAAGCTGTTGCACAAATACAAGGATCTTACCGGCTTTAAGGAGGTTTAGAGCTGTGAACTGTTCAGAACCCAAAATCTATGGGTGAATAGTGTGGCAGGGGTTCAAGAAAGTTTGTTGAAGATAATCTTTTCTACTTGGTAGCTTAAGCCAAGTCAGCCTTCAGATCTTGACTCATGCACCTTATTTTGTGGGTAGCTCCAGCACCGCAGCATCAGTCTTCCTTCTGTGTTATTTGAAAAAAGCAGAAGTGAACCCCATCTCATTCCTATTTTCATGGGCATGAATTTTTTTTTTTTTCACTAGACCTTGCAAAGACTTCACCTCTGGTTTGAGGAGCAAGAACAGCTTGTTCTGTATGCTGCTGAGGGAGTCTGGCTGTTCCTGCTGCTCTTCTCACCAGCCCCAGCACAGAGGGGTCTTGGGGAAATAATTATCGCATGAGGCGATGTGACCTCTGAGTGTAAAACTGAGAGTTATGTTTAAAAGTATTTGAGAAAACGCCTTCTGATTTCCCAGGGAAAGCTGGCTGAAGCATCCATGCATCCTGAAGCTCAAGTGGTATCTACCTTAGAAACATGTAAAAAATGCTTTTTAGGTGAAATTAAGGACTTTTCTATAAAAAATTATACTTGAGAGGTAGAGTACAATGCAATTTAGAAGTTATAAACCAGGGCAGTTTTTCAAGACTGGTGGAAAAATCTGAAGGCTGCGGACCTGTTTTTAAATGTAGTCATGGTTACTTGGCTTCTGTCTTACAGAAAAGTTTGTGCCTAATCCACCAGGCAAGTAGGAAAGATAAGACCTATTACAATGAGTAGCTGGAAAGCCTTGAACAAGTGTGCTTTGGGAAGGGATGCATATTAATAAATAAACATGACTTCAGTAGGTGAGTTCACACACAGCGATGTGCATGCTGAGCATCACTGCCTCTTTCTCTGCGTGCAAACCCAAAACAGGATTGTTTTTTTCAGAGATGTAATGGTCGAGGTACGAGAATTAGGATGTCCTTGAGTTCAAAGTGAAATCCCAGCTTGAAAGCAGGATATGAGGGTCCTTGTGTTCTGCTTAATTAATTCTGGTGGTTTCTTATGGAAATGGTCCTTTCATTATTTCGTCGGTAGCAAAATTAAAACGTGGCCCCTACTCAATAGCAGGAACAATAAGCTCATTGTGATATGCCATATAGCACTAACCTTTCTTAAATATAACTACAGATTCAGATCTGGAATAATAGACATAGCATGCTGATTATGCTGTCCGAAACCTCTGTAAACCAATTTTCTCTAATTTGAGATAAAACCTGGAAAAATAGAGTGTCCTGTAGCTCTGATCTTTTAGGGAGAGAAGACAAGCATCCCTTGTTGCGGCGCGAGGATGCTCGAGGCAGCGCATATATTTGGGTAGTGCCTTCATCCTCCTCCCCGCCTTTAGCAGCGTTTGTTTTAGTCTAATCAGGGTTCAATAGCGAGCGAAAAGCTTTTGCGATTGAAGCGCAGCATTGAGCCACGGCCACCAGCTCTGTGTTTGGAGTGACACGGGCTCTGTCTGCGCACAGACCGCTATTGATGTGGCCGGCACAGATGCCGATTCACGGGGAAGGGGCTGGCGAACGGCATCCCTGGCTGTGGATTGTGCAGGAGCGCCCAGGGTTGGTATCCTTCCCCTTGGGAAAAATAGGCCACTTCAAAGGCATTTGTATATCAAACCCCAGCTGAGGGACAGGGAGACAGAAGCCTGAGTATGGGGGCTTTTTTGTTTTAACAGTGTGCAAGAAGGGGGTTTTGTGACCCTGGGGAGATTAATTTCAGGTTGTTGATTTCTCCCCCCCTCCCCGCTGTCTTTCTACTGCGTTTGGCAAAGTTGACTAAAAATGCAAGATGCTGCTGGATCTAGTCGTGCAGTGCCAGATGTTTCAGGCAGCCCTGGTTGTGACCAACAGTAGCTGTGAAAACTGGGCAAAGCATTTTCTGTATGCTGAGACCAAGGGCATCTCCTGAGGGTAGTAATTTTGAAGTAAATAATCCCATGTAGTTGTTTATTTTCATCACAACCAACATCAGGAAATATTAGAAGGTACTATTGCCCTCATTTCCGTAGGTGTTTTTACAGAAAATGTAGAGATGGAGAAACAATTGGATATGCACATTGCTTTTCAGGAATCGTAGCTTTTCTTTATTTGGTTGCGTATTTATGTTAAGTAAATATTCCTTATGCGTAAGGCTCTTATGGCCAGAAGAAAATCTCTACAAAAGAAGATGATAGAACTATTTTAGATGATTGATTTTCCATGTGCCTTAAGTGTCCGAAGTTGAACTACTTGTTAGGGTGGTAGGCAGAGTCCTACATCCTTTCCTTATCAGGATTGCTGGGGCTTGTGTAAGATGAACTGTGCTGGTGTCAAGAGATATTACCTAGGTGAAGAAAAATTGACAGATCAAATACTAGATTCTTTTAGAAATGTTGGTAGGAAAAACTTCCTGCATTTTTTTTCTTTCCTCCACCACTGAATTAGTCAGGATGCCTGTGAAATAAAACTGAGTCACAGTGTTTACTCCCCGTAAAAAGTAATGCTCTTTTTTGCCCCTTCCCCGAGGTAATGTTTTTGCAAAGGCCGATACGTGAGCGTTACTTGCTCCCTGGCCCTGAGTATGGGCATGTGCCAGCAGAAATGGCTGGGAGAGACAGGAGCTGCTCCTCCCTCTGATGGCCACCCATTGCCCTGCTGCTGAGCCCATCAGCAGTGAAGCTGGGAAATAATTATGGAAAGAGAAACAAATGGCCATGAAGGCTCTGGTTAGACTTTGAGTAGTGTGCTTTGTTTCATTATTTTGGTATAGAAATAGTCAGAAACAACAGGAAAAGCAATCCTCTCTTCCAAAAAGACATCTACAGCCTCCCTGGGCAACCTGTTCCATTGACTCAGCACCATCCTTGAGTGAAGAACTTCTTCCTTACATCTAGTCTAAATCTCCCCTCTCCCAGTTTGAAGCCATTACCCCTCATCCTATCACTACAAGTCCTTGTAAAAAGTCCCTTCTTAGCTTTCTTGAAGGCCTCTTCAGATACTGGAAGGCTGCAGTGAGGCCCCTCCGGAGTCCCCAGATGCACAGAAAACCAACGAAGCCTAAACGCATTATGGAACCACTGACCTTGATCAGGTTCAAAATTATCTTAAACATTAAACAGTAGCAAGCGTGACTTTTGTTGTGGGAAGTATTTGATGCAGCATTCAAGCATGATTGCTGTAGTCTGGGGTCCAGGTTTGACTTTATTATGCTTCAGGTCTTTCAAGTTAATTTATCAAAATGACATACGGCTCTGGGGGCAGCTCTGTGGTATATGATTGACTAAATAATACTCTGAATTTCTGAAAGGCTTTTAAAGTTCAGTGCTTTCACACCAGGTGTATTTGTTGTTCTAATGCAGGTCACTTCCTCTCATAGTCGTGCCATCCTCCAAGCAGAGCCTAGTACAAACAGGTTTAATGACACAAATTGGGTTGCAGGGTCAAACAGTGATGTCTGAAAGGGTTTTTTTTTACTTCTCTAAATGCTGTTGAGCCAGTTGTTTTGTTTCCTTTTGACATACATGTCCATTTTCAGATGTGCCTAACAGATTTAATGGTGAATTTTGGTAAGAGGTTTGGAGGCAGCCGTCATTCTGCGAAGCGGCTGCAAGCGTCATAATAATCCTTCTCACTTGGTTTGAAATCCACCCATCTCTTTCTGTAGAAAATGAAAAAAACTTTTTAGACCTTTTTAGGTATTACTCGTGGTACAATCATTTTAATTTTTGTCAGTTCCTGACCAGTAATGAAAGAGCATGGAATTTGGGTGTTATAAATGTATTTATAGTTCAGAACAGTGCTGAAGAGGAAAGGTTGTGGAGGAGATGTAGCCTGGGCAGTGCCGATTAGGGCAGCAAAGTGAGGACATTGGCATCTTTTCAGGATGGGGCTCATTTCTATCCCTTCCTAGGGAACATCAGCGTTTCAAGTTAAGTTCCAGGCAGAAATTCCAGTTTTTGACAAGTTATTTGTCTTTATACCTAGGAAAAGACAGGTTTCCTATTGTATTAGGGAATCTGGCAGGAGTTTATTCTCCATCCCAGATGGTTGTTGATTGTTACGGTACTTTGCTAGGCAATGATACAGTCATATATAGGGATTTCTTCCTTCCAAAACCTATTTGCTAATCTCTTTCTAGCAGCCTACCTCAGAAGATAATAGCTCTCTCACAAATATGCCAAGGGCTAGATAAGGACCAAAGGGAGCAGAAAGTCAGAGAAGGAGCATCTCAGGAACAAAGTAGAGGAGACTATGGGGAAAAAAGTGGAGAACAAGCTCAAAGGTGTGGAGGAAAAGAGGAATTGCCTGAGCCACAATTTCCTGTTTTCTCTTTAGTAAAATTCACAGCCTGGCTTAGATGACGTTGTGTGTTATGTGCTCTACCAGCAGACAACGAGCTGCAAGCCTTGGCCACGTACCATCGAAGGTCGACGCAGCTTGATGACTGGGTGAACAGCTGTATTACTGTAACAATTTCTATTTCAGAAAAGATAATGAAGCGTTTGTGAAAGCTTGAGAACAAGGTTGAGAGGAGAAGCTGTTCACGCCAGGCGATATGCTGAACAATAAAGGAGCTTGGGATATAGTGACACGCTGCTTTGGAACCTTACCCAGAGCTGAAGTGCTGAGAATGCTTGGCACTAGGACATGATCGTTTCAGTTTGGAGGTCTGTGATCATATGCAAGGCAACTTGCAAGTGAGACAAGGTGATGTGATATCATCCCTGTCTGAGTGGATATGTCCCATGTTTTGTAACCTCAGCATGCGTACAAAGCCAGAATTGCTATTGCGTGCAAACAAATACATGAACTATAAGCAGCAGAGAAATTATAAGCTGAGTAAGAATTGTGGGAGTAGCTCTTGAAGAGCATTGCACAGAGACTAAGATGGCTCCAGCTGACATTAATAGAAGGGGTGCAGTAATTCTTTTCATCCCTTCTCCTAATTGCAGATGCTTTTTGAGATATCTTGATGAAGATTGTTGCAAACCTCCCACAGGTGACATCTGCTCCTGGTAGGAGGCTCCAAAATTGTAGGCTTTTGTGTGCTGTCTAGCGCTTGCTTAGTTGAAAAGAGGAAGTTTTGGTTCAGCGACTACAAAGAGCGTGGGATTGGTGATGTAATCGAAGGAGCCATACTTTGCGTCCACCACACAAATGTCTCTGACCACTTCTCAGGCAAACTTTTCAGTATCTGTGCCTGCTGTAAGTCTAGAAGTCGATGCCCCATGTCATGCTCCACTTAGGCTCCTTTGGCATTTGCGCTGTCTGCAACTGCTGTAGCAGATTAGAGTGTATGCTAATCAACTGGGGAGCAGGGCTAATCTGACAATAAATGTGTATTTTAAGTGTAGCTGTTGCACTGCATTAATGTTGTTTATCTTGCGATGGTGGCCCCGCATTGGCACATGACATGAGCGATACTAATGATGTGGGAAAGACAGGGCTTTTTAAGGGGCCATGCTGGTGCAAAGTCGAGTGTGGTATAATTAGAGCAGTATCTGGTCTGCTGATAAAATAAAGGCAGCTAATTGCAAACACTTTCATTTTCTTAGTCTCTCTTACTCATCAAAGACTTGGCTCAGCTTGGTGAACGGATCCCTTTCAGGATAAGGTAATGCATGTGAAAGCATTTGAAAGATTAATTTCTGCTTATTCTCAAGAGAACTGGGGAAGTTAAAACCAACATGTACATTCCCATTATTCTTTTCAGGCCAGTTTGCCCACTGGGGCTGTTTCTAAGATGCAGAAGCAGTAGGTAACGGGACTGTGTAAATAGAAAATCTTCAAACTGTCAAAATATCGATGCAGAAGCTGCATCACCGAGGGGGAAGGGTGAGCCGAGCCGTGGCTGTGGGGACTCCAGGGGATGGGTGTCGTGCATTCCTCACACCGAGATGAGCCCAGCACTGAAAGGCGCAGGCATGTGGAAGGGGACAGGCGGCTGCTCGCACTCGGTGGGGCCGGGAGATGCGATCCCAGCTCAGGGGAATGATGCTGAGATGCAGCGACAGCCACCTCCCATTGACCCCTCATAGGCAGGTTTGATCTCTTGTCTTCAGGAGAAAATAACGTACGGCACACCACCGTGGAAAAGCTGCCAAGCTGCAGCGACGACAGGTGCGGATAAGGAGGGTGAGTGAATGAAGGCTCTGTTTTTTATGAAAAAAACCATGCAACGTGTTGAACAAAGCCAGCGTCTTCCCACGTACAAGGCCCATTAGGAACTTTTCAGCTATCATTTATTTAGACAGGAAGTATACTCTTTTTGCAGTAATTTACTGGCAGGTTTATAAAGGTTGCTAGTTAAATTTCTTGGAGTGGGAGGACTGAAAAATGGAGATAAACAAGCAGCTAACTGAAAAGCCAGCCCTTCTCACATGAACCATGGGCTGTACACTTTCCCAAACAGGAATGTTAGTAACAGAGTCAGTTATTTCTGGTTGGTTTTATTTCAGTTTATTGGAAGCCATGTGGTTCCTGTGCTACTCCACATATTCTGATGAGGTTCCTGAGTCCTCTGCTAGTTAATAAAATTTTTTAAGTTGGTTAAGGTTTTAATAGGGAGGATTTGTGATCTTGGATTTGAAATCTAGGGGCATACATTTAGTAGTATACTAAATTTATGTAGGCATACATAATGATTATATATAGAATATATATATTATACATAGAAGAGTGCTGTTAAGTGGATCTCCATGAGTTTGTAGTCTGTCCATTTCTATGGAAATAACCTGGCATTGTTGGCATCTTTCTGGAAGACTGATGCTAAGGTTCTGCTGTTTATTAGATATTTTTCTTTTATTAAAAAAACAGGATTTTTGCAGACTGTATCACATTTAAGTCTATTAAATCCCTTGTATACCCTGTATCTCTCAGAGGCGAGAATACCAGAGGAAAGAGTTAAACCTGTGAAGATGATGTATAAGATAATACAGCCACAGGCTTCACCCTGATCTCTAATAGGGAGAGACTGCCTTTTCCACCAAGGTTTACAGTTTAATATCGCTTCTGAGATGTGCTGTCATTAACCATGACTTTAGAACTAAATCCAGTGTCTTGTTTTATCTTCGAGGTGCTTTGAGGGCTTACAGTGTTTATGGGTTGGAAGCCAGAAGCTTCATGGCATTACAGAGATTGCAGTTACTTCAGGGTATTAATTCTCACGCTCTGTCAGCTATAGTGAGATGAGGCAGACCTCCTTCACTTGTACCACACTGCTACCCTGTGAAACACCAGGAAACCTGAATAGAGCCTACTCAGGATTAGTAAGCTTGGGGAAAATTATACTACTTCTAGAAGATGCTACTTAATTCATTTCTGGGGGATGCAGAGTTTCTGTCAACTCCCCATATTGTGTAATGGTGCCATGATGTTATTGACTCCTTGGGTTGTCTTTCAGGCCTTGTTCTGTGATCTTGGCAGACAGTTCCTTCATAAGGGCTTTTGTACGTTTTATCCGTTGTAGACTCTGCTGACCCACAGGTTATGTGAAAGAAAGTAAGAAGGGTGTTATGGAACCATATTCTCTGTCTCTGTGGAGCTCGCATTACACGTCTACCGTTCATGTTCAATCTCTGATTGCAGGAAGACTAAGAGCAAGGATCAAGTAATTTAGAAGGGGAAACCAGGTTTGAAATTGTGAACACAACTTGCTAGGAGGCAAAACAGGGACAAAAGTTTAACTGGGGTTAAAGTGGAGCTTAGCCTTCAGCCTTCCATGGATAGAGGACTTTCCTTGGGGGGGGACAGCAGCCAGAGGTGATGGCAGCTTTCTGCTTCTGCCCTGGAGAAGTTGTGCTTCTCCATGCATGGTGTGGTCTGTACTTGTGGGTCTAAGTAAAAATTAAAAGTTCTTGGTCGAAGTAAAAATTAAAGTGGAATCTGCCCTTACAATCCCAACATAACTGAATAGGAGGGGCTGAAAAACAAACCCTGGGCAGAGCTGAATGAAAATTTTGCATGTGGGATGTGGAGTTCTGCAGTGTTTGGTAACAATAACAGGCTGGAAAATAAAAATAACCAATTTGTGTAAGCTAGCACCTGTGACAACTGTAATTTTGCTCTGGGCATGAGATGATCACCATATAACAGGCCTTAACTCCGGTTTCTAATTTTGTAATTCCTAAGCAATTGAAACTGTCAAGTGAGCTCAGTGTAAGGGATTGTATGAACCTCTGTAACATGGCTGGCAGGGCCAGTAGATGCTGGAAGAATGAAGGATGTCTAACTGTTGCATCTCATATTTATGTCTGCCTCAACCATCTTCTTAACCTTCCCATAATGGATCATCTGCTGTTCTTACTCAGGAATGCACTTAGGCTTGTGCTTAACTTTGAACACATTTGCAAACCTGACTGAGCTCTGTGGGAATTAAACATCGCTTAACTGCTATGGTCAACTGAGACCTTGGTTCAAGGGCCATCTGTTTTGACCCACAAGTCAAATATTCAAATTTTAAAACTCAGATCTTTGTATTCCCATCCTCAACAAATGCCCTATATCCCAGTACGTGTCTACCAGACTTGTTGTTCCTTATTCTTTCTCAGCTCATATAGGCTATGGCCTTTCAAGAGAAAGGAGGTTATCCTTAGTCTTGGGTCTTACTGATAATGATGAGGAGCCCACACTGGTATGTTGGAAGGCTTTTGCCCACAAAACTTTTTGGCTACCACCTGTGAAAGTTTAGATAAATTTTATATATTTATTTATAGTTATACACGCATGCATATGCAATATATAGATAAACATCTATTCTTTTACACATATTCATATGTAAACGTCTCCCTAAGCATACAGAAATATGTATACATACTTATATGGATATGTATTGTTGATGTTTGGTGAAGAGCATCTTTTTTGGTATGTTTCTGAGCACAAAGACTAGAAATGTCCACTCCAGCAGGTATCTACTTGGAAAGACTTAACGTACAGAAGCTATGAATTATATAAAAAGTGTTTGTTGTTAAACTGTGAGAAACTTTGCTACAGGGAAGCAGCTGGTGCTTTATTGTCTCTGAGTTCCTTTGTGTTTTCCTGAAGCTCTAGCCAGACAACAGCACATTTATATTTATTTTAAATTAAATGTAGAGTAGAAAGAACCAGGTTGGATTTGAGATGCGAGGTGCTCTAGTGGGTTTGCTTCCAAGTCATGCAGCTGGTTACCCATCTCCTGCAAGCCTTTTCTCCTATCTTTTATTCTGTTCTTGGATGTCTTGCTTTCCTTGGAAAACAGCAATGTGAATGAGTGATCCCTGCAGAGCAGCTCTGCACCTTCAAGAAAAATGGATAAGCCTGGAAGTGGAGATGCCCATATAAAAACTACTGGTGATTCTCTTTCATGGACCAGAGGTGGCCATGGCTGCTTGCACTCAGTAGTTGTTAGACTTAACCATCACTGCAAGCCTTCTCCTGTCTGAGTTTGGGTTTGCTCATATAAGCATGCAGAAGCATCCTGCAGTCCAGAAACAGACATATTTTGGGGTTCAGCAGAACAATCTGCATAATGACCTGATTTCATCCAGTTTGATACTGAACTCATTATGTTCTATTAGAATTCAGAGATTTAAAGCCAGTGTATTTTCTTTTTGCATTTTCAGTAAGCCGTAGATTTTTGCAGTGTCCACATATGACTGCCTGATAGGAGCCCTTGGTTCTGGCTCTTAAACACAAAGAATACATGCTTCCAGAGGCATCTGGGAGATATTTGTCTCCCAATTATTAAAATATGAGCTAACGAGTCTAGTGTTGTTACAGGCTTTTTTACATTTCTCCTTCTCTCATAACTGTGGGACAATAGCACGTGCTTCATGTTTTTTTGCTAAAATAATCAGAAGTGAAAGGGCTTATAACATTATTATTAGCACTGCATAGTCTTAAAGCTGCCTGTAGATCTGAGAAAGTTGCCATACTGCTAACCGTGTGATAGCTGTCGTATCTCTGGCCTTTAATCCTTCTTATAGTTCTGCTGCAATGATAATATACTGCGGACAGCCGGTCTCTACTTTGTTACTAGGATTTTTCCCTTTATTGTTAGGTGGAGAGCTGACTAGCACAAATCCATATTTGATGCAAACCTCCTGGAGCTGGACTGAGGAAACTGCAGTGTTTTCATGAAGAGATACAAGGCTAATGTGAGGAAGAGGCAGAATTTTGCTTATGGGAGTCCTGCGTGTCTGAAACCCACTCTAAAATGAATATTTAATGGTACATCTTCAGTATGCTGCTAGCAAGGTCTGGAAGATACTCTGTTTATTCCAAATTCAAGATCTGTGTGCACATGTCCTATGGACTCACTAATGCCTCTTGGAAGGCAGATAAGAGGCCAGTATTGGTGTCTATAAAGCACTATGTGTGGATGGGCTTTGCTTGGTACCTTTGCAGTGAGTGGCTATTATGAGGCTAGAAATTCAAGTGAGAGGGGGGCTGTGCAGACAGTCTGCTCTAACTAATCCTGAGTAGTTAATGGGATGTATTCTCCATGACCAGCTCCCTTTTGCAGCCAGTCCAGCTTCCTGGTGCAAGGGAAAAGGCTGGAGAAATAGGTGATGGGCCCTTTAGGAAGACTGTTATTCAAATACACCTGCAGCTGGGTAAAGCCTGGTCTCAGCTGGGGGCAATTTCTTTAATGCTGGTGGGGCTGGAGAGCATGCAAGTCAGCCCAGTTGTATCAGGAGGTCTTAGTTCTCAGGTTGGGCGCAGGCCAGGAGATGTTCTGTAAAAGTAGGGAACAACTTCACTCTGCTTTATGACTTGAAGCGAAGGAAAATTGCCCTGAAAAGCAGGGAAGCGTGAAATGGGAAGCAGGCTTGCTTGGATTGGAGGTAAGTCCCAGCAGCTATGGAGCGAAGAGCTCTATGGGCAAGTGGGAGATAGTTGTAAACCTGAGGAAGAGTTGGTTTATTTTTTCAACTTGCACAGTCATGGACTGTATGTGTTTCCATGGTATGGTTACAGAAAACTCATGGGTGCTCTGGAGTGTAATTCATAGAGGGTGAAACTGGGGGCAGTGGTAGAAATGAAAGAACTTAAGGAATCCTCTTTCTGGACTCTAGCTTCTCTATCAGGAGTTAAGTAGAAAAAACGCAGTAAATCAAAACACCTTGCCTCCAAGTATACAGTTGCTGTTGAGTAACTTCATGAACAGGCTTTTCTCTCCTTCTGAACTGGCCCCTGTATTAAATTTCTCAGAGATCCCTCCTTGGCACTCGGTTTGAAGTCTCAAGGCTCAAGTCATTTTT
This sequence comes from Eurystomus gularis, assembly GCA_013400335.1. Classification (NCBI taxonomy): domain Eukaryota; kingdom Metazoa; phylum Chordata; class Aves; order Coraciiformes; family Coraciidae; genus Eurystomus; species Eurystomus gularis. Next base: position 1,547,054 of record VZZY01006574.1, on the reverse strand, counting down.
TTCTGCAGTAAGAAATGGCAGGCAGTGCAGTAACCTTCAAAACGTATGAGTAACACCTTTCTTTGTCAGAAAGCCATATAGCTGAAATGGCTTGGCCAAACTACCTGAAGGCAGAGTGCAGACAAAATGCGGTTAGTCACAACTCAAGTTTTATGGGTGTGTAAAAAGAATGGAGCTCTCTCTGATGGGTTTTAAAGGCTGGTGGAGTGAATTACCGACAAGTTGCCTTGGTACTACAAAGCCAAGTCTGGAAAGTATCTCTGGAAGGGGTGAGTCTGTATTGAAATGCATTTGCACTTTGACCAGCTGTGAATGAACATGTACTCAGGTGTTTATGGGGAGGTGTGATACAGAAAAGGTCATCCTGAAGGTGTCTTTAAGGAGAATGAGCTAGGTTTTGACTGGTAAACTGAGGGTTTCCATGTTATAAGACAGCATTTGGCTTTTTCTTTGAGCAGAACTGGGGTCTGGCTGTAGAGGTATGTTTATACTTGGAAAAATCTGAGATGTCACCTGATTAGGAGCAGAAGGCTGTCCAGTTTAGTTCGCAGTTCTTGCAAACCACTGTAATCCCTTCTGAAAAATTTATCGTGCCCTGCCTTAGAGTGCGAGGTTGCCATTTTTGCTTTTGCTCTTGCTCTGGGAGGACAGTTCTGGGACAGTTTTAAGAAGCTCTTAGTGCCAACCTGAATCTACTCTGCTTACATGGCTTTGTTTGTTCAGGTGCCAGCATTGTATTAAACAAGTTCAGTTTGTTTTATTTTTTGTTTGTTTGTTTTGTGACAATGTATTCTATCTCCTTGGTAATGTATGTGTGGTAAACAACTCTTATGTCCTCTTAACCTTTATTTTCTGAGTCTAAATAAGTGAGTCTAAATGAGTCAGCCCTCTGAAAGTGGGCTCCCTGGTTACTCTGCACGCCTGTCTCTCAGCCTCTTTCTGTTTGAAATAATCTGTATGGAGGAAGTTCCTGTGGCTTTCTCACCAGGCACTAACACGGTTTTTTCTCCATCTCTGGAGGGACCCTGCTTGGAATACAGCCTGGCTGCCTCATAGTATTTTCATGGAAAAAAACCCCCAAACCCAGATACTTCCTCTTAGCTTCTTTCTGGCAATTTTGCCTTTGGTTTCTCAGTGTGCTCTCCTGTGCAGCAAATTTACTCCTCAATTCAGTTCCTCATTTTCTGGGTAGTCTTTTTCTACTTCTTTTTAGTGCCACAGATTTTTCTTGTGTAAAATCTGCACATAAGTACCTGCAGGTCTCGAATTGTCCACATGCCTCTCTGCTGTTATATCCTTATTCCAGCTGTCTGAGCTTCAGCATTTTTCCCCAGCATCTTCTCTAGTCTTTTGTACCATTTTGATTCCAGTCTGCAAGGTATACTTCACGCATAGTTTCTACCAGATATTTACTCAGTGTGCATCCTATAGATGCTGTATCCTTTCACGTTGTGATTTTCAAATGTTTTCTCAATACTATAATCTTTTTTTCCCCGTGCTTGCTTATTTTCAGAAAGAAATTGAGCAAAATCCTTGAATCTCTTTCCCTTAAAGTGTCCTGTTTTGCTCTCTGAAAAATCCCAAACTTCTTGGGTTTAAACCCTCTTTACTTCTTGCCCTCCTGTTCCAGTGTTTGAGCCCATCTTTGTGCTATAGCCAAGCTCACAGGACGGAGGATGCCTTCATTTATTTGAGCTGTGCTGCTCTTTGTGTATACCCACTACCCGAACGCACCAGCAATCCAGAACCAGACAGCACAGTCCTCAGGCAACAGAAGAGCCAACCGTACAGCAACTTGCTAATGTTCATCCACACCAAAGGAATACAGAATGGGAAAGGAACAAGTCCCTAGCAAACTCCCTTGGTGATTTTGTTGTTGTTGTTCACTGCTTTTTAACTTCTCAGCAGGGATATTGGCTTTTTGCATTCCAGTCTGAAAGCCAACAAAACCGCACCGGTAGTTTCAATTTTCTGTTTGAGAGTGAGCCCCTCTGTGCCCAAGAGGAGCCCTGGAAATCTGAGCAGGTATCATCCTCAAGACATATACAGCTATATGTCTGAGTTAATTTCAAAGTGTCTTCCATAATCCAGATAATAATCTACTATTCACAATTAGCTGTAGTTCCAATTTCTTGAATGCTCAAGCAATTATTTTCTTTGGTAATTGAATTCCCAATAGAATTCCACTATTCTGATCTCCTGCTCAGAAAGCTAAGCATATTAATTTGAAAAGCTGAATGAATGCCTGGCCAGGATAATGGCAGCAGAATAATTGCAAGGAAATCTCTTACAACAGGCTTATTTTCATCTAATAAAGCTTTCCCTGATGATTACGCTGCATGCCGTGAATGTGATACAAGCTCTAAATTGTGCATGTGTGTGTTTGCATGTGCAGCTCGGTTGAATTTTAACATCCCGAGATCTCTTCCTTATATTTTTTTATTAATAAGTATTTAAAGATTTATTTTTTTAAAACATTTACCATTTTATCTTTCTTTTCATGATTTATTTTGAGCAAGAAAGGGAAGGGAGCTGAAAGCAAAAGTGACGCCTTCTGCTCGCTGTATTTATGCATATGTAGTATGTATTTACTCGCATTGGAATAATAATTGCATTCCATGCTGCAAGTGAAGTTGAGATTGTCTTCTACTAGATGTACAGCAAACAGTAAGGGGCCAGAAGCCTCTACTAAGAGCTTACGGCTCAGCAAAGGAGAGGAGAGAACAGAGGCACAGAGGGATGAAGCTAGCCCCTGTGTCCTGCAGCAGGTTGGTGGTAGAGCCTCAGCTCTCCGGGTGAGTGTTACTGGAGTTTGATAACAGCGAGTAGAACCTTGATCTGTCATGTCAGCTGTCTGGTTTACAGACTCTGGTTTGACTAGGTAATTTCATTTTAGTTCAGCAGTTTAGGATGATAACAACACCCTTTTTATCTCCTGGGGGGCTGCCTAGAAGGAGTACCTGTGTTCAGCCCAAGTAGCAGATGCCATTTTCATGTAAGATGTGTCTAGAGAACGGTCTTCAGACTTTGAGCACTACCTTATTAATTAGTGCTGTTGAGCTCTGGGCCTGCTGTTGGTGAACATGGCTGGAATTTTATTTCTCTGTCTTTTGGGGTTGTTCTTCCTCTGTTGTGTTACCTACTGGAGTCTTTTGTGAATTGGATGCTTAAATAACAGATGTGAAGTGAGTTAATTAGTGAGGGTCCCTGGTAGGGAGATGGAGTTGGTGCTTGCCTTCTAGATAGGACTTTTTTTTCTCCTAACAAGGTCAAGTGCCATAGTCATGCATTTTCAGAAGAGCTGGGTGGCCAACTCCCATTAAAGTTGACTGGATTACGTGAATCTATATTGCTTGAGATCCCAAATGTGTTTTGGACCCATTTTTCCTTCATGTGTGTTTTGTGGTTTGATGGACTTAATGAGACCCAAGGATACAATAGAAGTCAAATGACTTGAATCAACATAAGAGAAAAGACCTAAGAAATATGGCCCACAGTGTACTCTAGGGATGCAAAGCTAGTTATGGATGAAAGATCTGTCCTTTCCAGACTTGCTGCACCCCTGCACTTTCCATAAAAGACAGCACAATGTATATTGTGCACAATGAATGCCTTTGTAAATATTCTGTGTATTTCAACAGTTATGTAGCGCAGTGGTGTTAGATTTTTGTTATTTACAAGTAGCTGCTGTGGAGGTTCTGCACAGTAATCCGGTAGCTGGAGCATTTCATACAGAACTTTTACTTCACGGTAACCAGACGAGTGATGTTTCAAATGTCAGAGTTTCAAAGCGAAACCCTGTTCAGTACCTCTCCTTTCCTTTGCTAATACTGATCAGCTGAAACTATTTCAGAAGAGAGTCTTATTTTCATAGTAAGAATTTGAAGCAGCACCAGAGAAAGATCTTCCTTACCACTCTTCCTGGCACCTATGGCATGGGCAAGCAAATCCCTGAACTGACCAGAGGTCTACAGAATAGAATACTTCAGTTGGAAGGGACCTACAATGTTCATCCAGTCCAACTGCCTGACCACTTCAGGGCTGACCAAAAGTTTAAGCGTGTTATAAGGGCGTTGTCATTTCGCTGTGCAAAAGCTTGTCTGCAACTCCTAGGATGGAGGAGGTAGCATTTGGGTCCTCATTTCTAGAGTCTGTGTCGAAAGAATAACAGGGCTTTGCTGCGTAACTCAAAACAACTTTCTTCAAATGTATTGGAGGTTTGCCTTTGTTCTTGCTGTGGTGCTTCACTCGTACAGTGATGTGCATTCATCCTGAGCTATGTTTGTAGTAACACAGTGCCTGGTTTTGTGTGTTTGCTGACGTGGGAGTTTGCAGGGCAATAAAGCAAATGAGGATGTCAGGTTGTGTAGCTGAAAGGGGTTAGTTTTCCCCCAGGAAACACTGGATTAAGAGATGTCTCTGTTACTACTCAGGTACATACTTGGCTATATGCATGGCAAAAATATGCCTCTATACCTAGTGCTGTTGCCTGATACTTCCATCTAGGTACCAAGGTGTACTGAAGTGCTGCAGGACCAGAGGCTGAAATCAAAGGACAAATAGTCTTTGTCAGTTATGAATAAATAAAACCAAGGAAAATGCAGCGTACGCACCTAGCCACAACTTTGCTATTACATTTCCACTTGCTGGGTTGGCTTAATGTGATGTAATGATGAGAGGCTGAATGCTGAGGCACTTTTCTTCTGCATCTGTCAGTGAAGTAATTTTTGGTTTCTGCCTTGCCTCTCTTCCAGCAGTCATAGATGTCCTTGGCAAAATCACATTTATTATATATGTAAAAAACAACCCATCCCTGGCATATTTATTTTCTGTTTCACTTTACTGGATGATAGAACAAGCTCCCTGTGTCTGCGCAGGTATATGTAGAGATGTGGAATCATAAATATTTAACTGATATTGAAGGTAGCATTTTATGTAAAGCAGAATGTAAGCTGCAAAAGCCAAGCTGAAGTTTTTGTCACTGGGTTTTCCCTAGTTCTCCCTGTCAGCAATGCTGGCATCTTTCTTGGTGCGTTCCACATCTCTTCCCTGTTGGTATGTAGGATCCATTGCTAGCAATCTTTACAAAATGGTTTTTGGAAGGTTTTTTCAGTGGAATCTTTATTTTGTTGGACGGCAGAATCGTATTGCAGAAGGCTTTGAAGGTGATGGTGATCTTGAGCTATCTCCTGTTTCCTCATGCCCCGTCCCCCTTGCTGGCCCAGCTTGGGGAGGGGGCATTTTGCTGAAACACGCAAGGACCTTCCCCTCTGACAGTGTGAGCCATCTGAGGCAGCTGGCTCTGCTCCTTCCCTGCAGTCTCCTTCCTCCTTCAGCAGGAGACATCTGGGCTGCTTGGCTGCTCTCCTCTGCACCAGCTGCTGAGCTGACCCTGCACCGCCAACTGTTGCCCATGGCAGCGCCCTGTGACTTCCCTCCCTTTGCCCGCTCCTTGGTCACTGTTGTTAGGAGAATGAACATTTTGGATGGTTTAATTCCATTTCGGTGTGGATTGCAATAATGCACGTGCCTGTGCAACATGTCTACTTGTACGTGTGTTTTTCTGACTGGTAGATAAGCATTTTAAGACTGGCAGTAGTGGTCTCAAAAGCCATGTGTGGAGAAGTTTTCTGAGCGTAGCCCACATGTTGAAATGGGTGTTGGCATCCTATCTGGATAATTTTTTTTTTTTTTTATGTGATGGACTCCTGTGACTATCCCAAATTAATGGAGGAATGAAAAGTTTGCACATTCTGGATTTGTAGTCTCAGAAGGTGTGATAGGTTAAGAAAACTTTACATTGCGTCCATCCTATCTCTAATGTATTGACCCCCAGAGAGCAGATGAATGGAGTCCTTAGGGCTGGCGGTGGCATTCTTTAAAAGGAAAAGCCCTCTGTTGTTCTTAGAAGCTAGACAAAGTGTCTCATGTGGGAAGGGGCATGAGTGAGAGGAGGGAAGAACAAATTACATGGGCTGAAACAAAGGGATTAACAAGGTGAATCAAGCCAGACAAGAATACCTTGATGTTGTCCATGGTTGTCAGACCTCTGCATAGAACACTTGAACTGGGTGATGGGCTGTGGCGTTCAATTGGGTGTTTGGTTGTGTTGGGTGTTTTTGTTGTTGTTGTTGTTGTTGTTTTTTAAGACATGGGTGGTTTTTTTATAGCAAACACTAGAAACTGAATATGTAACTGACACCAACAATATATTTGTTAATGTATTTTGGCATTCAGAAGTAATCTCCGTCAGGTATTGAATATCTGCTTTCCACTTCACTGGCAAGTCCAAGGAAATGGCAGAACATTGGAGAAGCATTGATTTCTAGCGTGTGTCATTAGAAGTGCATTATAAAGCTTGGCATGAGGTTTGTCTTAATCCATCTCTTCATATCCTTTAGAGGAGACAGATGAATGTTGTCAAATCACCAAGTGCCTCTTCTGTTCAAAGCTCCCACATGTGAATGCAGGAGCGCCTGGGCAGAGCTGTTCTTCCAAACTCGGATTGGTATCAAAAGCAAATTGAGCCCCTGTCCTACCAGCCATCTGCTGACTTTGGCGTCTGCTGGGGTGAAGGATGGCCATCGAGACGTGTCTTCCCTTACTTCTTGTATGACAGGGAATGTCATCTAGCTCCCTTATGACAGGCAGATGTTGATTTAGCGGACTGTTCACTTTCTGTATTCTAACAGTAAGCACTATAAGCGTGATGGAAAGAAATACAGCTGTGAAACTGAAGGACAGAGAGAGGAGGGGGTTGGAAAGAGGTGTTCATTACTCTTAAAAATTCACTTGTTTTTCTTTGGCTAAATGGGCGTTAGTGGGATAAATCTTATAAGATTTAAGGAGGTAAATCCTGGGAGCTGTGCTCTTCCTCATGGTGCTGCCTGGAGTGAAGGGCAAACTTAACTGAACAGGGTTATCTGAAGCAGCTCGTGTGGTTTTAAAATTAGATTAATTTCAGATTTGTTGGGTTTGTTTGTATTAAAAATTTTTCCTGCCTTGTGTTTTACAAGCTGTTCCTTAGACGTCTGATGCTTTTATCATGTCTTGCTTGATTTGTAGTTGTGTGTTCCTTTTTTTTTTCAGCATAATAAGCCTGCCAGCACTTGTCTGTCTCACCTAAGACAACTTGTGTTCACAGCGGAATCACCTTCTCGCTGTGGCAAGTACCTAAAATCAGTGAGGTCCTGTGTTGCCAGGACCCTTACCTGTGTCAGTACTGACAATAAAAAGATGAGATAGATATCTAGATATCTATATCTATATATGTGTCTATAAGCATACATTTTATGTATGTATATATATAGGATAAATGAAATGATGATTTAAAAACAACAACCCACCGCCAAAATTGCATGTTGTGTGCCTTGCAAGGGATCTCTAGGCAGTTTTAATTATAAAAAGACAATAAGCTGTCCCTAATTAGACTTGATATTAGATGACATGGTAGCCTTAATTTTTAACACTCCTTGACTCTGTAGATCCCCAGCAGTTGTAACTCAGAGTTAATGAAAAGGCACAGGGCTTTTGTCTCAGCATATAAGGTTAGAGCTAGGAATTTCTGGAATGCCGCAGTTAAAGAAAAGGCATATTCAAGCTGTTAGTAGCTTGAAGAATAATAATGCCTGGAGCTACATAACCTGTTAAACATCAACATCGACTTTCAAACCCAAAAGAAAAATACCCTGCTCTTCTTTCGAGAGAGGCCAAGCTGGAATGCCGAATGAAAAATTATTTCTGAGGGACTACTTTTAAAATTAAACCAACTGGGCCTGAATTCTTTCCTGACACTTAAAAGTCATCCTTTTTTTTGTCAGGATAAGCTAGGTACTCAGTTCTTGTCCGTCAGCTGACACTACATACTCCAAGCGGGCAATTTCTTTCAGCACTTTATTGACAAACCACTTTTATCCAAATGCGGGGGGTGGTGTGGGTCCAATTCTGAGAGAGAGCGATGGGGAACTTGCTCATAATCACTGGGGACTCGAAGGTAAATTCGCCTGAAAGCTTGTTGCTGCCTGAGTGAGAGTTTCCATGCGGCTTGTGTACACCGAGCAGGAGAAATCTAATGATAAAAGAACGAACGTGAAGTGGGAATTGGAGTAAGTATTTGCTTGCTGCAAATACTGAATCTGGTGAAAGCGCAACTTTGGGGAGCCTGGATGTTTGTCATAGCAAAAGGCCAGCCGGCTCATTTCCATCAAGGGAGGTGGTGTTGGGGTCTGTGTTGAGTTTTCCTAAAAACGTGAGGTGTGGTGAAAATTAAAGTGCAGTAGTTTGCTGAGCAAGGCTGAGCACAGTGTTTGTCAACAGCTTTTGCTTATTTAAAGCAATTTTTTAATTTTAAAAAATTGCCATGACAGTAAAAATAGGAATTCAAGACCTGAACTAGAGAAGTTTCTAGTCCCAGGGGATCTTGCATCTCTTACAGAAGCTGAGTCCAGCTGTTTTATACATGTTCTGAGTTGAGAGTCGATTGTTGCTAACTAGTGTACACAACTGGCGCTGTGTGAACAGGGTTAAATGCTATTTACTAATGCTGGGGCCATGTAAAGACCTGAGCTTGATTCTGCTTCAGGATGTGGAGCTAAGATGAACTTAGCCAGAAGCTCTTGTGCTCTTGTGTCAGCTGCAGTTGGAGAAGTCTTGGGGTCGGTCTCCCGTACTTGTATGAAGGTTGTACCTTGCAAGCAGGCTGTATGAGTGGCAGGTACTATGGATAGGCCTTCCTTGTGGTGTTCACATGGAGAAATGGCCTTTGGGTTGGTCTTATGCCTTCCCAGTATCTCTTGAAATACTTCTGACTGATGAATGATTACAGCTGCAGCAATGATGATGGATCATACAGTCTTTTCTTACACCAGATCAGCTTTGCAGTGGATGTAGAGTCATGTATTTGCACTTCAGTGTTTTACATATGTGTGTGTCTTTCCCTTGGAGAGACCTCAGGTAGCTTTTAGCAAACACATGCAAAAATATTGCAGAAAGCATTAAAAAAACCTCAAACAAGCAGACTCGGTAGTGAATTCTGACACTAGAAATCGGGAGTTCAGAGACAGGCCACAGCATTTTTCAGAAAAGTGTCTCTCTCTCGGGTAAGTTTCATACCCCAAACTGAAGGCATCCAAAATAACTAGACACTGAAAATGTAAATCTTGTTATTAATCTTGAAAGTGGTGAAGCATAATCATCTCATTGAGAATTATTGCCTCTTACCAGCTCTATCTAAGACTGCGTTATTAGCTGAGTAGTCTCGTCTTTGCTAGGCATTTAACCTTATATACATATAATTTATGGCGGATTAATTTAACAAGTTTATAACTTCCAGACTAGACCAGAGTTGTGATCCTGACTGCGAACCAGCTTTATTCATATTTGCTCTGCTTCCCTTTCCTTTGTGTCAGACCCTTTTGTGACAGTTTACAATTCCTCCAGCGAGTGGCTGCCTGTAAAAGCCGGCAGTGTGCTTGTGTAGATTAGCTAGGTGTTGTGTGACTGTCTCCCTGTTGGCAAAGTTATAATTTGTGCTATATACTCATCCTGCGCAGGCCCAGGGCATCCGATCCGCATCAGATGTGGAGCTCATCTCTCCCAGTTAACAGTTTGCTTACGCAGTCGCCTGAAGACTGGAGTGGCCTTGATCGTTTTCATTGTCCTTGAAATATTCCGTGGTTTTGTGCACGTGTGATTTGTTCCCGTTGTTCTCCTTGGTGCAAAGCAGCTGTCTTTTGGTACGCAGGATGCAGTCAGATAGGTGAACAGACAAGGAAAACCAGGGTGTGATGGGGGGGAAGATGAAAAAACGCTCAGATGGAATCGCTCTTCCGTGATCCCAGCAGGGAAATTTAATTTCTGGCAGTACGGCTTTGCTTTCACTCCAGCTACTATCTGAGGCCGGTTGCCTCTAAGAAAGTAGTTTTTGTGGCAATGGGTCCTTCAATATCCGGCCTATTCTCTTTCCAAAGTGGCTGTTTTCTCATTGGCATGCATGGCTGGGTCCCGTGACAGAGCTGGAAGCCTGCAAGAACACCTCTAGTCATAAGTAACCCCTCAAAAACCTGCAAGAATTTAACTCAGATTTTCTATCTAACTTGGATCATTAATTAATTCTATCTCTGCCCCCATTACACAATTAGAAATATTGCCAGTGTCCAAATGCGCGATTACTACATCTGTTAGCAAAGGGAAGAAACAAAAGAATTAATGTTGATGATAATTTATACTGACAGACCAAGGATAGGGGAAGCACTCAGGGCACTGAAGACCTGGCCAGAGATTTCAGCTGAACATTTGGAACAATCTAATGATTTGGGCTGATTCGGACATTGTTCTTCCTTCTACTTTTGTTTTTCCTTTCCCACCCACCACCCAGTGACCTTAAAGTCTTTTAAAGTGCACTAGTGTACTGTTTGCACATCAGCACTGAAAAATATTCCAAGGCTTTGCAAAGGTTTGATTAGCAGAGAAATTCAATTTCTGCCTCTCTGCATGGTAAAAGGGACTGGTGTTTAGGGAGAAGAGGGAGCCTGGCCTCTCTTACAGCACCCACTACCACCCACAGTTGTTTGGGGGGTGTGAGGACACTGCCTACCATCCCAGCACCTGCTTGTGGATCTATTGTCTGTGAGTTTGTCCAGCCCCTTTTGAGTCTCCTGGCACTGTCTGTCTCCCCAGCCTTGTGCAGCAGCAAATCTCAGGTGTTCACCTCCTCCTTTGCAAAGAAATTCTTTATTTTATCGCTTCTAAATTGATCTCTGCCTAATTTTACCAATTCCACCTACTTCCTCTTCTGCAGCACTTGGCAAACTGTAGCTTCTTAAGCTTATCCACTGCATCTATCTTTTTGTAAACCTTAAACCAGCAAACTCCTCAGCTTTCTCCTCCCCAGGCTGGATAGTCTGATTTCTTGTGCTCTCTCTGTGCAGTGGGAGCTCCATCTCCTTTATCATACCAGCTGCCCTTGCCTAACTGCTGCAACCTTCCCAAGACCAGGACTGCATACAGGATGGGGACACGCCAAGGGCTTGTGAAGTGGTAGAACAACACCTGTCCCTTTCACAGTAGCCCTCCAGATGATTCACCACATGTTGTTGAGTCTTTTTTTTGGAGGCTGCTGCACAATAAGCTGGTGATTTCAGATAACTGCCAGTGATGACTGCAAGATCTGAAGCTGACGCCCATGAGTTCAGCATCATGTAGGCATGGTTTAGATTATCCCTACATGTGTTACCGTTAAGCTTATCTAGAAAGATAAGCTTCCTCCTTGCCCACTCACTTGTCTTTTTGACTTACTGCTGGTGTTCTTCACCATTACTGTGCCATTTAACTACCTGAAGTGGTTTAGTTCCATTTGCAGGCTCTGAGATTTCATGGTTCCTCCCTTCTCCAGGTTTGTGATGCAGGTATTGAGTGAAATCCTTATGAATATATGTCCCTGGGGGACCCCAGTGCTAGCTTTTCTTCATCCTCAGACCTTTTGCTTCGTAACTAGCTTTTGGTCCATAAAAGAGACTTTCCTTCAGGCCTATGAGAGTTTAGTTTCTTTAATAATCTTTCACATGGGACATCATCAAAGGCTTTTTGAAAATCCAATTATTTCGAAAATCCTTTCATTCAGATGCCAACCGACCACCTCATAAAGCTCCAGGTTATTGAGGCAGGATTTCCCTTTATAGAAGGCATGCCAGTTCTTTCCCAAAAAGATCTCACTGTCTGTGTAACCAGGAGTTTTATTCTTCATAACAAACTCTGCCATCTTAGCGGGGTTGGAAATTGGACTTGGTGGTCTCCATCTCCGCGGGGCCATTTTGAGGATGGGACTCAATGTGGGCAGCTGCCGTTGCCTGGCACAGCAGCTGCTGGTGCCAAGGCCACACGCCTTGGCCTGTTTGTCTGCATTTTCTCACTGAAGTTCCTGCATCATGCTTTGGTGAATACCACCTGGCTTGTGTGGTCTTGTGCTGCCTGCAAGCTTGTTTCGGCTAGGCCTTCTTCTGAGATTTCTGCTGCAGATGCCCCTGGACTTTGTTGGGTTGTGACGGGGACCTGGCCTTTGGAGGGACAACAACACACAATGTGACACTTCCCTTGCTGAGGGGCTGCGAGGGAGGAGGTCCTGCCTCAGTGACTGTACCCAGCTCTCCTCAGGAGGTATTTTTGGCTCAAAACAGTGAGGGAGAGAGTTGAATCCTCTGCTGGTGCCTGGTTGTGGGGGATGTTTGTGTTTGTTGGCGAGTACCTTGGCAGTCCCTGTGGGTACTCACGGCTGCCTCAGCGGTAACCACCAAAGTATTTGTAAGCGATCAGGGCAGACCAAGACCCTCCAGCGGCTTTGGGAGCATTTGTGGAGGTTTCTGTATCTCGTCCAGGTATGTCTCCCAGTCCTTTTTCTTCCTTTTTTCCTGTGAAAAGGCTGCTCAGGGAGGTGGCGTCCTGGGGAGGAAATGGCGGCCAGACCCGGCTGCCTCCCTCACGCCTCAGGGCTGGGCTTCTCCCAAGGGCTCGGCAGGGCCCTGGGCTGCACAAAATGTCTCCCTGCAACCCTCTTTTCCTGAGGTAAACATCACTATGGCTGGGTGTTGGTGTCCCCCAAAGGGCCCCAGAGGTTTTGGCGCCATTTTGAGGTCTATCTGCCCTGAGGGCATGGCACTGAGCCAAACAGGGTGGCTATCGGTGCCTGGGCTCTGGGGCACTGGGTTTACAACAGACAAAGCTGGAGCCCAGTAACAAAATCATGCATGTTTATCCAATGGGGAAAGAAGCTTTTTTTTAATCCTTCCTGGAGAGCATATATGGAGCAAATAAAAAAAAAAAACCAACCCAAAACAAAATCCCCCAAAGATTTGGAGAAAAGAGGCTGTTTCCATGTAGCTCTTCCTGTGGCTCCAGGAAACATGGAGGACATGCAGAGCTCCCTGAAACTTCAGGGAAGCTTTAGTGAAGCATCATCAGCTCTTCAGTGCGATGGTTGTCAGAAAAAATTCAAATGTGGCAGGTCTTGCATGTCAGTAGCTCAACAGATGCTACTGTAAACGTGATGTCCCAGACAAAACCGTGTAATTAACGCTGCTTAACACGATGGCATTTGGATAAATGCAAATGCAAATTGAAAAAGCATTAAAATAATGTTGTTATTAACACAATCTGTTAATAGCGGGAGGTGGTGACTCCTGAGATTCCTAATGAGTTATGCTCACACGCAGTTGATGCGAAAAGGCACGGTGTGGGTAGTTTTTCTGTGCTGCCTCCTTTCAGTCTTCTAAAATACTTGGTAACCAGACAAAGGGTGTGTTTAGACTGTAGAGAGCAGGTGCCTGTTGTTGTACCACGGGCAGAGCATTTCATTACCCTCCCACTAACAGTGGCTTGTGGCACTGTGCTGGGCTGCATGTTGTCCATAATGCCACCGTTGCTGCCGTGCCTGTGGAGTTTGCCAGGTGCCGGTGGGGGAACCTGGCTGCGACGGAGCTTGTGCCCCATCATCTTTTGTCTTAATGATGTGCTCGCTCCGTTTTCAACCAGGGAGAGGGGGGGAAATCTTGATGATTAAAGATGCTGTGCTTTCTTTTTGATTTCTCATTTCTTCTTATCAATAACTCTTCACAATGCTGTGGTGATACATACTCCTATTAAAAATTAATAGCTACAGGCTTCTTGTTACTGAGGCAGCCTTCTCATGCCTTGACAAGGGAACAACATACCAGCTAGCAGGCAGCAGAGCTGCAAGTCGGGATCAAGGTATTCCTCTTGATATAGAAGATGGTTGGCCATCTCACTCTCTTTTTACAAAAAAAAACGCATCAGTGCCATTTAACTTTTAAACAGCGCTTTTAAAACTAGAATACAACTTTATATCTACTAGCAGGGTCGTGGATCCTTCATGAATTGTTTTGTAGCTCAAGTCCTTTTCTTGCTCCTTTAGTGGATTTAATTGAAATGGACCTTCTAAGGAGCCTGCCTAATTTCAGGAGATGATGGAGGTTTTTTGCACCACGCTGGCCTCTGCAGAATGTGCTGGGCTGTAATTCTGGCCACGCTGAGGACTGTCACAAGGTTGATTTCAATAGGGCCAGGATGACCTAAGCTGGTAGTACAAGCTGATATGCTAGCTCGTTGCTGTTAAACTGTACACATGCTTTTTTGATCATGTGCGTGTCCTTTGCTACTGTATCTACCAATACACATATTAAGTCAACCATGTTGTATCCTGTAAATCGATGATACAGCATTGTGTCTGCTCTCGTGATGAATTGATGCTGCATTGACTTGGCTGTGGTGTTTGCTATATAGGTGAGTTTATTGCATGAATAGCTGAAATTAAGCTAATTGGAGTAGATTTAATTGGGATAGCTTTCATGTTTCCTTCTTTTTCTTGGTTTCTTTCTTGAAAATCTGTAGTCATACGGCAAAATAAATGGGAATATTTGCATTACAGAATACTTGTTTTCTCAAGGTCTTCCAGATCAAAGCTTTCGGGGTCCTCTATTTCCTTTTGAAACTGAGCCTGAGATAGATCCATAAAGCGTGTTTCCTATTGCTGGAACACAGGTGGGTACCTTTATTCAAACTGAAATTCTGATCCATAAAAATGTTCTTAATTTTCGATGGAATACCATTGATTTTGGTGTTGCAAAATCCCAGTTGCTTCAGCGGTAGGTTGATGGCTGAAATGAAACTGAGGGAAGGTAGGCATGTCTCTGTAGGTTTTCAGGGATTAAGAAAATATTTTCCCTTCCACTGGTGCTTGTTTCCTCGTTCCCATGGTGATGGCTATTAGTGGATGGACTAGCTCTGAAGTTGTAAGTAGCGATAGCCAAGTTGAATGTTATATGCTGTGAGACAGAGAAGTTTAGAATAGGTTTTCAAACGTATCTGCAACTTTGGGGTGACCAGCTGGAGCCACTGTAAAGAGATTTTTTGTAGGGACCTAGATACTGTGCAGATTTCCTGGAAGGAAATTCCTTTAAAGATTCTTAAAAATCAGACCTTCTAAACTTGCCTGTTCTAGTTTTTATACATGAAGTAAACTTCCAAGAAGATATATTTGAAGCTTTTTGGTGTGGTTTGGTTTGTTTTGCCCCTTTTTTCTTTCCTCCAAATCCTGTTGCAAGAAGGCAGTGTTTGTGGGAAGTTAGTCCAAAGGAGGAATTATTTAGAGCAAGTGTTTTGCACATCTATCACTGTATGTGCTGCCAGACAAAGCAGCTATTTTAGCAAGGGAGTGTTTTATTAACCTCGAACAGATCTACAATCTGTCAAACACAACTGACTGTTAACTCTGTTGCTGGCGAGTCTGTCAGGAACAGAGACAGTGACTGAGACCAACGTGCTAGATCTGTTCAGAGCAGTACCTGCTGTTGAAGGGGTAAGGAAATATTTAGGTGTCTGCTACCATAAATAGTGACGTTTATCTTGCAGTACTGGAGTACATATGCTGAAATTTAGGACGGCAGCAATCTTCATGTTCTGGTGTATCTGCGCCTCTCCTGCTCTAAACCTCCTGGTAGGTAGAAGAGCGGCGTGTGGCGTATTAAGCACAGAGTATTTTGCCTTGTTTCTATAGGGTCTGATATAAGAGAACCTTGGTTTCCTGAGGACTGCATGTCGGGGGAAAAGGAAACAAGCAGGAGAAAGCAGGAGCGGGGATAAGCCAGCCAGGTGGGAAATGTTCTTTGCACAGGGGAAGGCAATCCCCCCTGCAGCGTTCCAGGCAGGCGCGCACACACATCCCCACAAGTCATGTCTCAGCACTGTGCTGGCAGGAGTCAAGGCTGTGATGGATGGCTGCCTTGCTGGAGAAGTCAGTCGCAGATGCCCCTCACCCGTTCCGTTATTTAATTACACAGCGGTCTGAATGCCGGGCAGTAAAACTGCATTTTCACCCGTAGCTGATTTCCATTTAGTCTGTCATGTTAATAGTGAAATAAATTGCTCTAATTGCCTGCAAACTTCATCAAATTCATATTTCTTCTTTTTTTTTGTTGTTTTTTTGTTGAATATTTATTAAACTTCATGTCATGTCTTGCTTGGTTGGTAAAAGTGGTCCAGTCTCTGCATAACATTATGCTTTAAAATGCAGGGTGTCACATTTTTTTCTCTTCCTCTTGAATTTTAATTTAGACTGTGAAGTTCTGCATTTGTGTTCATATTAATCATGCCATTCGAAGAAAGAAGAATGAGTTTGCAAAGCATCCTTGTCTCTACATAGGCGAGGGCTATGATTGAGCCTTTTGTTTAAAGGAAGGAGCCCTGTCAGGGCCAAATGTTGAGCATGAGTGCTCCTGACAGGGTCTGCTGTTTGGTGCACATGGTCTGGAAGTGAGAGGCTGTTTTCAGAAGACCAGAGTCAGTTTAAATTTGTGAAATGCTTGTCCTTTTACAGCTGGATGTGTTCATGTGCTTCTCAACTACAGATGCGTGCATGGGTGAGTCAAGTCACATATGTGAGGCAAAAAGTAGCAGTGGAGGTTGGTGTCCTCCAGAAACTTTAGAGAGAAGTGATGCAACTCCAAATTGATTCTGGATTTACTGTCGGTTTGATACTTGGGGGTGGGAGATGAGATGCCTATTTAAGCATCCTTGAGAAAATCGGTGTCACACCAGCATTGCTACAAGTAAATATTAGTCATATGTATTGTTGTTAGTGTTTCCCGTTCTGTTTTTAATACATCTTATGGTATTTAGTTTTCCCTGAGAACCTTTGTTGTTGGATTTGTTTATCTATATGGCAGTTTCTGCTGCTGACTTTTCATTTGTTTGTTTTTTTTCTTTTCCTTTCTTGAAAATAATTTCTGGACTTCACATTCATGGGGAAAGTGTAACAGAAGTGAAAATGAAAGGCTCCAGAACAACATGGCAAAGAAATAAAATTATGAAAGGACTAAATGAATATTTTCAGAGAGATTATTTTTTTCTAATATCATCATTTTAAGGTCAATTTGATGATTCTATTTATTTATTTATTATCATCTTGACTCCTAGTTTGCATACTGTGTGTATCCGTAAGACTGTGGCTTTCCAAACTTGAAACTATTACCATAATTATTATATAATACTGAGCAATGTGCACGCTTCTTCCAAAGATTCAGGAATTCAGATAGGGTCAGATATTGAGGGGCATTATTAGGTACCATAATTCCAATTAAATATGTTACCTGAGAGGGAAGGTAAAGCACCTAAGCTCTTGTAAGTAGCGAGGAAGAGGATGTTCTAGGATGGTGAGCATCATTTGGCCGCTTCGTGAACAACCCTTGGTTATTGGCTCCTCCAGAACTTCCATTTTCTGTTTGGGTAAACTGCCTCCCGTGTGAGGATGATGGCACATCTCTACCTCTTAGATCTTTGACAATGAGTGCTCACCAGCTCCTCTGATTCTGGGAGGAGGGGTCCAACACCTCGGGTGGCACCCATCAGCTAGGTTAGCGCTGCTGGGCAGGTGGGTGTCAGCATGCAGAGATCTTGTTTCCTTGGCTTGCCTTCATAGAAGATCTTGGAGCAGTTGTAAGAGCAGTTGCATGTTTATGCTCTATTCATTAGATAAATTATTGTGTCCAAACATGTATTTGCATTGCTATATTTTACATCCCTTGTCAGCTCTGTTGCTTCCAAAACTCACAGGAGGTAAAATTCAGCCTGGTCAGACTCAGAGGAAGGCAGATTCACGCCAAGTCATCCTTCCAACTGCTTGTAGGCTTAAGGTGCTGCATGCCCTCTTCTTTTTTCCTGCTCTGCCATTTAACTATTGACAACATGCCCTGAAAAATTGGAATTAACCACCTCTTTCTCTGATTTTTCTGTTGGTTGCTTTTGTGTTGTTTATTTTTTTTTTCTCCCCTTCCCAAACTTTTAACCGCACTAAGATAATATTCTTTGTGGATAAAATCAAAATGTGATAGTTGTACATAAACAAGATGCCAAACTGAGAATGCATCTTCATTTAAAAAAATAAAACAAAGCTATTAACCAGATTATTGATCAACCCAAGTAGCAAATGTGCTGAAGCAGGTTTATATCAGTGTGAAAGGCTTTTGTCAGAACACTGGTGGAATCATATTTAATGATTCTGTGCACCATTCATAGTCAGTGGTGGTGTTACAATGACATAGACTTGCTGAAAGAGTCTTTGCCCATTTAATTAAGAAAAAAAAGAGAAGAAAATAAAAAAGTTAAAAGTGCGATTTGTATTCCAACTAAATGAATGAATGTGTAAGTACTTATCAACAGGCACAGCTTTCATGTTTATTCATCCAAGGACTAGAAGCACATATTTTAGCATCTGAATGATTATAAATATGTTTACTAGCTATCAAAATCAGAGCTATTTAATTTGAGAATACCAATTCATATTCAGATGTGTTTTGCTTTTCACTACTAGTGTTAGTTATCCTGTTTAGCATTCATAGTTCTGGCATACATCATTTTTAGCTCACAACATATTGAGATGTAACTGGGGGCCGGTGTCAAAGAGGTTAAGGGACACGGTTGTATGTTTTGATTACTCTTGCGTCAGTGCATCTTGTCAGAAAAATTGGATAGATACATCATGAATATATGCAGTATTACCCACCATATCAGAAAGGCAGCATTTTTCCATTTTTCTTATTTCAAGTAATGCACTTGTCCAAGAAGAACACCAAGTACCAAGTCAGTAAATAAACCTGACTCAAAAATTGTTGATGTCTGCTTTGAAATAGCCATCTCCAAAGCACACCTTTGGTAGCTGCAACAAAGCTGCTGATGATTGTGAGGCAAGAACCCACTGGGGCATGCTTGCATGATGCTGCATTCATTTCCTATGTTGTCTTGCCCACACTCACAGAATGTTCATTTGCTGCAGCTCCTCATTTTTGTTCTTTTTTTATTGTTATTTTTTTAATATCTGGTAAGGTGTCTTTCCCAAAAGTTCATGCAACTGGAGTTTACATCAGCAAAATCAGCAGTCCACCAAAGTATGACGGAGTCAATAAAAAGGAAAGAGCAGACAGAAAGGGAGGTCAGACCAAGGCTCCTAGGTTCTGGTTCATGCAGGCTTCAAGTGTAGCCTCTGATGCTGTAACCAACACGTTGAAAACTGTGGGTAGGAAACTTCTTTGTTAGATGAACAGGTTGGCTTGCCTTCATTGTTAATTACCTGAACTCTCCTTTTCAAGAGTTAGATGCAAAACTCTATATGAGAAGGTCTGTTTGGGGTATAATTCCATCCTTCCCTCCTGTCTGATTTCTTTTTCTTTCCTAAGCTCCGTAACAGATTATTCTAAATTATACATGGGTGTAATAATAATGTTTAGCAGTTCACTTTCTCCCAAGCCTGAGGCTTGTCTTGAAAACCAAAGCACACATCACACTCAGATGATTGCGCACTGATTGGTGAACATCACTTTTCAGCAGCTCTATGTTGGCATCTGAGCCGGAGGGTCTTGGCAGTTCCTGCCACTTCTCCGGCGCTGATTTTCCAGGTGTTTTGGGCCTGGTGAAGTTATAGGGATTTGTGCAAGTGTTTGTGAAGTCCAACACAGCCTACGCTTTCTGTATTGAGGGATAGCTGAAAAGCGAGCTCTCCCTGAGATTTCATCAGACCAAAGGGTCACTCAAAATGTTTTGCTAGCTGGCAGCTTCAGCTTAGGAAAAAAAAACCGACCAAAAACTCTGAAGACCTGCTGGCGTTTTACTAATGTCCTTGATAGTATAATGTAGTTATTGTAAGTCTAGAGTTGATTCTCATTTAACCCTCAAAGCAGGACTTCAGATGAAATGGAAGTTTTCCTGGCCAGAACGGCCTATAATGTTTCCAACATCCTTCCCATTTCTTGCAGGTCTTGTAGACTGCTGTAGTGCCACATGGTTTCCCACTGTACTTACCCTCAAAATTACAGGACAAGTTGGGGGAGCAAAATAACGGAAGTATTTCCCTATCGTGTAGTGAAAATTCTGTAGTTCAATAATTTTTCTTCCTCATAAGTTTTGTTCTTTCTTACCCAGGTCCTGCATTAATCATTTTGTTTTCCAGTGTGTAATATCCTTCCTCATGAGATTTCTCCCTTCCCCTCTTCCCTGGCTTGCCTGCACTCTGGTTTTGTACGTTGTGTGATGCCAGCAGTGGCTGCAGGCAAGTATTATTAATTTGAAACCAAGGCATGCTGCAAAGGCAATGGAGGGGGAATTTTCCAGTATATTTGTTTTTGAAAAAATATGGTTGTCTTGGGAAGTGTTGTTATCCTGCGTTTGTTTTACAGACTCTTTGGGTTTCACTGTTAAAGTGCCTTATGGTTAATGATGGTTGTTAGGGTTGAACGTCCAAAAGTGCTTGACATCCCATAGCTCGTGTTGGGAACAGCTGTGGTCATGGGGGGCTACCCGGGGGGAGACTGGCATTGCCGTGCTAGGCAGGAAGGCCACCAGGGCTCTCTGTTGTTACCTTCAGTGTGAGGTAGGTAAACCTCTTGGTGTAACATCTGTCTGGTGATGTTTGGGGAAATGATTGATCTGATATAAAACTCCCCCTGGGATAGTCTGTTTAAATGGCCATAACAGTGGCCGTGGTATAAGTCTACTGTTGTCAAAAGAAATTGAACTTATCCCTTATAAATCTCACTAACTGCTATAATGTTGATACACCAAGAAGTACACAAATTCAGTAACTGTTGAAGAAACCTCCAGGTGAGGGGAGGGCTTACTGGGAGGAGGGAAGCTTCAAACTGGTGGTGAATTTAATTCGCAGGAATTGTTGTTTGGCCAGCAAAGCTTTCAGCATGTTTTGCAGGTTCCATCTGTCCTTTAAAATCCTCTTCAGACTATAATAGTAGCGTTGCAGTGCTGACTTCCCAGAAAGGGAACTGTTTCCATGATCCTGGCTGTCAGTTAACAGGAAAATTGCCCATAATGTTGGGGTTTAGCTTCCTTCTCAGGTGCCCCTGGTAGTTTGATCTGGTTAGCGGTTCTGAAACGTGCAAATGCTCCCAAATACCGCAACACCCAAATGTGGAGACACCTACAGAATACCTGCTTTATTTGCTTTTTAGGAAGGGGATCCTCAGCACTTTGCGAAGATTGGTCCTTTTCTCTGTGTGGGTTAAAGTACCAAAAGTAGCTGCTACTACAGGAAAAAAATATTTTTCTTTGATATTGCCACTTGAAAGGAAAGTTTCAATATTGAGCTTTCCCTACTTTATTGACTTTTTTTTTTTTAGATGGAAAATGTGGGAGGAAAGCATCCAGCATTTGTAGAGAGATACTTGTGTTCTCCTGCCAGATACAGAGGCGTGAAGGAAAGCATTATGTATAACAAGATATTCTCAAGAGATCTGTTTAGCAGAAGGGCACAGTGTTAAATGTAATTTGTTTACTGACAGAGTTTCCAACAATGGTGCAATGGACCAGGAAACATCACTAAGTAATGAGTCCTTTCCTTTTTTAAAGTGATTAGGTTTGAACAGTGCAAATTAACCTGCTCTTTGAGGCTGCTGCTTAGGTGAAACAATTTGCTGATGTAAAGGCAGCCCCCTAACTTGCTCCAGCAGCTGATGTGGAAGATGTGGAGCCCGTGTGTGCATGTGAGAAAGGCTGTTATCTGTAAATCAAATGCGAGTAGCAACCAGGCTGATCTAATCTAGGACCTACTGTAGTTAAATTGTGAGACTAAAAAAACCTCGTGTTATACTGTGTGTAACGAAACTACTGTAAATAAAGTTAGCTCAACTGGAAGAGCAGCGCACTTCCTGGGGGAAGAAAAAGAATTACCGCAAATACTGTGTGATCTCTTCACACAACAGAAATGTCTGTCAGCTCTCCCTGCTCATTTGTGCCTGGAGTCTGGGATTTCTACAGCCCGTTGTAGGTCCTCGTGGCTTACTACAGTGATTGGTCACAGATCTTATTGGGGATGTTATCTCTGAATAATGCAATGTCATTACTGCTGTGTCTCAAACACTGTTTCGCATAGCTGGCAATAATGAGCCGCGATTTGAGCTCTCCAGAGAAATCACTCAGTATCTCACGAAGGACATGCAATTGATAAGTGAACATATAGCATGTTTTAGGCAGATGCGGTTGGTTATTCAAGCTTGACGAGAGCAGAGGTGCACATTATAGCTTTTCCAGCCAGCTCTGATGGTGAACTGTCTGTAAATGGCCTCTTCCTTTTTACGTTGTGAGGGTTTTTGTTAGCAACAAATGCAAGAACGATGTGCTCGTCTGAAGATTTACTCGAAAGGAGTATTTGGCAGTCCAGCGTAAAAAGTCATATGGGAGATTTCCATATGCCCTGCTGAGAATTAGGCTGAAGGATCGGTGGGAACTCGGTGCCCAGCTGTCATTCATCTCTCTTGAAATAAGTCTTTCCATAGAAGCAGTGCTTAATAGTTAATGATTTAGCTTTTTCTTTCATCTGGTCAACTGAAGATTCCTCTGAAGGAGCAGTCTGCTTTGTCCTCTTAACAAATCCTTACAAAATTATTTGGGCATATAGTTTTGATTTCCTTAAATACTGGAGTTGGGCTTGAATGACTAAAACCAGTGTGTGGTGTTATCTGATGCACTTGAGTCTCCTGGTGGAGATGTGTCACTCAGCCCTTCAGTGCAATGTTTCATTAGAAATAACTGGGCCTACGGGTTATAAAGCCAAGAGGTACCGTTTATAGTAATGCAGACACTTCACTGGGATTATTGACTATCCTCCAGTGAGACCGGCTAACTTGAAATCATCACCTGTTTTAGCAAAACACATCTGCTTTAATGACTTTCAGTATCTCTTGCTTGGCTTGTTCAGTGACTATTTCCATTTCAGTCACTAACATTGTTAAATGTAATCAGAGTTCTTTGTAATGCCATCCTCTGGTATAGCTAGTAACACTAGTATTTTTATTTTCCATTGTTAAATGTATTTTGTAAATAAAAATTATAGATGTATGTATTTCTTTCCAAAGTAGAACAAAGCTACCCAGGATTAAGCACTACAGCTTCTGCTTGGGTGTTAGAAAAGGTAAATATTAACACGCCTCTTTTCCTCCTCAGAAAGCACACATTAACCTCATCCTAGTGAGCCTCTGAAAACTCTTCTGCTTCAGGCTGAACCTGGTTTCTTCCATCTTCTGGCATATGGAAGATCATGACGACCTCTCAGCGCCCTTTGGGATATTCAGTGACATTTAATTCTCAATTAAAAACTTTGTGGTTATTCTGTTTGCCAGCAGATGACGTTACTGCAGATTTCCCTGTGCTTAGCCTCGGGGCTAGCTAGGGAATACCAGGCAGCATCGTAACGTTAGTACTCTGGAGTGTTTTTTGGCAGTAGGTGTTCTAAGCCCATACAGCTATTACGTTTTGTAAACTCATCCCTAATCCCGTTCTTCTGTTTTTCTTCATTTTTGCAACTTGAATATTAGTTGGCAGAGAAACTAGGAATTAAATCTATGAGAAAAACAGGAAGGGGGCACATGGGAAAATAGAAACATGGATTGAAAGCGTGTGTTCAGTAGTTCACTACGAAGTCCAACAGCCTATTGTGATTCTGAGGCGAATAGATCAAGCACAGGCATAGAATAAAATTAAAGATAAAAGTGATGACATTTCCATCAGTAGTTAATAGATCTTTATTTTGTTCTACTCTTGTCTCTTACTCTGAGTTTTTCTCAGTCTCACCTGAATTTCCTACCCTTACTGTTGGGACTGTGACATACAGCTCTTTAAATTATTTTTTTTTTTTTATTCATGGCACTGCAATGTAGAAATGACTAGTAAAAAGTCCTCAGGAAATGCTAGCTCACTTAGAAACAACTTCTTTTGAGGAGGAGAGCTTCACATTGGCTTTAAAGTGCTGTTTTGCTCGCAGATAGACAGTGGAGGTCAACAGTGAATTACAAATGCAATAGATATATAGAAAATCACCCTTGTTTCTTTTTCTAATGGTGCTGACGTAGGCCAGGCTTTTGAAAAGTACCTACTAAGTGTAACGATGTCTTGCAATGCAAGTGCTCCAATGTTCACCAGCAATGGTGTAATAATACCGAGGATAAAACACGAGGGGCTTTTCCCCCTGCTCGGGCACCAGAGGCTCTGGTCTGTGGCAATTCAGTTTCCCAGAAACAGCAGGTTTTGAGTCATCAGCTATATATTGTACTTGAAGGTTTTATTTCATTTTATTTTTTTTAAAGACACTAGCACATTATATTTATTTTGAAGTATGTGAAATTGCTGCTCTCAGGAGATTATCAAAGCTTCTTCCAATTACTGATGCCAATTCTCTTTAGCAGTAGCTGATGACAGAGCAACATAAAAGTGGTATCTTACATTAATCTAATATTAACGAATGGAGCTGTTTGGTTTCCAAGAGTCTAAAGAAAATGTGTTTCTTTGAGTTTGATCACTTCTCACTCCTGCATGCAGAAAGACAAGGAGGATTAGGGAACCACATCAAACTATTTCTTGCCACAAAAAGAGAGACGTAAGTAATACCGCAAACTTACTTTTGAACTACTTTGTGTTGTTTCCTTATTTAAAAAGGGGAAAAGGGATTACACTGCAAAATTTAAAAAGAAAGAAAATAAAGGACAGATTGGCCAACCAGTTAGATATTCAGTTCTTTTGAGTTAAGGATCAGTGATTTTGGTCTGGTATTTTACAGCATTGTCAGCTGCAAGGACGATGCCATAAAATGTGCTTCATTCTGGATGTCGGTGTTATTTGGTTATCTAATGTACCACGTTTGGCAGTCAAAAACGTAGCAGTATCTTGTTCCTTTGCTCCAGTCACTAGCTGATGATTAGGAGGCTATGTCCTAGAAATTGATTTAAGTTTTCAGTCTTCTCTTTTTGTATGCATTGGCAACTCAGAGTAAATCCATAGGTACAGCATTTTTCTGCTCTGGCCCTTTCTTCTGACCAACGCTGCTGTAATGACAAATTCAGTAAGTGGTGTTGGTGCCTGACTCCTGTGGTTACTGCTTTCTCAGCTGTACCACGGGGTTTTCTAATGTGCATGTTGACCTGCATGGATTCAGGACTGGTAAGGCTTTGGTAGAATGATGTGATGGAGTAAGTGAAACTGCTTACCTGAGTTTTGCAGTCGTCCAGGAGCTGAGTCCAGCCAACTCCAGGCCCTGATTGCAGGACTGACAGCTGCTTCACCAGAACCTTGTGAGAAGACAGGATGGGTGTCTTTGCCTGTAGCTGTAAATGGAAAGATGCAAAAATACTCAACCCAGTCTCCCAGGTGTAAGTAAGGAAATATAGTAATGAAATCTATAATAATTTGTTCTGCCAGGAATGCTTCTTTGTCCCAAGTAAACTCATTACCAAACAGGGCTGTTCAGTGCTTTCTTGGATGGCAGTAAACCATGGAGCTGTCACTTGGGGAGTTGTTCAGACTGCTTTCATGCTTTAAGTTTGTAGCTCATGACCTCCATAGTGATTGTACCACCAAATGTCACACTCAAAAGGCTGGAAGTCAATGAAGCATCCGGGCCACTCAATATATCAGTGTTTAATTGACAATGCGCAAGACCTGCTTGTGATTTATAGCCCGATAAAGGGACACACTTTTTATGTTCTGCCAACACAATTGGCAGAATATTTTAGGCACAGATGGCATATTAGCCTTGGACAGCTGGTTCCCTCTCTGCTGTCACATCCGAGGACCATCTAACTAATGCTGTCACACACGACCCAGTTCACTGGGTAACTGAGAGGGGTTCTCACGCGTGCCTTTGTGTCAGCCTGAAGGCACATGAAAATCAATCTGCTAAAAGACTGCCCTGAAAAGGTTTCTAAGCCTTAGCACCCTACTATGCCCTTCTGGCTGCTCACTTGCTGACCTCCCTCTTTGAGCTGCGTGAGTGCAACCAAAAGAGTTTCTTCTTGGTCGTGCGATGCGCACATGTGCAGCCCACGGAGCGTGGTTCTGTCCTTGTAGTGTCCTCTACTTCACATCTGTACAAGTGTGGATTAAAAAAAAAAAAAAAGACGAGGCAAAACACACCTATGTAGCATGCATTTCATTAATGCTGGAGATTGAGTAGGGATCACTGAAAGGTGTCTGTTTTGAAAGGTTTATCTTTAATACTTAGCAGCAAAAACTCACAAATACATGGTAGAGAGACAATATATAGTGACAGTATAAATTATACGTAGATGATAGCAAGGATAAAAGAACAGGATGAAGAAGAACTTCAAATGCTTTTGGAAAAGAAAAAAAAAAACCCAGATGTTTTCTGGAACATAGTCAGGCAGGAAAGGTCTGAGGTGGAAAGCTGAAAGCTGTGTTTGTTGGTAGATGAAACACATTTTTCACATCAGAAACTTGGTATTTCAAGGTGTGATCCCAGTAAAAATACAACAGTTTTATTTTTCCAAAGCACAGGAAATATGAGGTCCGTAATTTCTTACCTTTCTATCAGAGCTTCAGTGACTTCACTGCAGACAAACTGCTGTGCAGAAAGCCTTTAAAATGTATTTTGGTTTACGACATCAGATACAGGGTCGAAGAAGTGGTGATGAGATTAGGACTAGCTTTTATTAATGGCAAGGAACTAGACCAGAAAAGCTAGAGTTTTGTGTTTAAAGCCATAATTTAAATAAGGTAGAATACAGTTTGTCGTAGGAAAAAACTCTTTGATTGTAGAGAGGTAACCAACCAGGGCGATGTGTGAGCACTGGGAGAGAGGAAACATCCCCCTACCAGGGGAGCACTGGAAAAACACCTACCTGCCTTATCCCTTGTCTCTTCTGTGAGCAAAGCTTCACTGTCTGCATCTGGAGAGCATCTCCCTTTGTCTTGGAGCAGGGAACACATAGATGCCCATATGCAACATGGTGCTCGTGGTATTCAAGGGATGACAGAGAAGGGGTGTCTCGATCCCAGTCCCATGCAGCAGGATTCCAGTTAACTGAAGCTCCAAACCATTTCTGTGTTACTTTTTAAAAATTTTGGGCTGGTTTTTTGAGGTTATTGATTACAAAAGGTAGACTGAAGAGCCATTCAAGTTCAGTTATTTTCCAAATTGGAACTATAGAGAAAGGTGTTGATTTGGATGTTTCCTACCTTATCTGCTGTTTTCATGAGGGTTTACCTCCAAAAATGCGAGACTCTCGTTGTGCTTGGATTAATGTTTAGTGGAGAAAATTCCTGCTTGAATATCATATGAAGTTCTTCACTTAACATGACATGGAAGGTGATAGCATTAGTTCAACTTCATTTTGAATGAAATCAGCATTAAGGTTCCTATGTACAGCAGCTGGTAGCAGATTTAGGACATCTCTCTGAGCTATATTGCGTGTTATGTGCATCTGTGGAACTGCTGTAAGTTGCAGGCTTCAATTTCTATGGATTCTTGAATATTTCAATGTGGGATGTTCTGAGATGGGTTCGACCATGACATCAAATTTCATTTACATTTGAGTCACTTTCAGGGAGCTGTGCATAGGATGTAAAACCAGCTTTTATCTCTCCTTTTAGAGGCATTTAAATACAATTTTTTGTAAAATTTCCAGTATACATCTCTTCCGTATATTACTTGGCTGACCAACTGCCTCTTAAGAATAACATTTTTTGAAGGGTTTGTCAGGGTTAGGTAACCTTTTAAAGACTTTGTTCTGTTATAGCCCAGTAAAGTACATCACACTGATGGAGTATCCCAAAGGGTTTGGTAATCTATAGCTAACAAATTAGTGTGGATCAACAGCCTGTTTGGACATTAACGATCGATTAGCATTGGGATTGACATTGATGTGCTTCTGAGTCCTGGTATTTCGTTTAGCAGATGAGAACCTTTGTGCAGCAGAGCAGGAGAAGCTGCTGTAGTCTCGGCGAAGTGGGGGGGAGTTGCCAGCCACAGGTAGGAGTTAATAAATACTCGGCCTTTCCCAAGCCAAGCAGGTGGGCATGGGGGCTGGGGGGGAAGCGTGTGTTTGAGTCACCTGGGAATCCTGCAAGTGAAATGACCTTCCCTCCCATTTGTTTGTTCCGTTCCACTCCCGCCTGCTTCCCACAGAATAAACAGTGGGGGAATGCTGATCAGCTAGATCCATCAAATGTGAGCTGTAATTTCCAGTCAGGCCATTATCCGAAATTAAAGCATATGTGGCAAAGAAATTAGCAGTCTGCCAGGGAAATGCAGGTTTGTACTGTACACCTGGAGGTGTTACCTGCCTTTTGGGTTCTCTGCTTCAAAATTAGGCAATGAGTAGTCAGAAAGAAGTGTGGACATGGATGCAAAAGAACTTTTTGAGCTTGTTTGCTTATTTCTGGTGCTGAAATGAAATATTTTATCTACACTGAAAACTGTATGTTCCATTTGGTTTAATTACGTAATGGTACTTCTGATTGCACATGAGCCATAGACACTCATTAGCAAATGGAAATACTTCTCCCACAACCTTACTGGCATGGTAGTTATTGTTTCAACTCATATCATCATCCTTTCAGATCACTTGAGTGATGGCAGAGATCTTGAAAGCACTTGTCCTAAGCTTTTATTCAGAAAGGAGTTCTGCTTCTTACTCTTAATGAAGGTTAATACAAACCACACATTTAAGTGACATACTTGAAAATACCAATGTCTTAAATACTCACTGTTCTGGCTTTTTGAGCACAAGTGGATGAGTAATGGAATTTCCATTCAGGTCCAAGGAAAAGATGTCTTAATATTAAGATAGGTTATTTTCTGATGCCATTTCATTCTGAAGTTATTTAATCCTTTTATCTTACCTTTTCCTTAAATATGGCAGCTTCTAAATGAAAAACAAAACCACCAAAAAACCTAACAAACCAACTAGTTAAAACCAGCTAGCTAACAAAATACCTTAAAGCTTCAGTAGTTAGAGAAACAGAAATAACTTACATTAAACATATTGATAATTTTACAGTTCCTCTCCTTCACCCACCCCAAAAAGCTGTTCAAATAATTCAACCTGAAATTGTACTTTTCAAGTAATTTTTGGTGCAGATAATTGGAACTTTTTGTTTATCTCAGTGGCCATAGTAAAACCTTTTTTAAATTAAACTTTGCAATTTGAATTGGCTAGCATTGGATGAGTTTTGTTGTTGGTCTTTTGTTGCTCTTTTTTTTAATTATTAAATGGGGCAAAGTTGCAAAAGAGAAACCCCTGCACCATTTTTGGGACTGAACTGAATTTCTTCGTACCTAGAACTTGTTAGTTATTTATGTTAATATTTCTACCTTTAGCTGCTTCTGAGTTTTGCTTTGGAGGTTTTGCTGCAGTGCGAGAAGAGTGTCGATTGATGAAACCAGTTCTCCCGGATTACTCTGGCAGGAATGTTATTGCTGTTTGGCTTTGCACTTGCTGAGAAGGACTTTTATATAAAATGGTGTAGTTCTATTAAATTACGCTGACCTGTCCCTGCAGAGGACTGTGTTTTTATATAGTATTTAATTTTTCATGCTTTCCACTCTCTCCAGGTGTGGAGTAGCAGCTTTGTAGTGCATGCTGCTCACCTCAGCCAAGGTTTTGCTCTGTTCTGGGTACACTGTGCAGCATGCAGTGCCTCACTGTTTGTTGAAGACTACTTGAGACTCTGGGTTACTCCCAGCATCAAGCACAGAGCATCTGTATGGTCCTAAACAGCAACGCTCATTCACTTACTCAGTGCGCTTTTAGGCTGCCGACACGACCCGTGCTGGTGTAGCAGCCGAGTTCAGGGCTTTCCTGGGAAGGACCTTTGCACCATCCCCAGAGGGACTCCATGTCGTCTTCCTGCCCAAGGCTATCATGATGAGGACTGTCAAGGCGGCTGGAGGTTGTACAAGTTGCTGTTCTGGTGTCTAGCAGAGGAAATGGGCATGACCAGCTTGAACCTGGCACTTTGGGAATGTTCTGGATTGCTCTGTGTTAATAGAGCAGGGAACATTTTGCTTCCTGAGGAAAAACTCAGACAAGAGTTGGGTGCAGCTGAGCTGTTAAGATTTTTGGCAAAACAGAGATTGTATTTGGAATGAAAGTTCATTCCAGGTGAAACTTCAAAACCGTATTGATCACTTCCGTGAGCTTCATACAGAGTTTTCTTGTGCTGTGGTAGTTAGCTTAGGAAAAAAGAGTGATGTGTCAGGGTTTGTTTTGTTACAGTTGGGCAGCTTACCCAAGTATTCTTCTCAAACAAAAAAAAATGAAGCAAAATCCAGAGTAGACACAGAGCAACTCGTAATGACAACTTTAAGTCACTGCTCTAATTAGTGAGCACTCCCTGGGGACTCATTAGAATTATAAAAGCATTATTGTCGGTTATGCAGTGGTTGGAACATGTTGGGTTTTGGGCAGTTCAACAATACTACCTTGAAGAAAAGAGTTTTGCAGCCTTTAAGAATTTTCCGTAGTTTGGGAGAAAGCACAAATTGCAGTGTCCTAGAAATCCTTTATGAATTGGGCCTTATGTTCGCTCTTGTAAATAAGGAGGGTGTTTGAGTTTATATGCCACAGTCTAATAGGTACATAGTGACTGCTTAATGGGATTTACATTCACTCAAACAAAATTAGGTTGGTAAAAGACAATGCAACATGCTGTAATGTAAATGGGACTGACGGCAGAATTAAATGTTTGTGGAAACAGGGCAGCAGATCTATCAAGAGCTAATTAGACGGAGAGTTCAGAGACAGACTTGGGAGTAAACAGCACCAACAAAGAGAGAAGGGGAGCAAGAAAGAGAGAAAATGAAGTCTTTGTGCGGCGATGAAAAGGAGTTATAAACAAGGTTATTTAAATTGGAAGGTCTGATGGAGCCTATCCCGTGAGAAGGACTTGGTCTTATCTGGACCTGTTGATTAACACAAGTTGAATGGCAACTTTGATAACCCCTTTTATGTGTAAATAGTTCCTCTTTGTTGCAGTTTGCTATTCATGGTATCTTCCTCTGATACACTTTTTCATCACAGTATAAAGTTTCTACTTGCTGTACAGCCTTTTTCTCAGACACCAGTTTAAAAACAAAACTTTGGCCAAAATATTTCCAGTAGCTGGAGGAAGCCTAGAGAGCGGCACCAGAGAAGAAAGTTTAGGTCTTTTGTATTCCTCTCAAGCATACGTGCATGGGAGGAGAAGGCACCCCTGCGAAGAGCGAGCAGGTGAAAATGATGCCGTTGGCACAAGGGCAGGCTGTATAAACTTGGCACGTAGAGGATCCTGTTTGCCTGGCATGCAGTCGGCTCTGGCATCTTTGCCATTACTGCTGCATTTGGCACTCTGCCTTTTGTAGGCTGCTGTTGTCAGATGAAGGGAGTGATATCTGTTCGACTAAAAAACCGCGTCTATTCAATTGACAAAGGTCAATCCCTAAATTCAGTGGGAACAGGGTTTGATTAAAGCTAATTTAGTTAAGGAAACATGCAAAATCATTAACAAATCAGTTGCTGAGGTATTTAAAGAATCTTTGCTTAGTCTTCGTAGCTTCTTTCTTCAAACCTAGCATAAGAAATGCTCTGGAATTAAGGAATTCTGCATAAGAATTAGCATGGTAACTTTGTGATTTTTTTTTTTTATATTCATGGAAGATTAGTTCAGGGCAGGGCATGGCATTTCCATTGTTGCCATCTTTGGCAAATCCTAATTTGGTTCATTTTCGTTATTTTTCTTTATTCGCTGGAAATAGGTCTTGGTGACTTTTGCTGGTGGGTGTTGCACAACGATGTTTATGCTTGGAGGGGATCAGAAGAACCCTTGTGCTTTTTTGGGTTTTTGTTTAAAATGGGAGAATTGTCCTCTCTCCTTTGACGGCAGAGCTGGGATTACAAGCGTGTAAGAGCTGGGATCAGAAGCTGTGCTGGTTTATCTGACAGAAGGTGTCACTTTTCAGAGGGAGCTGTAAAGCCTTGTTACGAGGGGTTGGTGAAGTAGGAAGGAGGGAGTGCCTTGTCACAGGGCTTTTTCCCTGAAATTTGAGCACAAATTTCTGTCTGCAACCAAATCCACCGACTCTGAAAGCCAAATCAGATAGGAGCAGGGCTCTCTGTGTGAAGTGTCAGACAACCTAAGTCTAGTTTCAACTGAAACACACTGTAGTCTTGTCTTGTTGGCTCAGAGACGCTGTCTCTGGTAGGTAGTATTATTTTATCCCCCAGGGAGTGTTATTTGATGAAAGACATCTGGGTTTGTGCCAGAAAAACTGAAGGGTGAAGGACAGTGGGAAGAAGACACTCACTGGGACCAGTCCCAACCGTCATAAGCTGATGTGCTGCATCTCCCTCTGTAGTCACTGGAAACCCCAGGTCCCTCCAGATGATCTGGAGCAGAGCCCTAGCTTTGTAGGGTCTCGATAGTTGATTTTTCTTCTCCCTTCTGCTCCCCACATCTAAATACTGCCTTTGCGTTGGTAAGAATACAGACTGGGATGTGATGTGCCGTATAATTAACCGGTCTCAGGAGGTGATTTTGTTGTATGGGTGTGGTTTTTTTGGGGGTTTTTTTGGTTGTTTTTCTTTAAGGAAGTTAATGGCTTTGTTGTGATGCTGAAAATCCATGCTCCTCAGAGGTTCGGGTTACATTAAAATTACATTAAAATGTTATAAACTTTTCTCTTCCCTGGAGCAATACTGCTGCAGGGCTCAAAATCAGGTGATTTTTTTTCATCTATGCAAAAGACATTCCCCAGGGAGAGAAACCTGGCCTGGGTGTGCTAGTTAACCATCAGAAATGGATTCCATTCTTCTTTTTTCCAGTGTAGTGTTCTGACAAGTGTGGGTCACAGGAAGTTTCATTGCCCTTACTGCATCAGCACAGCATCCTTGCCTTTGAAAAGGTCTGTGGGAAATTATTGACTTTCACGTTCGTTTGATTACAGTTTAAAAGTGAAAGGTCTGCATTTCAGCACCCGCGATAAAAGCAGAGAGATGTTTCTGATCCCCTCTCTTCTGTGTCTGATGGAAAAACAAAGGTGAGGTTGTGTGTTTCAGAGAGGCTTCCATGAGCCTAGGTGCTCATTAGAGGGCAGTTGGAGTGTGAGTCTGGTGACCAAGAAGATGATACTGGTGGAGAGAGGAGGTCTCTGGAGTATGGCAGTTGTGCACTCAGTTTTTCCCAAGTTCTCAGGCAATATCCTCTGGAGAAACTCTGTTTGGGGAAGGGTCCCTATGCTTGAATGGCAGGGAAGAAACAATCCATTCCGCAGATAAGAAGCTGAAACTCATGTGGTGAACCTGGCAGATCTCTTGCTATGATAGTAATAGATGATAAGAGTGGACAATGCTAGTCATGCAGCGGAAATCTGGCAGAAGCCTTAGCGTATGTTATTATTTTGCTATTAACTATCACCAAGCTTGTGAGTGACTGCAGAAGGATAAAAATCATGCACCCTTTTACCTTCTTTCAGTCCTAGTAAAGCCTTTGACAGATTATTTTCTTGTTTCTTGGGTTTCAGCTGAAGAATGCAAAGCAGCGCCTCAAAATGTCTGAGGGTATGCCACTACAATTACATTTTTCACAACAACAAATAGATCTATTGTTTGCTGGAAGATTATGGATAAAAATATTAGTGTTTAAGACATACAGCTTGGTGGTTTTGATCTGTGGTTTTTAGGAAGAGCCAGAGTTGTCCAGTGACAGTTGCACAGAAGAAATGAGCATCTCTGAGCTTGGTGCAATGAATACTTGGTGTTGCCCTCTGCTAGTGCTGCTGTGTTGTCGTAGGATCGGTTGCTCCACGCTGGGACCAAACATTGTACATGTTGCAGATCTCACAAATGCCGCAGAGCAGACATGAAGAGCAACACTTGCTGTTTGCACTTAAGCTTCTTAATGTCTACTTGTTGCTTATGAATGCCTTGTCTGAAAGGCTTTACTTAAACAGCTTTCTCTGAAATCTGAAAAAGCACTATCCAAAATAAAGAATGGTGTTTTTACAGACTTCTGGCTCTCAGAACCCAACTTTAAAGCTCTGTTTTATGGGCTAGGAAAAAGTTTGGCCTAGATCCCTTCAGTTGTTTTACAGATTGTTTTCTTTCAAAACATAACATTTAATCTTTGTCCTGCTCTGGATGGACACCCTTCAGGACTGAAGTAACCTCTGATTCAGTTCATTCTATGAAATGGGAAGACAGGTATTATTTTGGCAGGGAGGTGCTTTGAGATCTTGGGTCCAGCTCTGCCTACAGTCGGTGTCTGCAGCCGCAGTCACTGGCTAATGTAGGCTCTTGGGGACTCTCAGGTTGTTTTATTGCAATGCTTTCAAGTTTTATATGGATTTTTTTCTGTAGAAAGTAAGTATTTGCCCTAAAGTTTCATCCTCCTCTGTTTTGGTACTTTCAGAACATCATGAAATGCATCAAATAATCTTTTTAAAAAATTTTGTGCTGTTATATGTGCTATATAATTTTAATGCAGAGATATTTTTCCAACGTGAGGTCACTGTTTTATGTACAAGTTTCATTTTGCTTCGTGAGAGGAGAATTTTGAAAAGCAAGAGTGAGTTCTTGGATGTAAAAATCTGCCAGTTTGAAAAATCTGCCTGCTTTGAGTTTTTACTTCACAAGGCTGCGCTGTGCCGAATGCCTGAGTTGCTTCCACTGTTATCTTCTGCAGTGTTCTAGTAATACAAAATCGTATTGATTGATTATAGTTGCCAGATGCGACTACTGTACAGGCGTACTCTTGTTGAAAATTTCAGGTGTAAGCAGATTTTAGTCCAGGGCTTCTCATCTCCCTTCTAGCTCGGTTCTTGTCCATCCCCTCCCACCGAGCATCCTTGCCTGCTCCCTCACGTGATAAATAACACTGTCTTATCAAGGTCAGTCAGAAAGGCCCTTTTTACGTATCTCATAAATTTTAGCCAGGTGCCACCGATGTGAGATTAATGTAATGGCACTACAGCAAGCACTCAGGCTTGTCTTAATTATGCTAAGGTTGCCGGTTCACCGTTTCTCTTCATCTGTCTCCCGCTTTAGGGAACACTAAACACTATGTCATTAGATTGTCTGTTCCACAACATTGGCCCTTTGCATTTACAAAGTCATCAGATGGCTTATGACCTAGCTTTTCTAAGAAATTAAATTAAATAAATAGTAAAAACAAAAAATTAAGCAGAAAAGGAGCCTGTCTGGGGGTGAGGACAGAAGGGGAGAGCCCAGAGGGCTGAGGAAAGGGTTGGGGTAGCTCTGTGGTGCTGTAGGCTTTGAGGGAGCAGGGCTTGCTGACAGGACTGTCGTTTTGGGGATGCTCTGCAGGGCACAACTGCCAGGTGCTTCCTTTTTAATTTTGTTTGTTTGTTTGTTTGTCCTTTGGAAGTCAAAATTCCTTTACTGCAGAGTTGGTATTTGGGGAATCTGTTGACAAGGGGCTCCCATGAGTTGCCCGAGGCTCAAACCAACTGTGGATGTTTCAGCCCTCAGCTCCACAGAGGGTAGCAGAGTCTCACAGCATGGTGCCAGTGATGGCTTTACATCCTGCCAAGGTAAAGCTCCTGTTGGGGCTGGGAACTGTTCCTTCATCTAGGAGATTAGGGCAAATATTTCTTGGATATTTGTTTCTTTCCATCTGCAGGCTCAGTTTAGCAGCCTGGAAAAGGCTGACCTTGATTTTTATTTTATTCATTTTGTGCTTTATAGCCATATTGAAAGAGAATTTTGTGTCTTGATTGAGCATCCTCTGCTGGCTTTCCAGGGAGGAGAATTTCAAGATAATCAGGACTAACTGATGCACCAATTTTAATTTTTCTTTACTGATAAAAAGAAATGCCTGCAAAGGGACTGAACAAGGCTTGTGTCGGAGCAGTTGGGCTTGTTGGCTCTACTGGGACTGGGGGAGTCTGTTGGCTGTACTAAGCTTTACCATGAGAAAAGAGAAACCAGGTATCTGGTATACTTTGATAGCAGCTACCTGAAATGTGCTGTGATGGCTCACTCATACTTTCTCCAGCAGTATACAAAAATTAACGTGGGTATGCAGATGAGACAAGTTTATCTGTTGGTTTTGTGCTCTGTGTACCAGTCAGATCTTAATTTCTGCCACCAGGCCTAAATTAGAGGATTGTGCTCCCTCTGCTTCTTAGTACTTGTAAGAATATTTTAAAAAGGAAAGGAAAAGTATTCTTCATAAAGAAGGGCATTCTGTGAGGCACAGAAAGCCAGCCAGAGCAAAGCAGTCATGCTCTGAATAACACACAGGGCCCACTCTCTTCCAAGCCCACTAAGCAAATACAAAGGACCCGAAGAAGAGGTAATGAGAATAATTGATTTTTTTTCCAGTGTTGTACACAATGCTGCTGACTTATGGCACCCATGTGCTCATGGTGCTGGCCAAAACGCTCCGTACAGAAGAGAGAGTCTGTTTGTGGCTGGGGTTTAAGTGAGAGGGAGCGTGGAAGTGTGGTGTGCTGGTGTAGGCTTCTTCCCTGTCCATGCTACTGCCATGAGAAGGTGGTCCTGCACAAACAACATTTCTCTGTCTGGGTTTCCTGAGCTACCCCTGCTACAGCTGTACCTACAGGCGTTACAGGGCTTGCCAGGGTCTGGGGATCCCTGCCTCGATTTCCCTGCCCTTGGTAATTAATGCAACTGCCACGTGTAATGTGGGGTGTCTTCTTACTAGGAGGGACAGGGCAGGTGGGACCTATCTGGCCTTGTAAAAACCAAGTGTAAAACATCAGTTTTTGATAAATACACCAAAGTGAATCTATGCAGTGTGAAACTGAAATTGCTAAAGACTTTCTCATATAGACTGTGAATCATTTACCAGTTATTCCATCATCTATCAGTGGCTCCAAGGCACAGATCAGGTATCTGTCACTTTGACATCTAAGCATCAGGTCGGTAAGGTAAGCTTGGGGTGTTAGCAATTACCACTAACATGATCTGTCATCTGATTAACATACAATAAAAATAATCTTTTAAAGTTTTGTTTAGCTAGTAGACTTCCTGTAGTTGACTGTCCAAGCAACACTTATTTTATTTAACCCTTAAATACTGTTTTAAATTCAACTGCAGCGTGTGCATAGGCAGCTTAATTGAAAGCATTTTGAAAATAATGTTACGTCTGTTGAGGGTCAGTCTCCTGCTGGAGTAATTCCAGTGAAAGCTCCTTTCTGCAGGAAAGTTGACTAGTTGCTCCCAGACATGATAACTGGAAATGTGGTATCTAGTAATGATCAGTGCTGTTGTGTTATCACAGCATTAGAGTGAAAATCGCTCCTGTCACCACAGTAGGAAGCGCATCTATGACTTCCTCTAAAATGCCTGAGATAAACGTGGCTATGACAAATCCCACCCTAATGGCACATTTCAGAGCATGGAAGGTCTTGTGATATCAGCTTATCTGAGGAAAAGATTTATTTTAAAAAGTGATTTATGAAGGTGAAACTAATATACTCAAACAGTCTGAATTTCAGCTTTGTTTTGTTTGTCTGCTAAATGAGGAGAAATGCCGTGGTCTTGTTTCTGGGAGTAATATTTTAGGCACAGGTTAAGATAACCCTGTTCTGGTAAGTGTTTCTGCAGAGCCAGACCTCGAGTACCAGAAATTTGGGCTGGATACATTGTTTTCATCATAGCTCTTGACTTTACTACAAGGACAGTTGATACACATACGAGCATCCACCCTCACAGCCCTCACTGAAGCAAAACCATTGTCTTCATTTGCTGACCTACCCATGTTTCTCGGAAGTGAAGGGATAGAGGGAGGAAAAAAAGCTAGGAGAAGCAGTTGTAAAATGAAAGGGAAGTAGTGCAGTGCCTTGTGTTGGAAGAAGCTGAAATGTTTAAAAATGAAGTGCCAATGCAGTATGGACAGATGTGCTTTAAACACCATTATTTTTCAGTGAAAATGTTCAGTCCTGTGGGGATTCTGTGTTTACCCAACTAATTTACTGCTTTGATTGAGTGCGGTAATTTGCATGTTTAAAAGAAGAAAATTGCTTCATTTAAACTAAAATTTTATCTCTGTGTCAAAATGCTTGTGAGCAAACTGGGTGGGTCTGGCTCTTTGCCCACCACCACACTCCCCTGTTCACCAGGTCTTTCAGAGCTCCTTGCCCTCTGCTACCCAGCATCCGCAGTGATAGTCAGGCCCGTTTCTAGTGCCATCTCTTTATTTCAAATGGGAGATTGGAAGAAGATGTCTGTGGAGAAGCTTCCGAAATGCTTCTGCAGTCCATGGTGCCTTTTTTTGTCTCTTGGAGTGAAAGACATGGCAAGCTTAAGTGTTTCAAGAAAAAAGGGGGGGGAGAGGGAGGAAGCTGAAAGACCCACCAGCCTTGAATCTTTCAAACCATGAGATGGTTTGGAAAGTGCTTTTTTCACTTAGAGGGTGTTGGAGTTAAAAAATGAAAATTGCTCTTGCAGCAAAGCGCACCATAAGGACCGATTAGCACAATGGCTTGGTGTGTCCTATATAGTAAATGCTGCTTCAGTGGTTACTGTAAGACAGGATATGAAGCTGAGAGAAGTTAAGAGTTGCTCGAGCCACTGTGGCTCACAGTCATTATATTAAAAGATAAAGGAGGTTTGGTTTTACTTAATTGTCAAAGACAGCAATTGATCAATCAGGTTAATGCAGAGGTTTTTTGTTCAATGGCTTGTACCTTCACAAGGCATTTTCATGTAGCTGTGACATAAGAAGCTTTCTTTTCCCTTGACAAGAAATATCTAGTCAAAACTTTCTGGATGATGGCCTGCTTTGATCCTTGTGGTACCTGAGTGAGAGGGGAGAAAACGGGGTTAATTTTGAACAAGCCTGAGGGGAGCAGAGGCAGCAGGGTTCTAGATGTGGATGCAAGATGCAGGGGGTAGAGGTGGCACTGTATGGTCTTCACAGGCTGGTTTCATGCACCCTGCTACTGAGAGTGAGCCATCAGCCCAGGGACAACTTCGTGATCCCAAATTGGCGCCAGAGTATCGCTGTTAACTTCCTTGAGGAGATCAGAGTTGCCCTTCTGGCATCCAATGTTTGTTTGTTTATTTTGGGTGGGAATTTTGCACTCAAATAGAAGCTTTATGTATTTTCAGTGAGCAGTTTGTCATCTTTGGTAGTACAAATCTAATTTCACTTGTGATCATAAAGCAAGAGCTATTTAAGAAATACCTGTGAGCAGAAGAATCTGCTTTGAAGTACTCCTGATTCCATTTAGGCTGGGAAATAGAGGAGGGCTTTTAACTGGCTAGAGAGCAAAGCTCTGGAACAGTTTCCCTTTAGGAGCACTGGGAAGAGAAGGCCTGGCAAGTTTTCCATGTGAGCTAGAAAAACATGAGGCAGATTGTGTAGCCTGATGATCTGCCACAACAGGGGCTTGCCCAGAGGACTCAAGGGCCTTCAGTCGCATTTGAACAGACTATTCAGAACTGGGAAAGTCACTTTTGAATTTGTTCAACTTATTCATGCAAATAGAAGTTATTTGTAGTGCGGGGTACCCAAGATCCAGGTGTTTCAGATGGCCTAACAGGTCTGTTCTCCTCCATCGTCTTTGTAAATCCCTGAACTGAGGTGTGCAAGCACAGAAGGCTTCGGCTGGCACGGCAAGGAAAGGAGCCAAATCTTGGAAGTGATGTGCAATGGCCCACAGAGCCTCCGAGAGATGTCCCTTCAGGAGAAGTGCTTGGTTGGGCACTCTCTATGCCAGGGAGATTTATGTCCACCCGCTTTTGTCTGCAGGCTGGCAGATGAAAAGGGGGACTTCTGTGTGTGCAGTGAGGTCATGGACATCTGAGAAAACTGAGCAGCTGTGGATCATTTCCCTGAGCATCCCGGGTTAGGGCAATGCCTGCTTGCTGAAGAGGAAAATGAATCCTATAAATGGGTTTGATATTATTAGCAGAGAGGGCATCGGAACATAGATGCAGAAGAAGAAGAGATAGTGGCTGGATGCGCTATTTTAATTGTAGCGCTTCTTGGCTTAAACTTAGTAAAATATCTTTTCTCTAGGTTACGCATCTGTTAACACATGCCTAAAAACAAAGACATGAATAATAACACAAAGCAAATATATGTGTTTATATATCTGAAAAAATGCTTCTACATTTACACTCTGGGCTATGTTTACAGGCTGTCTCTTGCAGATTTTACTGGCACAGAGGGAAGTGGCCTCTGCTCAGGAATAGATTTTCTTCCATTTTCCACGTTGCAGACAGTGACCTGATATATGTTAAAAATAACAAAAACCTGTACATGGTAAAATGATGGCGTACGTAAAATGATGTCTAGATTATACTGCAATAGGTAAATTACCAGCAAAAAAGACTCATCCCCCTTCAATTTCCTTCCTCTGGTGCTCTAGTGGGCTACAGGGTGGGTGCCTGTTCCACCAAGCTGAGGAGTCCAGTTGCTTCCTCTCTGGCCAAGTCCCTGGGTTGTGCTTGGTTGGCCATATGGACATCAAAAATAAAGCTCGGCATTAAATGTTTTAAGGTTTTGTTATGGTGAACTTGGTGTGTGGAGGATGTTTAAGGTGAGTGTCTGCTGGGGAAGATAGAGGTTTGTTTCCTTTTGTTTTTGGCAATACTGAATGAAAGACCATGGAGAAGTTGTCTGGGATTGGAGTTACCAACAGCAGAAGGTCTTGGTGCTAAGTTCTTGCTGATATATCCAGGCTAAATAATTGCCTCTTGTTTTCAAGAGTTTGCGTTTGCCTGCAGATGCAGGAAAGAGTGAGTTACGTCATTTAAATGGACGTTTTGTTTTAAACTATATGTAGAGAGCCTTCCTTGTTGCTCACTCCTTTAATCCGTCAACTTTTTTCTAATCTTATTTTGACATTTGTGTTGGAATTAACATGACTGGCAGCAGAATCCAATAAATGAGACTTTCAGAGGTGTTTCTGTGGCGCTGAATGAACCTTTGCCTGCAGTTTGACTTGGCAGCACTTGTAGAATTCTGCATCAGCTGGATTTTATTGTGTGGGGAGATGGATAATCAAAAAGGGAATCGCACGTGCCTGCAAATTAAACATTTTGTTCAGAGCGCTCGCTTGCTGTTGAGCAGTGGTGTAATGTCAGGGAGAGAAGGCGGGGGCACGCGAGCCTGGCGCGCCACATGCTGAATGCCTCGTCGTACAAAAGCACAATGGCAAACGTTCAACAATGCAGTTGTGACAAACAAGTCAGATCATGAGCAGCACCGGCTTGCTTTGCTTTATTTGCAGGGAAGTTTTTCTCATCCTTGCCTTGTGATTAATGCAGCTGATAAGCGCAGGGGGAGTTACTGTGTACAGCTAATGTGTGCTTTAATACCTGTTTCAATATTAATTTCTTATCAGAGATGTCTTTGATGTATAGCCCTTTGCAAGCCTTCAAGAAAAAGTCGTGATACTGCTATGCAAATGCTTCAACTGATTTAATTCTGCCCGTATATGCTTTTTTCTGCCTGTTGCATTCAGAAGGCATTGCACTGTGTGTAGAGAAGAGATGCATCCAGAAGTGGACAGGACACCTCTTGTGACAGGCCAGGAGCTTGAAAATGAATGGGTCATGCTCTGCTCCTTGGGTATGGAGCCAGTCCTACTGAAGCATGCAATACTAATTTGTCTGAATATTGATAATACGTTGGGAGAAATCTTCCTCCTTCCACTCCCCTACCTCAATGGACCTATTGATCCTTTTGTTTTGATTCTGTAATTTATAGACCTTGGTCTGGTCGTTAAAGAAAATTATCTATGAAGCAAGGTGATTTTCAGTGTACGTTTTTAATACTGTGGGGGAGTGGAAGCCATATAAAGCTACAGCGTTTCTCAATTGTGTGTGATGGGACATGGCACGAGCCCTGTAGCTACCAAGTTGGTTTTGATGTGTGGAAAATGTTGGGCTCTTTGAGGAGATGCAGGTAGTCCGCCTACGTGTGGGAGAGTCAGGAGCTTGATTTCTGTTTTAATAAAATACAAAAGCGAGAGGAAAGGGAAAAAAAGGCAGGTGGTATTAATGCAAAGCAATATAACTTGGTTTTGCTGTTCATATCTGGTGTGTGGACAAGCTTCACCTGACGTTTGCTGCTTGCTTGTGTCTGGTGCTCCCTAGATGCATTTTCGCCTGGAGGTGCTGAGCTGGGCTTCTCCTGGAGCCGAAAGTGGGGCTCAGCAGCTGATCCCCCCCTGCTGAGGCTCTGCACACAAAGCCTGTTTACCAGGTACTCCACTTAACAAAAAAAAAACCCCAACCCTGATGCTATTGAAACGTGGGATCTGTTAGGCAGCTGGCATTAGCAAATACTGCAGGAGGGTTGTCGGAAGCCCCGGCAGGTTGGAGGATTTCTGGGAAAAGTTTTGTGGCTTATTTCTGAAGGGTACACCAGAATATTCTGCAGTTCAGCTTTGTCCACGTTCCTCACCACAGCTACTTTTGTAGAGAGAATTGTACGTTTTAAGGTAGTTTCAAATTTTCGGATGTTGTTTTCTGTTACTTCTGCTTCTTAGTAAAATGTCTAATTATTAATAAAATAAAATTATTGCAATACCACAACTCCATAAAAAGCCCAAGGGCTTAAGAAATTTTAATAACGTAGGAGGTATTTGGCTGAGTCGTAATTCCTGAAAACAAAC
This sequence comes from Eurystomus gularis, assembly GCA_013400335.1. NCBI lineage: Eukaryota > Metazoa > Chordata > Aves > Coraciiformes > Coraciidae > Eurystomus > Eurystomus gularis. The sequence continues at coordinate 1,504,606 of VZZY01006574.1, read as the reverse complement.
AATGTTTAAATTTTATTAAAGGACTCCAGTCCTCCTTGCTGCTGTCATATTTGGAACGCTGTGTTCCAGTAAAATGCCAATAGTTGTTGCAGCCTCCCTTGGGACTGGACCAGAACAGATGACTCACTCCTTTGGTTTTAGGCAGCAGCGGTCAGTCTGTAACCAGAATTTTTTGCTTTATTTCTGGAAGGCAGTACTTTTTTTCCTAAGGATACAACCTTTGCAATTACCTTCTAAAATAAGCCGACGCTTTTCTGTGACAGGTAGATCTGGAAATGGTAATTTATTCTCCTGCAAACTTCTGCTCTGGAAGATTGAGGGAGAGACGTTTGTGTGCTGAGAAGTGGTACTGCTGTCCTTGCTGTGGGATGGGATGAGGAGCTTTGGACTGTTGAAGTAAATGAGGGTTTGGGTGTGGAGCGTGGGAGGTGCTTTGAGGCAATTCATTCTAGAACCATAGAATGGTTTCGGTTGGAAGGGATCTAAAAGATCATCATCCCTCTAGACCAGGTATCTCAAAGCCCCATCCAGCCTGGCCTTGAACTCTTCCAGGGATGGGGCATCCACAACTTCCCTGGCAAACCTCTTCCAGTGTCTCACCACCCTCACAGTAAAGAACTTCTTTCTTACATCGAAATCAACCCTCTTTCAGTTTAAAGCCATTACTCCTTGTCCTATCACTACAAGCCCTTGTAAAAAGTCCCTCTCTACCTTTCTTGTAGGCCTCGGTTGAGATCCGTGCATGGTCTCATCTGTTAGATGTAAGGTAGTGCTGCAGCTGTGCTGCCTTTGCTGTTGGTTGCTGCAAGAGGTGCTGCCAGGCTGAAAATCTCGGCTGCAGCATGCTGCCCTGGCCCCCTTGCTCTTCAGATGGGCATACTGCCTTCCTGGGGGCATCCCTGCTAGGAGAAAAGAAATGTGAGATGTATTAATATGGTCAGTCTGGTAGCATTTAGTGAGCAGTGTGAAGCAGAGATGATGAATCAATAAATCGTGCCAGGACAGTTTTTTGCATTATTCTGTGTATTGAGCAGATGGGGGATGTGTAGTAGAACCAATACACCCCACAAACATTATTAAAAGAGCATTGGGGTTGTGGTGGTGAGCATTTGGAAAATATTTGAGGAACTGCATTGACTATAGAGCTTTAATATTGCCTTTTTTCAAATGCAACTTGAGGTGGTCTTTCACTGTGTGGTTTGTGTTGGTTTTTTTTTTTGCTTTTGAGAAACTTCTTTCTCAGGCAGGCTCTGATTCAGCAAAGCCTTTAAAGTTATTGGCAAACCCATTGGCTAGACATCGGTGTGTGCACGTGTCTGCTGAAATAGGTGCACAAACATCCTGGTGACGCACAGCCTGCTTGCACAGGGGTGGGAGTATTGTAGTCACGGTTCCTCGTTTATTTACATCTGCTGATCAGGTTATCTGGGAGCTGGTTTTCTTAGTGATTTTGCTCATCACTTTGCCATGATGCATACTCTTCACAATGGGTAAAAATTAAAAGAACAATGTTCATGCCATGGATTACCTTCAATAGTTTCACAAAGAAAAAGAAAATCCCATCCCAACACTATTCTAGCCAATATTTTAATCAAATATGAGGCAGGAGGACTGAATGCTGTTCTTCTTCGTGCCTTTATTCTTTATGCAACAAAGCCATAAATGGCAAGCAGAAAAATACAAACTGAAGCTGTGTGTCTTACTGTGTATCCACACAAGCATGGCAAACAGTCTCAAGGAAAGCCATAGGTTGGAAGTCTGAATTTTACAAATCATAAATGATTTATTTAGTCTGAGTATTCTGACCGAGAGTTTCAGATATAACGGGCATGCTGGGCAGAGCTGATGGGCAGAACTGAACAGATTAGACATGTAAATGACATGAGCTGCAAAGAGGATTTCATCCTTTCTAGTGGGGGGAAATAAATCCTTCATCAAATGTGTAAAATATCTTTAATAAGTAAATCTGGCAGGGAAACACGTGGAGTTCCAGCAGAGATAATCGGTGCTTCAACTCACTAGAACAACCAGTGAACCAAAAGATTTGTGTTTACCTAATTCCTTCAGGACTCGAACAAGTGAATGTCATTGCCTTTGTGCCAAATAAGAGCACATGCAGAGAAAAAAAACAAAAGAAGGGCTGGGTTATGTCTATAATAATGTTTTTTTTCCCCATGATTTAGGGACTGTCTTCTACAGATCATTTTGTGTTGTGTCCGTCCAGCCCAGTGCCCTACTGCAGACAGGGATCAGCCCTGGATCCTCTTGGATACTCCCCAGAAGCTGGTGTTTAGCCCAAATCCCCTTTTTCCTAGAGCATTCACCCAAAATGCTTGTAAGCATGTATTTACCTCTTGCATCCAGCACACACAGTGGCATCCAGTTGAACTGGTATTTGTAGATCAAGGCTTTGAATTGCTCACTCTGAGCTTGTGCTCATGTTTAATAAGCAGAAATTAGTCAAGGTGGGCAGACCCGTCCTCTGAGGCCCCCCCTCTCTGGATGCTGCAGTTTAACATGGGGAAATAGCAGTCCCCACCATCCCAGGGTGGGCCACCACCTCTGCTTCGGGGGGTGCAGGTGAAGGGTGACTGCCTCAGAGTAAAGCCCGTGCATCCGTTGTCCTGTTTCGTGTTCAGGTGCAGGATTTAGGAGGTCACAAGTTATTTTCACCTGAATGTGTGCTTCAGTGGAATGTGCAAATCCCAAAGACGTTCACGTTGTACCTACTTTCTGTGTGTCTTTGGCTGTAGCTACTGGTTTTATTGATCTCCCTTAGCCGTGTGAGAGTCTCCCACATCTGTGCCCTTCCTCCACTGGGTGGAGAAAGAAACAAGGTTAAGGGTGTCTGGTTTCCAAGACTGGCCATGTTAAAGCCCTGGTGCAACCAGCCTTCTGCTCCACTCTCAAAATACACTCTGGGAGACCTCAGCACAAAGGTCCATACTTCAGCAATGAGGAGCTGTAGCAGAAGTAATTATTTACTCTTTCTGTTGCTACTGGGCTTGGGGGCCCTCAGGAAGAGTGGGCAGTGAAGAAGTTTCTGAGGTCTTATACGAGGAGTAGGAGGTAAGAGGGACTCTAGAAGGGGGGGCTGAGCTGAGCTGTAGTTGGGTTTCTCTCTAGTCCCTGCAGACGCTGCGAGAAGGCTGTTTGCTGTGCAGAGGGTAGACTAGACCTCAGATTTAAAGGCAATTTAGAGCTCCATTGACTTGTAAGATAAAACGGTGATTTGAGTTTATTTCATTCCTCCCATGACTAAGGGACGGTGAGCCGGTGCAGGGGAAATACGAACTAGTTTAATCCAACCACAGGCTTTACCCAAAGCTTGAAGGCAAGCCAGGCCTTTGCTGTGCCGAAGGAAAATATCCTTCAAATGCAGCGGGGGACAAAGCCTGTGCAGTTGGAGGTTTTAACCTGCACCAAGAAGCATGGGTTGGGATGGCTTGAGGGAGATGGAAGTTTGCTGGAGACAGTTTGTTCCAGACTTGAAATACAGCTGTAGGAGCAGGAAGATGGTGGTGGGGAAATTGCAGATACTTTGAAAAAACTTTACGTTGCACTGTACTTGATGTTTCCCTCACTGTGGAGCAGGGAGAACTTGGCTTCTTTCCTCTGGTGGTATCGCTGTATTTATTTTTCTCTTTTTCAGGGCAAATGAAAGTAAACCTCCGTAGCGGCTCCAAAAATCCTGGGTTGCTGAATCAATAATATCTCTGCTCTCCTAAAAATATGAGCAGCTTGACTTTTTAAAAGTGAGATGTTCAAAAGCTAGGCAGTTCTGTATTTCTTGGAGCTTCACAACAGGGACTTGGAGCAGCACATGGTCACACTTAATTAGACAGTCTCTACTGAACCTGAACATGATGGGTATGAACCTCAGCAGAAGTCTTATTTGCTTTTATCCATTGTGATAATGGTACAGAGGGGAGTGGTTGTGAATGTCATAGATCTGCTTCTTCTGAGCTGGCTTGCAAGATCGCATGCCAACTTTTCATTTGCACCAGAGATGTGATGACTTGGGACCTTGTTTGCCACCAAGTTATCTTACGTAGTAGATTAACTTGGATTTTTGCACTGGAGTCTCTGGATCTGTACAGAGCTGTGTAACCTTTGCTTTTGTCACTTGTGGAGGCTTGTGTTTTAGGTCATTTATCTTGATAATGAGTTCTGTTTCACACCTCTTCAGACAAGCACAAATGTGCAAACAAATACTATTAGGGAAGGAGAAGGATCTGGAGGCTGAAATCTCAAACAGATAAATAGGTTTTTTTACCTCTGGCAGTACATGGAGGTCTTTCATTTTAATACTCAGCAACCAGTTGATGTCCTTGCCACCATGCATCTTGTCCTTCTTCTGCTCTTTCAGACAAGACCACATGTCCATTGCTAGCCTGAAGGCTGTCAAACATGTGGGAAGGGTGGATCTGTTCTTGAAAAAAGCTCATCTGTTGTGTGAGTGGGGCCGAGATGGGAACTCCAGAGAGATGGAGTCTTTTTCTCACTCCAGTTACATCCTCAGTCGTGCAGTTTAAAGCAATGTGGGCACTGTCTTTTTGGTTTGGTTTGGGCTTTTGGTTAATTTTTTTTTTTATGCTTAGAGTATTTTAGAAACCCAAGTCTGAAAAAGGAGAACTTTTCTGTGTAAAGTGTTTTAGCCTTTACCCAGAAAGTGCTGCAAATAAAAAGGCTTGAGCTTTGTTGTGAGAGGAGACCGATTGCCACTGACCATCTCCAGAGGACAGCAGCTGTTCCTGGTTTTTGGAGAAATTTTGTTGGGGGAGAGAGTGGCAAGAAGGGCTGGAACAAAGCCCTTGTTTTACTTGTGGCATGTGCTCCCCTTTTCTCTTTCAAAAGCTGCACCAGAAGCTTACAGGAGGACAGGAGCTGCTGAGATGAGGCTTTGCAGGAGCTGGTGAGGGCTGCCAGCCCCGCTCCCAGAAGAGGTGGTGGGGATTCAGCCCTCAGAGGTGCCTCCCTGGGAATGTGCTTAGGTCAGGGCTCCGTGGGGCTGTGTGAAATGCTTCTGCCAGCACCAGGCTCTGAGATGGGTTTCTAGGAAACCCGGATTATCATTCCACTTTTATTGCGCTCTTTGAAGCGTTCATTGATCTATTTATTTTTATGGCAGGAGACTTCGGTTGCATTGTCTCAATTGGGCTGTATTGCAGATTTTGATACTAATGCCTTATGCAGCAGATTTTTTTTTTTTCAAGGGACTAATCCCTTCATATCAAGGTCTTGCTTGCAACCCATTAGTCCTACAGTGAGACTTAAAGCTCTTTAAGGACGGACTTCACTTGTGTGGGTTTGTGATGTGCCTGATACAGAAGAGCCATGATCTGACATGGAGTGTGTAGCTATTACTGCAATGGAAATAGCAGCTCACTTTCTCCACTTGAATGAGCAAAGATACACATGACTAGGAAGTTATGCAAGGGGGTCTGATCTTGCATCTTGGGCACCGAGTGTCCTGTCCTCGCCATGTTTAAATACTCCAGTTTATAGCGGATTGAGAGAGCACTGCTGGTCTTGAGTGGCTGGCAGTTGGCCCTGGCACTTGTTTGCAGTGTCCAGCTGGTCTCAGTGTGCAAGCTGGAGGGACAGATCTAGTGTTTTGGGAAAGCTGCAGCTCCGTGCAGTGCTGGAGGAAATGGTACCGCGGTGCTGGAAGGACTGGGCTATTGAGCTGCTGTAGGAACAGAGGCATACGAGTGTTGTGGAGCTGGGTGATCCTGCACAGAAGCTGCTTTGTGAACTGACTGTTGTTGTAGCTGCTACTAGAGATGTGGGCATTTCAAAGATGTGTTTGTTGTGGATGTTTTATTCCCCTGCACATACTAGGTTACCAAACAAAACTGGTCCTTTTTAAGAGAAAACATGCTCTTGATAAACCATTTTCTTTTATTGACCCTTCTCAGTTTTTAGCGCTTTCTTTCTGCCATAGCTCTGGTTGTGGTTTGCTCAGAGGTTTCTATCTGTGCAAAGTAGGACAGCAGGGTCCTGGAGATCCTTGGGTGTAGGAAGCTTTGCTCTTCTCTATGTACGCAATTTGGCCAAGCTAGTTTTCCTTATGCTTTTTGTGGTCTTCCCGGCAGCAATACAGAGGAGGAAAAAAATAATAAATTACACTTTAAAAGCACAGAACCATGAACATAAAAGTCAAAGCACTGACACTCTTCGTACCTCAAACTGAGTAGTTTCAAGCTGAGGCTGCTGGTTTAAAAAAAAACCAAAACAGCTAACCAGCACATTGTTAGTGTACAGATACTATATATTCTGAAAGTATTTCCAGGGTTAAGCATAGCTATTAGCTGCCTCTTTTAAATGAGCCATTTCAGAGTGATAACCTCTCCCTATCAGATCGTGATTTTGAGCAATTGGTATCTCTGAAATTAGCTTTAACCTTTCCTGTGTGGGATCATTAAGATGGAGAAAACATATACACGGGAAACCACACAGTCCTCATCTTTCACTGAGGAGTCCTTCCTCTTTAGCAAGAGAAACAGCTTAAACAACTCAACAGTCAGTGCCATGTTGTGGTTTCTCCTGTGAGAGCTCCACAGAATAAATGAGATCGTGGATTTGTGAAGAAGCGTCACGTGCCACACAGCGATATCCTCAGCTGGCTCCGATGCTGTCACCTGCAGGCTTGGGTTCAGGCTCTTGATCCTTCAGCAGAGGGGACAGAGCCAGCAAAGCCTGACGGAGAGCACAGTGGTGAGCAAGATGCTTATTGGTGCCACTGAAAGGTTGATTTTTAAGGAAAAAAACCCCAACAAACGCATAGGGCTTTTGTTTCCACAGTGCGGTGAGCTCTGCAGGGGCAGACCTAGTGCTGCTGTCTGCACGTCACCCTAATCTGTACAGTGTTGATCTAGATGTTTAATGAGTGGATTGGTGTGAAATCAGGCTGCGGGCTCCCAGACAGTGGCTTAGTAAATACAATAAGCAGCCGCTCTTCTAGCCTGGAGGGGTTGTTATGAATTTTTTATCACTGATTTCTATGACATGCCATTCTGATAGCATTTGGATTTGTAGAAAGAAAAAACCCAACAACAAACCACCCCTCACTTTCCCAAGAAATCTGCATTTCAAAGGGTTACACACTGCAACAACTACTACCTGATTGTTGGTGGGTAAGCCCCTTGCGTGATTATGCAAGCAGAGGAGACAGACACTTGAAAAAATCATCCCGATATTTATTCTGACAGGCAGACAGACACCATGAGGCCGATCAGAGGGTGTGAGGCACTCTCTGGAGGAGCTGCCTGGGAGCCTGGGGACAGGCGTAACCTGCTGAAGCCCACATCAGCCCTTTAACTCTATCGGCTGGTGGCTGGATTTTTAGCAGTGGTGCTTTTGCCATCCCTGTTGTTTAACGATGCTCAAAATGCCTCCTGGAGTAGCAGGTGGGCCGATCCTGTGTGATTGCCCTATTAATAAGGTTTCACAACTATTGTCTTACTCCTAGTCTCTTGTAAAGACTAGGAACCCGCCAGAAGACCATAAAATGTACAGCAGCGCCTCAAAGATAGCTCTGCTACATCAGGAGGTGAAGCCTTTTCAGTAGAAACGCTGAAGAGAGCAGAGGCAGCCCTGTTCTCCAACTTTTATGCCAAGATGACTTGTGCTACAGGGACACATAGTGCCGAGGGCTGTGCAAATACAGCCTCAAAGAACTTGCGTGCTTTGTAAACAAAAGGGAAAGGCAGGGCAGGGAAAGGGGTGCTCCAGCTCCCTGGAGCAGGGCAGTGAGGGACAAGACCCTGTGCTGGCACACGTGTGAAGGGGCTGCCCTGCTAGCAGCTGTGAGCTTGCAAGCTCCCTGCTTGCAGCCCTCTCCTGGGGTCCCGCCCTGTCCCATGGGATGATGGTGATGCTTAACAGGCTCCAAATATATTGAGATACGTTCCAGTTTGCCATGGTCCCAGTGTGATCCTCAGCACTTGTCCAAAGTGGGTGTAAAATGCTGAGAAGTCCCTTTGCATGGGCATAAACGGTTGCCCAAAGGAACAAAGCAATGAGGAGACAGATTTGTAGCTCTAAAACCCCTACGCCCCACTGTACAAGCAAAACCTCCTTATTCTCAGCTGCTCGGTGCTGGTGAGCAGGGGCTGTGGGACAGGCGTGGGGCTAGGGTCACTGCCAACCATGGCAGGAGAGCTCCGTCTGCTGCAGCAAACACAAACCAGAGAGATGTTGGCCTGCTATTAAAAATAGGTAATGGGCCGTGACGTCCACCAAATGAGGTCTTGTGATAGTCACAACGAATGCGGCGTTTCAGGCAGGTGAACGTGGTTCTGTCAGTGGGATTAAAAGGAAATGCTGCAAAATTACACAGATGGTTTTCAAGAAGTCATAAAAAGTTAATTGAAATGTTGTTGCATTTTTTTTATTAGTTGTGTGCTATGTTGCCGCTGAGCACTGGGCGTGTGGATTAAAATGCTGGCTAGATCTGGAGGGAGGCCAGGTGAAGTGGGAAGGATTCAGTAGAAACTGCTAGAAAGAGCTTAGAGGAGGTGTTTTTCTTGCCCTGTCCTGCAGCTTTGCTTCTGCCCAAAAAGAGGATGCTCTTGTTTATACCTTATAGCAAGGCCAGCTGAGAGTGAGAGGCATGAGCATGGGCATGTAGGTGGATTTAGGGATGGGGTGGGCACAGCTGCTAGGGTGCTTGGGGCACCAGAGGGAAAAATCCATTTTAAATTGTATTTCTTTGATTCTCGCCCGGCCGGTGCCATTTGGCTTATGCTGGCCAAGTACACAACCTCCCCTGGCAGCTTTTGCAGCACTGGTGTCCAGTTTGCCCAGCAGCCTGACTTGAAAAATTAGAGTATTCTGAGGAAACCTTGTATGCATATGGGCTTCCTCATCCAAGAGCTTCAGCTCCAGCCCTTCCAGCTGAGCTGCAGGCCCTGGCTTTCAGCCTTCACAGCCAATTTGGTTGCTTGAAAATTGAGCACGTGTCACATTCTCAGCACACGTTTCAACAGAGCAAGCCTGTGACTTCCATTGCGGGGGTTTCTTTCTGACAAGGTGTGCTTGCTGTAGGGGTCTGTGCTAAAAATTAAATACTTGCTACTCCTTGCAGGGTGGGAATCTGAAAGCTTGTGGCTGGGTTCCTTCATTGCAGATGCAAGCCCCGCTAATGGCTAATGATGGTCAGGAGCAACTGCACTGCCTGTCTGTAGTGTTTGCATACCTGCCAGCTTAGCAAGGTCAAGGGTGGGCTTTGGGAATCTGGTAAGATAAAGACACAGATTTCAAAACATTATCTATTACCTATTTTAAAAACAACACAAGTGTCCTGAGATGTGAGCTCCTTGCACAGGAGGAGATGATCTCCCTCCCAAACACATTGGAGGCTTGTCAGAAGGCAAACCAAAGACCAGACGCAGAGAGCCCAGGCCATTTGCCTGACATCTTAGACAGAATTTCCCCTCAGAATTTGGGTGTCTGATGTATGGATGGAGATGTTGGATCCTGGACACCCTGCAAATGCTCACGGGGTGGTCAGTGCCTTATCGCTGTACTGAGGGGACAGGGCTGTTTCTATGGAGTTTGCCAGTGTCACGTGGACTGTCCTGCCCTGCCCTGTCCTCTTGCCAAGCTTGTGTTCCCTCCCTTGCTGTTGTTACTAGAGGCCCAAAATGGGAAGGTCTTGTGGCTCCTGAGTTGTGCAGAAAGAGCAAGGAACAAGTTTTTTTTTCTGCAGAATATCCAGTGCTGGCATCTGTATGTGGTGGGTTGACCCTGGCTGGATGCCAGGTGCCTACCAAGCTGCTGTATCACTCCCTTCCTCATCAGGGCAGGGGTGGGGAGAAAAGATGGAAAAAAATGTTGGGTCAAGATAAAGGCAGTTGAATAAAGCAAAAGCAAAGACTGTGCCTGAAAGCAAATGAAAATAAACGATTTTTTTTTTTTCTCTAGTTCCCGTGAACAGGCAATATCTAGCCACTTCCAGGAAGCAGGGCTTCAGTACGTGTAACAGTTGCTCCAGGAGACTAATATCATAACAACGAATGTCCTCTCTGCTCCTTGCTTCTCTTAACTTTTATTTCTGAGCAGATGTCATATGGTCTGGAATATCCCTTTGGTCAGTTTGGGTCAGCTGTCCTGGATATGCCCCTTCCTGAGATCTTGCCCACCCTCAGCCCATTGGTGAGGGAAGGGTGTTGGAGAGAGAGCCAGTGGTAAGGGTGCAAATAGAGACCAAACCCCAGTGCCTTCACAGGGCAAACAACTACTGAGTGTGGTTAGTGGCGGTGGGCAACCTCCCTCTAAGCCTCTTGGTAAATGTCAAATCTGAACCAGGGCAGAAATACTGTTTCTGCAGAGGACAAGTTACCAAGGAGGTTGGGCTCCATCTCCATTTGAGCGGGCTGTAAAGACCTCTGCTAACGTGCTCCCACGTTCATCACCACAAAGATGGTGCCATGGGAAAGCTCAGTCATGTCAATGAAACATCTCCCTCTGCAGAACCATGATTTTATTTAATGTTTTATGGTGACCTTGTGCATGGTGATTTTCTCCCGTCTGTGAATTCATGTGTGGAATTTTAGAGCTTCCTTCTTGGGAGGGGATTTTTGGTTTTAAAGACTTGGATGGGGAAATAGGTTTCAAAGACCAAAATGTTACAATATTCAGCTCCTGTGGTGTCAGAGAGTTAATTTCTTCATTTAATCCTCACCTGATGTTGTTTTGCCTGTTGTACAGATACTGGCAACACTGAAGAGATTTGCATTGGATTTGTTTGGCTCTGCCGTGTGGCTAGTAGGATCAGATGCTAGCCGTTTTATCAACCTGTCAGCGTGCATCCTTTTCTCTCGGGGGAAATAAATGATCTGCCTGCCTTCCCTGCTTATTTCACATTTGACTTGATGCTCCCACTGTGGCAAAGATACCCTGAACTCTTTTAATCGTGCTGCTTTGGAGATGGCGATAAAAAAAATCCCTGCTCTCTGAAGACATTTCCTCAGCCTGCGGGCTAATTGGGGCCACCGGTGATTTGAAGTAAGCATCCTTGTAAATGAGCCCCTGACCAGGTTTTGCATTTCTGTCTCACTGGTCTGTCCTTACGTTTTAGGGATTGTGATCATCAAGGCCAAGTCTGAGGCACCAGATCTCAGTCATAGCTGTGCTTAAAGCAACTCTTCTTCTCTCTCTAAAGCAAAGTCATGATTGTAAGCAGGTAAGGAGGATTAATGCTAGTTAGTAATTTGTTTCTTGCTTTTTAAGACACTTGTAACCCAACAGGGACACACTCTGATTCCAGTGCCTCAGAGGAGGCAAATAGCTGGATGAATAAGGCAGCTGAAGCTGGGAGGCTCAAGTGGGCCTTAGGCAAGAAATAAATCCTTGCCCTCTATTCTAGTACTCATCCAGGCTTGGTAGCTTCGAAATCTCCTGCTCCAGCAGCCCCGCAGCAGTTCTGCTGGAAAATGTTGAAGTCTACAGCCAAACACTGGGCAGAGCTGCACTCTTTTGTCAGAAATTCGTCCTTGAATGTTCCCTGCATCCATGATGTACCTGGGGGATGAATTTCAGATTTCCCATTGTAATTTTGTCAAATTTGCTTTATATGAACTGCTTTGAAACAGAACTGGAAGACGTGGCCTTGTCAGACAACTTGCTTTGTGATTTGGGCTTGTTCCAGCCTCAACTGGTAAGGGAAAACATAACCTGAAAACACTCTACTCAAGTTAAGCACATGCAAATGTGGGATCGAACTGTCCCTGCGTGAAGTGGCATCACGTCACCTGCTGTGGCTCGTAGGGCCACTGGAAGGTTTCCTCAGATGGTGTCTGTCTTGTGCAAGCCTTCGAAAGCAGAACACAAAGCAGGGAAAGCGTTCTCACCAAAAATCTTGGGAACTTCACTGAATAAATGGCCTAATTAAGACTGAAGAGGACTTCAGTGCTCTGAAACACTTATGGAGTGCTTAGCTGAGTAGGAGTAGACTGAAAGAAAGAAAACCTAAGGTTTTCTTTCTCATGTAAAGACACTGGCAAAATCAAGGGTTTCATCTTTGCAGAAATTCAGGTGCCAGTACACAGTCACAATCAAAACACTTCAGATGAAAAATTGCCACATTTAATAGGGGCTTTTTAACCAGAGCAATTGGCAGCTTAGTTTCAATGATTTTATTAGTATAAATTAGATGTTTTTCTGTGTTTCTTCCACTATTGTTATGAGTTTATGCACAACCTTCTGTACGTTCTTGTGTATTTAAGATTATTTTAAATGGATATATATATATAATCTGTCTTGATTCCTGACGTGAGCAATTAGTTGTAATTTGTTGGGAAAATTGCCTTCTCTTTGCCATTTTCCTAGCAAGAGCTTAGCTTACTGACTCCTGTAATGTCTGCACAGAAGCTGCATCCCTCCGAAGTAATGACTTGTCTGGAGATTCCTCTTCACTCGGATGTCCACTGGTGGTGCTGCTTTGCTGTGCTTTAGGTGCGTGGAGTAAGAACAGCTCTAGTGGGTCAAACCAAAGAATCCATCTAGCCTTTCCTCTCATCTCCAAAATACGTAAGGGAGGTTATATGGAGCAGGGAAGCAAACACTTTGTGCTGTCCTGGAGGACAGAATATATTGGGTTACCCACAATGGTATTTCAGGGAAATATCATGTCATGTTCCTGCTGCTGGGAGCAGGTATGAACTGATGGGTTTCTACAGTCAGCTCTCCAAGATGTAAGAAGCCAACATTGTTAACTGAGGAGAAGACCTTGCTTCTTTTACCGTTTCCCTTCACACTTCCAAATTATGTTGCTGTTCTTTTTTTTTTTTTTATTTCTGGGTGCTTGGAGCACTTAAGTTAAACTTTACTATCCTCTTTTCCAAGAATTGTAATCTTTCCTGCTTTCCACTATAGAAGCTCAGCGTCTTGCATACCAATAGCCGAGCTGTGAGAACGCTTGAGTGACCGCCAGGAAAGTTGAGCGATGGTCAAAAGCTGCATAGAAGAAATTGTTATGGATGCTGGATATTTCATTCCACCGTTTTCAGCACTGGCTGACCCTGTTCTGCTGTGGTTTTTGAGATGACTCTGTTCTAGCTAAGCTGTAATGGGGGGGTGCTAGAGAGCCTGAGAGACTACAAACAGGAACTGAAACAGCTCAGGTGGCCTAGTGTGTGTTGAAGGAGGAACAGCCAACCGATGGTAATTATCTTGAAACAGCAATTAAGTTGTCGTGGTTCACTGTTGTGGGCCAGTGCTTTTTGAGATGTCAGGAGCTGGGCAGCCACAACCTCAGGTTGTGTCACTGTGATCATTTTTCCTCCCTTTGTGCTGTCAACTTCCATTTCAGGCTGTGTCATGTTCAAGCAGGCAGGATGCCTCATGAAAAGCCTTGCCCACGTGCCTCGTTAGCCTCCTTTACAGCTTGTGATTTTTTGATTGCATCTTCTTAACGCACTCTGTAGCACAAGACATCATCTGGTCACTTGGCCATATTTCTCTGATGCTTTCCTGGGTGATCCACTGCCTTAAAGTGCTCTGGGCTTCATCTGCATTGCTGGATAATATGTTTAGCTCTTCACCTGCTTTGTTCTGTATAATACCTGATATTTTTAGGAGGTACCACTTACTGCTTCACCTTCTGCTATGGGTGATGAAGCCCTCCATAGGGTGCATGGAGAAGGAATGTGGCTGGCACTGGTGTAGCATCCTTGAGGAGACTGCATTTGACCTGACTAATGTTGCTTCAGGGAATGTGATTGTGGTTCCTTCTCCTTTTAAAACAAATACAGGCTTTGCCTCCATTGGAGAATGTGCACCAGTTACAGCTAATGGCGGGCAATTAGTTTGAATCCAGCAGAAGCTCTGCTGTCACAAATTGCACCCTAAGTACTTCTTCCCTCGGCAGCTGTAATCAGGTCAGATGCCACAACAGACCCCGCATCTCACTCAGCAAAGCCCCTGTGCTGCTCTCCAACACGCCGTAGAGCAGCTGATGGCTTCAGAGCCCAGATGGGGCTGGGACCACGTGTTGCGCTGACTAGACGTACCCAGTGTGAATTGGTTTTATGACAACCTGAGGAGAAGCAGGAGGAAGAGGGTGGAGCACCTGCCAGGTCCAGTCTTTATTTGCTCTTTCCATTGTGTGAGATGGCACCGACAAAGAGGAGAGGGCACCTGCCTCATTTGCCACTGTGTTTCTATGTAATTAGAGTCCATCCCTGTTCTGAAAAGCTTATGCTTTTATATAGGTTAAGTGGGAGAGCAGGACAAATAGTTTACATTTTTCCTGATGGGGGAACTGTGAGACAGAGCAGTGTTTGACCTGCCCACGTCACATTGCTGACATTTGGCACAGCCGAGGATTTTGAGCACAGATTTCTTGAATGTCAGGCCAGTGCCCTATAAATACAGGTTGCCTTTTGTTGTTTGCTGGGCACAACTGTATGGGAGAAGAAAAAAAGCAGCTCTGTAGGCAGGGCACTGAGGAATGCTTGCTCAATTTGCATATGAAAACATTTATCCTAATACTCAGAGCTTATATAGCTACCAGTGAGGGGTTTCCATGGGCCTGAAGTCTGGCAGAAAGAGGGTCACACCACCCTCTTCAAATGAACTGCTTTAATTTTAATTAAGTCCACTACCTCCTGGGAAGTTGCAAGCTCCCAAATTTCTTAATTACCTACTGTGCAGCTGAAGCCTAATTGTAATTTAGGGCTTGGAGATTTTTTTCTTTCTTTCTTTCTTTCCTTTTAAATCGTAAACAGCAGCGGAGCAGGAGCGTGTACTGCAGTAGATGCACTGGCAGTGATCGATGAGCCAATGCAGAGAGACAGAAATAACATGGCAGATTGGCTGTGGTTTTGGGCTGTCTAGGAACGAAGGAGAAGCACGCTGCCCGCACACCATCTGGATGAGACAGCGAGAGGTGGCGAGCTTCACGTGAGCACAGGAAGAGGAGGGTGCTTTTCACTTGTCGGAGATCAGAACTGACACTTTGATGTGTTCAGGGTGCCATCTACCCTGTCTAAATATTTATTTCTTGTGCTGTGCTCAGTCTAATGCAATCAGACTACAGCGTGGAGGGCTGCCATATCCTTTTAGCTCTAAATTTGTCTTGCGGTAACGGGCTCTACTGCCCCCAAACCACGCATGCATATTGCAAGCGAGGAGGAAAGTTGGAGCACCAGCTTGTGTTATAGCACCTCGCGCGTTGCCTCTCTTCCTGCTATCAATTAGACCCGACAGAGCCGGCTGGCTGGACTACCTTAGGGGTTGTCAGGCAGAGCTAGACAGACACTAACCAAGTTACGTGCAAGCTTGATTCTCTTTACATTAGTAGGAAGATAAATTAGCTACTGTTTTCTTTTAGAATATATAAATGTGAATTGACTTCTACCGATAGTAATTTGTTTTAATGTTTCCACTGAAAATTGGACAATAGCGCATTCTGCATGTTTTCCATCGATTCCTACTAGTTGAAGAACAGTGTACTGGGACAAAACCAGTCCGAGCAGTCTCTTTGCGAAGCAGAAACATGCTCAACTTGAGTTAAATTATCCATTGTGCATGCACTCTGCCCATGCACAGACTTTCCTGTGAGGGTGGGCTGTCTTAGGAGAACTTTGTTGGTTTTGTTTGTTTGTTTTTTTTAAATCACTTGGATTTGTTGAGCCTCACACACCTACTGGTGCCTATTATCATCAGTCCTGTGGTACCTGTCATCTTGGTCTGCAAAGCTCTCTGTAGTAGACTTGTACAGAACTGGTTGCATCAGCACACATTGAGTAAAGAGAGTAAACAGTATCTTACTTGGAGGAAGAGTCCTTACTCTGCTCTTCTCAAGAATGATTAAGATAGTTAGGTTTGGTCCTTTGTTCTTCCAGGCTCTTTTTTTCACATAGGATGGTTAAATTGAACTCACCATCCTGTTATGTCTGTAGGCCAGACTAAAACTGTTTCAGATAAATAGCATGGAGAACTATTTTTCAAGCTTCTCAGTGTGAAAGAGGAATGCTCTTGTTCTGTGTCATTACTGCAGCATGTGGAGGAGAGAAGTTGAAATACATTTAAGGAGTGGTTTGACCCCATGCACAAAATGCGCTGTTAAAACAAGCCCTTTCCTTCCTCCCTACAGCTGATTTAAGTAGTTCAGAGATTTGGAGCATTCCTGGACAAATCTTATTTTTGGGTGTGGAAAGACTCAAAAGGCTAAGACAAGCTTTTTAGACACTTTTAAGTTAGCCCAGTTGCTCGCCAAGTGCTAGTAAATGTGACACTGGACACACAGGAGATCTTCAGTGACAGGGGAAGGCCAGGCAAGACAACTGAGCGTATCTAAAATGTCCCCACACACTGATATCAGTACACTGGGTGGATGGATAAGCCCCAGGAGTTCCCTGCCCAAGGCCTCTGGGGAGGAGTGGTTGTACAGTGCTTTCCCTTGGCTTTGTTTTCATGTACATCAGCTGTAAATGCTGTGGGACAGTGGGATCTTTCTGCATGCAGGTATGTTCCTTACAAAATGTCTTGCTGCTGCTGGTGCCCTGCGACCAGGATCCAGCCCTGCTCTGCCATCCTGTTGTGTCTTCTCCTGAGCCCTGCTGTGAAAGCTCAAATTAACTGAAACTGGCAAAGTATTCTGACTTTTTTTGTCTTTAAAGTAAAATTTACCTCGATTTGGTTTTATAACTGTGATGGAGAAGAGAGATTCTCTGGTTTTATACAGGAATAATCCCTGAAAAAATTTGTTTGCATATGTGCATGTATAAATAAATTTTCCTTATATATAATTTATATATGACTACATAGGTTCACATTGGGTTTTATAGTATTTAGTTAGCTGTGTGGAACACCCTTACAACTTAGTGCCAGTAAATATGCTTATGATTTAAAGGCACCATGAGCTGAATGAGAGCTGGTGAGCTCAGCAGAGAGGAGAGGGGATGTCGGCTGTCAACTTGGTGTGTATCTTAAGGTGGATGCATCCGTGAGCTGTGATAGGTGAGGGGCACTGGATGAAAGACTGTCCCTTTTCAGCACTGTGATCTTACAGCCAGCCATTCCCAGGATACTTTAAAGATGGCATATTGTGGGGTTTTTTGGTTTTTTTTTTTTTAATTATTGGAGAATAACCTCTTCAAAACAGCAGCGGAGAGGTCAGTGCCTACCATCAGATATGGGCAGGTTCCTGGAGGGGCTCAGACCCAGAGGCCCATCTGCTGCAGCACAGCAGCAGGGCAGGCTTGACAAGCTCTGAGCGTACTTTGCTTCTCCTCTGATGAGAATGAGGATAAGAGACAGCGGAAGCAATAGTAATACTTAATTAAAAGATATACATACTGTTGTCCCTTGTGTATATTTGCCACTGTGTATAATGTAATTAGCATGACTTTAAAGATGTGTGGAAAAATGCCTGCTCCTCTGGGGACTCGGTAAGCAGCTAAAGGACTTTATGTGCGGTGCCACCTCCTTTATTTTTATGAAGTAGCTAAATGGAAGATAGGTGTTGAAGCAGAGGGAAAGCTCATTAGGTTGTACAGCACCAGTCCATACAAAGTAGGTTGTATTTGCCTTGGGATCGGGAAGGATGTTCTGTATTCTTCTCCCTACAGCAGCTGGGTGATCTTTTGGACACCCTAGGTCCTGTGACCAGGGTGGCAAGGCAGATCCTAGAGTTGTATGAGTGCTAGCTGTGTTCCCGAGGGACTCAGTGCCACTCTCCGGGTGCTGCATCCAGCCTTGCCAGTGGCTCTGTAACCCCAGGACTAGAGGCCCTGGCTCTTTGAGTCATCAGGAGTTAGCATAGGAAACTTGCTGGATGCTCTGTTTTAGCAGATAAACAAAAATACAGGATCAAAGAGAGGGAACTGGGCTACAGGAGAAACAAGGGAGACTTGCATGCTGCTGCTTTGTGGTTATTAGGCTCTCACCGTGGTTTTAGCCTTCAAAAGTGTGGGTGGATCAAGTATACCACTGATAGATGAGGTCTTCTGCACAGTCTCCGTGGCTGCAAGTTTATTTTTACGTGTTTATGAGAAGCTTGTGCAATTGTGCCATTGCTTAGGTCTTCCAAACTTCCCAGCAAACAAAACTCTCGTACTCTTAGGGTTTGTTACTGGAGCGTTTTGTGTAGCTCCCCAAAAAAGCTGTTCAGTTTAGTTGCAGACATTTTACTGTTCCAAAGTCTTTATCTTTGCTTAGTTTAGCCCTCAGAGTTGTTTGTAATTCTTCACACTGTATGAGGAGTATTAAAAAAAGTGTTATTTCTAGCCCTGCATGAGATCCCCTTGTTTATGAAATCGTACCAGCTTGAGACAATTACCACAAATAATTGCCAAGAATATTTGCTCTAAAATCTAAACTTAACTTTCTGGTTATTGTTGGCAATTATTTTTACAAACGGAGATTGGCTATTTAAGGCTAAGTATTATGTTCTTATACTTGGTAATCAGGCACTGAGACCGTGTGCTGCAGTAAGATTTTGTTATCCGTAAGTGGCATTTTATTTAATCAAAGAAATGAGAGGAGCAAGGTTCTGGTCCTTCAGGTGGTGGGGACAGAGAGTTTGGGAGTCACTTCATCCTTTGTCATTGTAGGGGGTTTATTGAAAAACTTTTCCTCTTTCATCAAAGTATATATTAAGGCTGCAGGGATTGGTGAGGGATAAGAAATGAAAAGTATGAGAAGGGCTTTTCATTAAACCCCCTCCCTTGAGAAACAGAGGACATCTCAGAACAATGCTACTAATAACAACCAGTGCAGGGGCTCGCTTGTTAAACCCGTCTAGTCAGAGGAGAGCTGAGAATTTGTGGGGTGAGTCCCTGCTCTTTGCAGAGGTCAGTCATGAAGGGCCGCTTCCTCTGAGACGGTAAAAATTGGAAGATAACGGAGGGCCCTGCCGTGCGGGCTGGGCGCTCGGGTGCTGCCCTGTGTGCTCGGGAGATCAGCAAAAGGCTGAATAATGCCACACTGTGCTCTTTCACGAGTTTCTGGCAGGAAATCAGCGTCTCGAAGAGTTCATGGCTTTAATCTCAATAGCATTTTGTTATCGTTTCCCCCAATGGCTGGTGCATGCTTTTATTTTTAGATAATGGGTGCTGGTGGGGCCTTTTTTCCCACCACTCCCTTCCCTCAGGAAAAGCTTGCATCTTGTCAAAACTGCCATTAAAAACAGGGTTGATTATTTCCCACGAAAAGGAATTTGTCCTGAGCAGTTATTGATGACTGCAGTTGTCATTGAAAATGTAGGATTTTTAGGAAAGATGCTGGTGAAAGTCAAGGAGATTGGGAAAATATTGACTGTCAAAGATGCTTTGCTGCATGCCAGGGAGTCTGGCTCCTATGAAAGGTAGTGTTTGCAGGTCCTCCCACCTCAGGAGCAGAGCTGATACTGTCATTTCACAGTCAGAAAAGCTTCTGGCTGTTTGAGGAAGGGTTTGGATGCTGTAATAATAAAAGTTTCTTTAACTTTAGACAACCATGAAACAGAACGGCTGCTTTTTTATTTTAAATGTATTTCCAAGTGACGACACATGAGAGCTCTTTTTTTAACTGTGCAGAATTATTATGTAGACTCCTGCTTTGTCGTCCTAAAGCATCAGGTCTAGTACTCAGATGCTGAGTATCTGCAGATTCCCCTAACTCCAGCTGGAGTTTTCTTTCCTCTTGAAATGAACACTCTGATGTTTTGCATTCCTAAAGCCCAAACTCCAGGAACTGTGTGATTTATGAGAATTTCAGCTTTGATTAAATCAGAGAGAAACAGGAAAATGTAGACATTAAATGTGTAAAACGAGCCAAGGAAAATTCCAGTTTTTTTTAAAATATATATATGTGTGTGTATAACATAAATGATCCTGAGGAAGTCCATTCCATAATTTTTGGATGCTGATGTGGTCAAATTAAAAGTGTAACAAGGCCACATATAAAATGCAGTGCAACTGTTCACTGAAAAAGATGTCTTCACATTAGAAAATACATTCTCTTGGATGTCTACAGGTATTTCACTGAGTACAATTCCAGGACAGAATTTTTTCCTCTCACAGCTACAACGTAGAGATGCAGCGGGATGTCCTTAAAAACAATTCCTTTGTGAAGAATAACTCAGGGAGTTTACTGCAGAAAAAGCATTACTTACTGTCAGAAATATGGCAGATCTCTAGATGGGTGGTTTGGCGACTGAGGTAATGGAGAAAATTAAAGGGTGATCCTATTTCGCATGAATCGCTCCTGCATCGGGCCGGGCGCCTCGTGCAGCCTTCTTGGAAGTCTCTGGGAAGGGAAAGTTCTGGGGGTCCTGCAGGGCTGGACTCTAAACGCATATTTTCTCCTGTGTTGTTTTCACTTGAATTGTTCTGTTTGGAACTGGAGGATCAGTTAACAAGTAATTTTATTAACTCAACAGTTTTCTCCACTTCTGAAAGCTAACTCTATGCCTATGCACGTCTGGCTCCTGCCAGCTCCGAGGCATTAAACATGTGAGTAGCTCCCAGAAATGAAGGGCATTGCTCATGTGCTGTGAGTGTTTACAGGACTGAGACCTTAAAGAAAACCTACTCTAAAGAAGAAACAAGTATCTGAGGCTGCCACTTCTGTGAGCAATACTGTTCCGTCCTGTAGGCCCTCTTCCAGTATCTGAAGGGGGCCTACAAGAAAGCTGGGAAGGAACTTTTACAAGGGCTTGTAGTGATAGGATGAGGAGTAATGGCTTTAAACTGGAGGAGGGGAGATTTAGATTAGATGTAAGGAAGCAGTTCTTAACTCTGAAGGTGGTGAGTCACTGGCACAGCTTGCCCAGGGAGGTTGTAGATGCCCCAACACTGGATGTGTTCAAGATTAGGTTGGATGGGGCCTTGAGAAACCTGGCCTAGTGGGAGGTGTCTCTGCCCATCGCAGGGAGGTGGGAACTAAATGATCTTTAAGGTCCCTTCCAACCCAGACCATTCTATGATTCTATATGGAGTAGGACCTTTACATGAACATTCTTGCTGGATTAGGCTCTAAAAAGAGGGAGGAAGAGTCAGACTGGTGTGCTTGAAAGTAGTACTTGATTTGAGGTAACTCCCGTCTCTGGGCTCCCACCTTGGAGCTCTCCTGAGCATACTATGAACTAATTCAACCTCTTTAATGTAGTCCTAGAGACTTCGAGGCAGTGACCGTTTCTGAAAACGGCGGCTGAAAGAAAAATGAAATGGGGAAGAAGAAGAAAGAAATGCCAGGAAGAAAGAGAGCTAAGTCTAGCAGGAGTAAATTGTCTTAGAGATTGAAATAAGTGGTGGATAGGTTTCCCTATTTTTATATAAACTCTTCATGAGTGTAATAATGCAACCGGTGTGGCGTGGCCTTTAGCTGGAGCAGGCTGGCAGGGAGCCACTGAAGCTCGCTTGGTTTTGCTTTGACAGTACAATGTCAAAGGACACGGTGGCTCATCACTGTTAAGTCTTGCTGCTATTTATCCTGCACCACTGTGCACAGGTCTTCAGGTAGAAGTCATCTTTCGCAAGGGTTTTTTTTAATATACTGACCAATAATCCATAGGGTCTGAGCACGATCTCTTCCATCTCTAGTCGACATCAAAAGAAGATCCCAGTGTAATGAGTAGGGATTTTTCCTTCTGCTGCTGTGGTTAGGGATGTAGCGATGGGAAAGCAGAGCACAGTTCAAAGATCTGCGTTACTGAAATTGCCTTGTAATGCTTTATTCATATCTTCGATACTGCCTGACAGAAGGCAAATTTATTCGTTCTGTTGCCTGGCTGTGATAGAGAGCGTAAGTCCTAGGGTAAGTAAGAAAGATAAATAGTTAGCAGGGATGATGTTAAAGCCTTTACCTGTAGTTTTGGAGCTGCAGAATGACAGAAATGCCGCCAGAGGGGCCCTTGGGAGGTCACCCAGCTCCAGCTCCTGTTCCAGGGGAGCACGCAGTACCAGAGGGGGTTACTTATGCTGGTTCAAGGAACATCTCTGCATACAGGGTGGGGTCCTTCTCTTTGTTGGGAAGATAAGATGGGGCACCTGGTTGACTCCACCAACACAGGGAGCCCCATGCTTGGTGTCCCTTGTAGCTCTCTGACCCTTCTCTGCAGGGTTATTGCTCCACAGATGACTGCGTAGTGTTAATCCACATCTCCAGGCAGAAATTGGTCTTTTTCCTCGTTGGACCCCACTAGGTTTCTGATGGGTTCCATCCTGAGGTTCATCAGGGTGCCTCTAGTGCTGGGTTCTAGCTGTTTCTTAGGTTGTCGCATCCTGTGGTGTAATGTCAGCTACAGATTTGCAGAGGATGTGCTCAGCATCAGCACATGTGTTGCTGATGACAGCCCCAGTCTTGACCCCATTTCCTCCTTGTCCTTCACTGCTTGGAGATGGATGCCAGGAGGGTGGGCTGCCAGGAAACTCACCCAGAACTCTCCATGCCCTCCCTTCCCTAAAAGCGGGGGCAACGCCAACCCTTCCCCAGATGTCTGGCACCTTGCCTGATCACCATTTTTTCACAGGTGATTTTCCAGTTTCCAGTTTTACAGGTCTGGATTTAGTCTTTTAGTTGTTGTTGGGTAAGTGATGCGACACGCAGAGGATATATTATGAGCTGTAAGGCTTTATGGTGTATCAGGAATGGAAGTAAGCAGATCTAGCTGTTGGCAGCGAGTATTAAAAATGAAGCAGGTTTAGAGAGGATTATTTCTGCCTTTTCATTCGGAGAAATAATCTCTGTTTAAAAGTTAGTTACTAATATGCCCCATGACTATATATTCATCTTTACCCCTAATAATGGCTTTTATCATTAAAACACATGAATTTTCACTTATGTTATAATCCAATCAGCGGCAAATCTCCCTCTTTAAATGCAAGGTATTCAGCAGAACAGGGACTCTTGGAAACTGCTGTTGAGTAAGATGGAACATAGCGGAGCGAGTTTAATTTTTGTGATACTGTCTGGTACAGCACAAGCTGCCTTTTGCTGTGTCACTTGTGTTTTCATAGGCACAGTGTGGACGTGTGGAAAAAAGTGCTTGATTACCCGGTGCAAACTCAGAGGCTGAGGTGGGGAAGCTCCAAGGTCAGGGCTTTGTTGGGTATGGGGAAGGTACCGATGGAGGGGCAACGGGTAACAAGGCTTTCTGGGGAGAAAAAGCAGACCGTGGTCGAGCCAGAGACTTGTGGAAGGGAGAGTGCTCTCTTGCCCTTGATTTGGCTTATCTTGCAATTGCAAACGTGTCCTTGGATTATCTGCATACTCGCCATGAACTACACTTGAACCTCAGTGTCTTTTACAAGCCCTGCTGGAAAATCAAGTGCTTGCCTGGGTGGCACAACAAAGTTCTGGATGCGATATTCCTTCTGGTGCAGTCCAGCCAGCATTGCCCACACGGGGTCAGCGGAGCTGCTGTCCTCTCTGGCTGGCAGGGACAGGCTTGACAGTGGCTCTGGTTCGTAAACCTGTAAGAGGGTCCCTGCCTGGATGAGGAGGTTTCAGCGTGAACAGAGGTGTTGGTGGGTTTTCCTCCTCTCAGTTTGACATCAGTCAAGTAGGGGTTTGTGTGTGTGTGTGTGTTGTGGTTTTTTCCCCAACGTTGGTGATCTTTTATAGACATTGGGTGTTTTTTAATTGAGTTTCTGGTTTCACTATGGCTTTTCCCCAGTAGAAACCACTATTTGGTCTGGGTTTGCCAACCTTATTTTTAGTTATGCTCAACTGAGATTTTTTTAATAAATGCAAAATGCTACTAAAGCTCATTTCTGCATTTTGGGTGTGGGAGTACTTTCCTCGATATAACTCTTTCTCCCCAGTGTTATAGTTTTTAGCAAGTCATTAAAATAAACTTAGAATTTACTTATTGACACAACAGCCTGAAACGGCTTTTCGTTTTCCTTTGTTGTCTGCCCCTCTGACATTTCTGATGTTGGAATCTTGGAGTGCATCTGGCAGAATAGACAAAGCTCGTGTGCCCATCCTGTCGGGAAGGTGAGGAAAACCCTGGGAGCAGAGCCTGTCCCAAGTGATGAAGTGTTATTGCTGTTCCTTATGGTTTCCGGCAGTTCAGATATAGCATGTACTCAGGACCCATGTAATGCTTCAGAGTCTCAGTTGTGGTTCATTAAGTGGTGATAGAGGAGAGGAGTAAACGCCTCTCAAAGAAAAATACCTCCTTTTATTAGGGCCTGACCTTCTCATCCCTGAATTAAGCCGAAGGGGATACATGCAGAGCCCGGTATGGAGCTTATTCGCTTCCTGCTTTGCCCACTGGGAGTGGAAACATTGCTGGCACGGGGCAGACACGGTGGCAAAACCACCAGCCTGCAATAAAGCACAGGAGGTCGTGGCTTCCCCAAGCGTGGCACTTTGGTGTAACACAACTCTGGGTCGGAAGCAGAAGGGAAGATCCCCGTGCTTTGCTTTCAGTCCACCTAGTGTGTAGCGTGCGGGGGGAACCCTGCACCCCCGCTGCTTCGTTAATGGATTTGCATCTTATTCAAAGCACACGCAGGTGGGCTATCCATCACTGCCGCCTCTCATGGCCCCTCTTCGGCCGCAGCGTGCTCGCCTCGGTCGCTGCCTCGCCCACCGCTGCTGTTTAATTGGCCCCTCAGAGCTACTTGCCAGGACCCTAGCTGGCCAGCAAGAGCCGAGTGCCAATTTTGCTTTTTCTTTTTCTTATCATTCCTTGGGCAGAGGCTAACGCTTGGGTCTCTGTTCTCCGCAGGTTTTATGTCCTCTTGTGCTGAGCTAGCGATTTAAGGTCATTTTGGTTTTATTTATACCTGCAGCCTTGGCCTTATCAAGTTGCTCTCCATTGTCACTGACTAATGACTTGGGTAGAAGTGTTGTCGCTCAGGTCTTACGGGAGCCTAATGCAGTGTTAGCTGCACGGGATGAATAACTGGATGTCCCATGTACTTCTTGCATAGCGGGTGCCTCTGGTGCCTAAAGAGTGCAACCAGATGCAAAGCTGGAACCAGACCTTGCTCCTAAGTACCTGATTGACAGACTCAGTGTTTCACACAGCAGATACATGCTAGGACATAAAGGAGAAAACATCATGAGCCCATGTGAGAATCATTTAAGTATCCAGCTGTAAAGAAAGCTAGTTGAAGAGGTGCTTTGGAGAACTTATCCTACCAAAAGGTCTTCCTGTAGCTCCTGTTGAGGGTCCTGTGCCTGAAGGAGTGTGTGTGTTGGAGAGGGTTTCAGGGTCTTCATTCATACAGAATTCATAAGAAAAAGAAAACTGACTTCCCTGCAAAATCGGGAAGGCCTAAAGGTGTGCGCTGAAATGTTCATAGAGCCACAGGAGCTCGGGGCAAGGATTGGAATTAGGGATATACCAGGTTGCGTAACATGATGGTCCTTTTAAATTGCTTGTGCTATGCTGATGCCTTTTAGTTTGTAGCATTCGAGGAAGTCCTTAAACATGCCTTACGGTGAGGGACCGTGACTTAGAAATAGTCGAGCTGGGCTGAAGTCAGAGGGACTCGTGCTGGTTTACACAATGGGCTCAAAATTGCACACAGTGAGAGTGTTTAGAAGAAGGTGAAAATAAACCCACTGAATATTTGAATAAACCTGTAGCTGTTCAAAATGTTGACGTCTTGATTATTTGCTTTTGTCTAGTTAAATGCTATTTTAATCTTTTGCTACCAAATGACTGATCTCCAAGAGACTTACAGTAAAAAAATACATATTTAATTTGGAAAAAGTCTTGCAGGGAGGAATGTATTTTTGCTGGTTTGCACAATAAAAGGGCAAACCACTTTTCATTCCTGCCTGATTTTTTTTTTGAACTGGGAAAGGCAGCTTTCAAAGACAGCAAATTGTCATTTTACCATGAAAGGCTGTTTTTGCTGACACAATTGGTAGTTTAGCTCAGCTTTGATTTCCTATTCTAAATATGTTGTAAGATTATAGGGTACATCCCAAGAAATATTCAGCTTTTTTTTTTTCTTTTGAATTGCTTAAAAATTAAGAGAATGATTGTAAACGTAGCATAAGTCTATGCAAGATGTATTTTCTTCTTTTTCTTGACATTCAATTTGTGCATTCTTGGGATGCTATTTTATTACAAGACATTGATTCCAAGAAGATATTTTAAGTACATTAGGAACAAATTGAAAAATAAATGTAAGGGCAGAGTCTCAACTGGCGTAAATCAATGTCACTCTGCTGAAGTCAGTAAAGCCATGCCAGTTTATCCCAGCTGGAAGTGTGCCCTGGGGTTGTTTTTTCCATTTGTCCGTAGGGCAGAGCCAATTTTGCCATCATAGGTAAAATTTGTATGTATCTGAGGAAAAGAAGAGGGGCTCAGTAACGTAAAATTGTAAGGGAACTCCAAAAGCAATTTGAGTCCTTGCTTCTCCAGTGTAGGCAGAGACAAGGGCTACTTTAAGAAATAGCTTCTTTTTCCTTTTACACCGCGTGCCTCTGAACTAACAATGGTTGTTCGTACGCAATCGAGATATCATCTAATGAATCGAATTACTGGGATTTGCTCAGTGTTTTAGCAGCAATAGAGCAGTTTCACCTACCTGTGGAAAAAGTGACCCCTTTCTAATTCAACTGGCCATCTGCTGGTGGGAGGGGATTGATTTGGGACTGTGCCTCTCCTGCTCTACCCAGGCTTGTATGTGCCAGTTAAAAAGGCCAAGTTACACCTTTTTAAATGATTAAACACCCACCATCTCTTCTGCACGTGGTACTGTTCATTCCCTGCCTTGCCAGCCAGGTCCCTCTGATTTGTCTTCCCTGACGTGGTCCTTCTCCTCGACTCCTGGTTTTGCACCGCGGGAGCCCCTGGGGATGGATCCCATCTCCAGCAAAGAGTGGGGCAAGCGTGGTGTGGCCTTGACCTTCTCAGTAGGTTCTTTGAAATTGCAGTACATCTTTCCAGTGGGTGTAGGTTGTACTGCACAGCATGCACAGAACTTTTTTTTTTTAATTGAAAACACATTGCTGGTGTAGCAGTGACCTCTCCACTCTCCCTCCTCCCTGGTTTTAAGGATCTATGCCAGAAAAAGGATGCAGTGCTAATGTATTTGTTTTTCAGTGGTTCAGTCATAAGAATTATTTTTACAGATGCAAACCATGTTTTTCTTAAATCTCTTTCGTGCACATGATGAATCTGCTTTGCAATTTCCACCATCACCTTTTCAAAAGGAGGAATAAGAGGCATGCATCCAGCAAGGGAGGTGGGAGCCTGAGCAGTGCTACTGGATTTACTCTTAGAGCAGGAAATGCAGAGCGGTCATAGAGTCAAGGGAGAGGTACTGCCCCATCCAAAACACCTCTATCACTTTGGCATTAAATTAACCTTGAGGTTTGACAAGTTCATTCCACGCAGCTGTTTACATCAGCTTTTTACGGGAGAATTTTTATTCGGAGAGAAATCTGTAGTTGTACTATTTTTCCGTGCGAGCAGCCCCTCGTGGCTAGGTTTCTTTTGCCTACTTACTGATGGCAAATGCTTGCAAAATGGGATAAGAGATCGAAAAGTCCAAAAACACAGCTTTTGTGTGTATGGAGTCGCTATTGCAAATGTCATGTTTGCATATTTTGAAATTAAAAATCAATACACCATTATGTGTCAAGAAAGAATATTTCACAGCATCTGGTGTAAAAAGGTTATGGATTTCCTCATTAGCAGCTTGCCTGTAATAGAGCTGAATGAGGAGGAGCGGGGCTCTCGTCAGGAAGATGGGGCGGCTCTTGGCTGGGCTGGTTCTTACAGTTCAGCATGCTGCCGAGCCCAGGGTTTGGGGGAAAAAAAAAATAATTAGTAATTGCTAAGTGTATTTCTCTTGTAAGGCCAAACCTGAACTGCTTATTCTTGCTGTACAGTACACGTTGGGTAGAGGATTAATTATTTTTTTTCTTGTAAGTGGCTGTTGATGCAAGTCTTCCAGGACAAAGCTAGAAAGGGGTGAATCTCAAATCCATTAAAAAAAGAGAGTAGTGCAGACTGGGAATTAAAATGATAAAACTGAAAACCTCTTCCTTTTTTTCTTCTCTTTGCTTAACCAGTTAAGACAACTTAGTCATAACAACCTATTTTGCTGTCACAAGAGTTTCCCTGTATGTCACTGCATAGACATGGTGCAAATCTGAATCCTACCTCCAGCTGCTTGGTGTGTTTGGATGGGTTTGATTTTATTAAGATCATGCACAAAGAGTGCTTTAAGCAAAAGAAAACCAGAAATAAGTGCGTACTGGGGAATGAATTATTCTTCTTTATTCAGTCAGTGATAATGTACTGAATTAAGAATTTCCTAATTGTTACAGGAGTGATTTGTTTTGGTGGATAGCATGTAAGATTTATGATACGATTCACTTATTTTAAGAACAAAATTGTTTTAAGAACAAAAATGTTAAAGTGATGTGCCAGTAAATATAGAACTCACTAGCCCTAAGTTTCCTCTTGAATGAATGTATATGTGACTAATTCACCGTCTGGGATATAAGCAAGCCGTTCTCTTCATTAGTCATAAAGTATCCTTATGGGCCACCAGCTTCAAGTGATCTCATTTTTGTTTGCTTTGAAGTTTCTGGAGTGAGGCAACACATAAAGATACCTAGGTTAAGTGCTGGATTAGGTAAGACGTTGGAAGGATAAGTGTGTAGCACAGTGTGTGTTAGAGCTGATCTGGGGTCGTTGTCTGACCTATATGTTTTTCATCCACTACATATCTTATCAGCCTTTAGCAATTTTACAGTCTTTTCGAGGACCAGTCACCCGCTTTTTATGTCTGTAGGAGACCATTCTGGAGATGCTCTGTTAAAGGGAGAAAATGAAAAGCAATTAAATAAAATGTTTGGGTAGTATTTTGTACAACACCCAGGCTTCGAGGTTGCTTTTCCCATGTTATAGGCCCTGGGAGGGCTCCAGGGCCCCCACACAAGAGCTAAGAGCTGCTGATGGGCTAGGAGGAAGAGCAAAATGAACCCCAAGTTTCACTCAGAGTTGTCTTGGTATGATTATTTGTATCATTACAGCAGTTTGTCATGATTCGAGACTGTGATGTGCTGGGTCCTGCACAAATGCTGGTTGAAAGCACAGTCCCTTCCTAAAGATCTCAAGCTAGGCAATTAACTCCCTGATTTCCTAAGAAATGGTGGCCTAAAAAGTAAGGTAGATTCAGGTGGCCAACTGTCTCATAAGCACCGTTGCACTGGCAGGTTTTTGTGTCTTATTTCTAAAATTACTTTGAGTCCTGTAGAAAGGTAAGAGTTAGAGCAGATTATGTTCTGCAGAGATAGGTCACCTCGGTCTGGGGTAATTTTGCCCCATTTGTTGGATTTGACCACTTCTTCAGGGTCTTCATGCTATAGAGAGATGTCAATAGGCCAAAGAAGTGGGATCATCCACACTGTCCTTTGGAGACTGCGACAACAGTGAAGCCATGTCTTTAGTCTGTCGCATAATCATCATATATTTTCAAGGGGTCAAGAAAAGTGGAGATCAGTGATTATATACCCATCTAAATTGTCCGCTTCCTTATCAAGCGGTTTCAGTCAATAAATCCCAAATCTCAGCTGTTGTTAACTCATCCTGTCTGTGCGACTCTGTGCTTCTGGAAGATTAAAAAGTGTATTAAGAAAAAAAAAAAAAACAGAACCATAAAACAGGCATGCAAATAGTCTACAAGTTTTTGAAATATACGTTGTCAAAAAAACTAAGTGGAAAATGGGAATTACTGCTTTTCTGCTGGAAGAAAATAAAAAGCACGGTTGCGCAAATGGTTTTGTCAATGCAGAACACTGTAAGGTGAGAGAGTTTGGTAAAATGCAAATGACCGTTACTCAGTGTGCTGCTGGAAAAATAAAATAACTGTGTGTGTTTAGATAGATGGTGGCAGAGTAAAGATCTATTGTGCACCAACTCGTGTGGCGATAAAGATAGGCAGATAAATGCGGGTCAGCAGAGAAGATAAGACAGGCTGTATAATGACGAGCCACCGTTTGAGGGAACATATAAATCCATAAGAGCCTTTGCAAGGAATGACGTGAAAACTTACAGCGCAAGTGTTTTACACACAACACCAGAGCAAATCTTTTTTTTATTAACTGAGTTGAACTTTAAAATTATGTTATGACCAAAAATCAATAAAGAGAAACTGATTTAAGTTCATCCAAGTGTGAAGGGGTTTATTACCAGTGCTACATCACTCTAATGATGTACTCTTAAAAATTTGTTTTTGTGATATATTACATCTATTATTGCTAAAAGGATAAAACTGCAAAGCAACAGTGGACATTAATAAATCAATTTAAAGAAAAATGGGCAGGTAGCCAGGGGAAAACAAAATCCAATTTGCAGTTTTTAAACGCTGTGCCATTGTAATATATGCAAATGGCACCCGCAACAAGGCCGTGGGTTTCCAGTTGCTAATGGGATTCTCTCCTGGTGCTTATTTTGTTTGTATGGTGTAGGATAATCCTCCTCGGAAACTATGCTGTGACACTACACCGATAAGTAATATTTCTAAAGCTAATTTTCTCACTTAACCTTCTAGATAGATCCACACTATAAAAACAGCCCACCGGGCTTCGTTGATCAGGTTGCATGAAGCATTTCTTGGAGCTGTTAAAACACAAAACATCTGTCTTCCTGTCTCGGTTTCTGTTGAAATTTATTGTCCCAGTTGTCGAGCGTGTGCCGCGCGCAGAGGCGCTGGATTGCTGCTCTCTTTCTGCTTATCAATGCAAGAGTTAAAGTAACAACCAGCGTTGGTCCGTCTTTGAACAACGTTTAGGGAAAAGTTGCCAAAAATGTTCCACCCCAAATTTTGCTTGTTCTTTTCACCTGGCTGTAACCCAAATAAATTTAGCAGCGGAGTATATTTTTTGCAAAGCAAACTCTGAATCTCTGCAGGGCAACGTTCATTGCTGCGTCTCCTAATGCTGTCCGCTTGCGGACTGTTCTTCACGGAGAATTACACGAGATCCCTCTTTGGCTGTGACCTTTCTTATTCTAATGGCATCTGACAGTGAAAAATGCTAGGATTTTCAAAGGAGCCTGGGAATTTAATTGGACATCCACCTCTTTAAAGCTCTTTTAGCAAGCCAGGCTTATTTATTTTTATTAATGTGCTCACAACTCTGGGAGAGGGCAATATAGCTGAGACCAACCTGCGTATGTAATTACAAAGAATTTGCGAAATGCAGAGATTAAAATAAGGCAGCGGTGAATAAATACGCTTTTGTCAGCCCTGCTCTAGAAAGTCTTCAATCTGCATTAAGCCCAGGGGCTTCTTCATTAGGGTGCCGTAGTACACGGAGAAGAGATGCTCTGACAGTGGCAGTGTCAAGCCCCCTGTTGATTATTTCCTAACGATTACCATACCAAATGTGCTCAGGACTGGAAGGGGAGGAGGGAGGTTTGTGCTTTGAAGTGTCAGGGTTTACCCTCCAACCGTCCGGTGTCACCTTGAGAGGAGATGCTTCGTGCTGAGGTGTGCTACTAGGTGCACCCTCATGGCTGGATCTGGCTTGTTCTCTTGTGGATGTGCTGGCCTCGTAGAACGGGCAAGGATGAAAACTTGTGAAAATATATTTGCCATTTTTTTTAAACACAAACTGCAGAGGTTTGGAGGGAGATCTGTTGAGGATGGGTATCTTAGTAGGCATTTGTTGAGTGCTGGGCAACGTTGCGAGAGGACTCACTGAAATGAAACTGTTTGGGGACAGGTTTTTTTTTCAAAGAGTGGCTACAGTTGTACCTGGAGCTCAAAAAATGTATTCTGTATACATATATATAGACTCTATACATACTGTAAACTACTTTATTGTTTCTGTATTGTCCTCCAAATGCTTTCTGTAAGTTCAGGGGAAGCTGAATAAAACATAGATGTGTTTGGCAGTAGTTTTAAGCACCAAATAGGACTGAGATCTTTGCTTTCTCTTACTTTTGCTTTACAAGGTTGAGCCCTAAGTAATCTTGAGGTTGTTAGTAGCCACTTTTCATTGCAGTTTTTAATTTCTTATGATCTTGTACATTACTAATGGAAAGTATAATCTTCTGGAGCGGTCAACTGCCTGCGTGCTCAGGATTTGGATCAAGTGGCAATTTTTGGACAGGCAGCGGCTCAAACTACAACGTGTAGATCACCTTCAGGAAGCTGGAAGATAAATGCAAGCCAGCAGTCAACAGAGCCATCGCAAAGCTATTGCACAAGGATCACTACAGTGATACTTGAGCGCACAACTTTATTAATATTGAAATGTCAATGGTATTTTTAGCCTAGAGTTTATTACCCCTTTGAGTAGGGTGCCTAAATGAATCCAAATGTCTCAATAGATATCTTTCCTTGGTGCTGGCCCGAGAATAGTTGAGAACCAAACAATAATTACAATCACTTCTATACAGGCAAGAGAATGATAATCTTGGATCTTGCAATTTTCTTCTGTCTTTAGCTATCATACAAGTCTGTCATTCTTGCAAGTTTTAATTTCTGGCATCTGTTTGGCAGGGCTAAATTAGCTTAATTGCTGTTAAGATTTTTCAGAAATTCTTGCAAGTGTTACTCCAGCAGAAAAATTATTTGCCTCTCCACAAAGAGAAGCAGCAATAGTATGTGTCCCAGAATGTATTACATCCACTTACTAACAATTTCACTGCTAACCTCGCAGTCAGAGCACTGGTAAAGCACGGCGCTGGGGAGCAGCGGCAAAGTTACCGAGCAGAAAACTTCTCTGTCAGGGGTGATCTTTGTCACAAAATCACAGGACGTATTTCAGTTGCTTAAAATGTGATGACACTATAGATTATGTTAAGTACTAGCTCTGTAATTATGTCTTCTGCTGAGAGATGTCCAGTGAAGTGTTGAACCACTGCCTGCTGACCAGAATGACTGATGAAGAAAAAATGTGGATCCAGTCTTTCCCAAACCTGTGGGGTGTTGAAGTCTTTCAGGGACCTACTAGTGAGAACATGGTACAGAGTGTTCTAAACATCTCCCTGTAGGTAAACACCGATCTATCTCCAAATTATCAAGAAATTTGAAACAAAATATTGAATAACCTTGCACAGGCTTAGAGTGGGGGGACCTTGTTGCCAAGTCAATTCAAATTACTAACGGGGTTGGTGGTTTCAAAAAAAGGTGCTGAATCCTGAAATCCTTGGCATGATCACAGGCACGGGGTAGTTGAAGGAGTAAGACAAAAGAAATGTTGCCCCGTGTAAGATTGTGCCTGTGCTGCCACCTCTGCCTGCTCTGGGAGGATTTAACAGGATAAAGGTGGTAAAAGCCAAGCCTTATCTAATTTGTTTTGTTTACACTTTAAAGGGAAAATATATCTGAAAGAGCAGGAGGAAGTAATTTTATTTAATTTGCAGTGTTCTGTTTACCTGTTCCTGTGGCTGAATTGTTTTCCCACGAGGGATTCACTTGTTACCTTTTCTTTTTTATGATGGAGGCTACCTGGTTGTGAGAGTCTATTTAATAGAAATAAATACTCTTGTTATTCAGTAGCATGGACAGGGCTTCAGTATTTTTCTCATTTCTCGGAATGTAGAGATTGAGACTCAGCCAAACCTGGTTGAGGACTGCTTTTGGCATCTCCCCTAAAGCTCAGCCTTCACACGTCACATCATTCCATACACCTATGGTCATGTGCTGAATGGGTCTGCAACTGATCAAACCCTTGACTTTCATTTAGCATTTTGTAAATACTGAGGTATTTGGACCAATGTTCTGAGGATGTTGTTTTAGATATTGGTTGAGCTCTTCCATGTTTGTGCATAGTGGAACCATGCTTCTTTTGGGCATTATTTTTGAGTAAGTCTGTCTTCTCGTAGCACGTGTGGTGCCGTCAGTCCAACTGCAATCAGAACTAAGTCACCAGAGAGCAAGATATGCTTTGTCCCTCTCCCGATCCACAAGATTTTCAACTTCTTCTAAGAGCCATGTGTGTAACCTTTGTCTTGGTGGAAAAAAAGCAACATTCCTCGTGTCTTGAATGAGGCCATGTTTTGTGTTTCAAAGACCTAGAGCTTCCAGCAAATGTCAAGTGATTTTGGCTATGTTTGAGGATCTGTTGGGTATCTGTTAGGTTACAGTCCTTATTTCATCAGCCCTTCCTCTCTAAGCAGGGCCTCTAAAATTGATGATAAAAGGAAAGTATCTAGCATGGCGAGATAATTACCTCGAGCAAGCAAGAAGGAGAGTTGGTCTGCGTTATGCAGGACTATTTCTTGATAAAGGCTTCTCTTTGCTGTGCTTGTTTCTGCAAGGGCATATTGAGTGAGAATTAGATGGAGCCAGTTTGGCTGGATTTATATTGGCAGGAGATAAGTACTGTAGATGAGAAACATGTTTGTCTGGGCCAGAAACCTGGTGTTGCAGAGAATAGTCCAGCAATATTCATTGATGTCCAGTTTTCTTGGCATAAATCGTTGCAGTTCCTTCTTCCAAGGTACCTTCTCCTTCCTGCGGTGATTTAGCATGTTTGCCTGATGATAGCCATTTAGTGTTAACAGACCCTTAAGTTCAAAGTCGTTAGCTGCAATGAACTCAAAATAGAGTCAAGATTTATTTAGTCTGTGCTCTGCCAAAATTAGATGGTAAAAGGTAATGTCAGTCAAATAAAGCATTGCCGTTTGTCAGATTGAAAACCTGGTGGTTCTGGTTGATAGGTTAAACTAAGATGCTGATTTGGTCACTTCTGAAAGGACATGTCTTCTTGTACTTGAGAGATCAGAAAAACTGTAGATGTCATCCCTCTGAGCCATAAAGCTTTCTTCTTTCCCTCTGTTACAAACTCTCATAAGCCCTTCAAAAGCTCCTTGAGCTTGTGTAGTTAGAAGTCTCTTTATCTGTCATTTTGTTTAAGCTTAAGTACTTCATGGAGACATCAGACTTTCCGCAAAACTTTCTGGAAATAAATGTGCTTTCATAACCTGAATAATGGTATGAGATAGAAGAGACCAGATTTCCTGTTTCTGGCTTGACTTGGTAGCTTTTAATGTTGGTTTTTTCTTGGTTTGTTTTTTTTTCTTTCCATTTCCTTAAGAAATTCCCAGTAGTCCAACCTGTGATGTTTCAAATGAAATGTTTGGTGTTTGGAGTGTAAAGGTCTTTGGTCAAGGAAATGTGACCAGCCTTAATCAAAAGTGTCTACAAGTGGGTAGTTATTTTCCCAGCATTTTTGTGGGGTGGTTTATTGCTGGATATGGAGAAAATAAGGAGTGGTGAGAGAGCGGCCCCCTGGGGAGACCCAGGTTGGGGCAGGACCCAGTAGGCTCAGGACCTTTGATGGGAAGCCCCCAGCACTTGAACAGCCCTTAAACCCTGACGTCCAGCCTGCCCAGTGCGTTCCAGAGTCCCACAGATGAAATCTGTGTGTTGTATTTAGCTCAAGTGCACAAGAGCTTCATCGGTGGCATAGTTAGAAGCGGACTTTTTAAATACCAAGTAGCAACACTTGCTGTTGTTTATCCTGACCCCATCTCTCACCTTCTGCCCTCACTCCACTCCAGTTTTTTATATCCCTATAAAGCAGCTGCATGTCTTAAAGCTTCTGGCTGCTGCTTCAGGAGGTTTATGAAAGTATTTTAAAGAACTTACAGTTACTGTTTAATGACCTTTCCCAGTTCATTGTTGATTAATTTCCAGGTTTGCAAACTGGGAGGACAAGCACTGGCAGTGCTTTTTCTGCCTTGCTGGCACCCCAAGGCCAGCATTGCGGGAATTGTTTTGGTGTCTAACACACCGTGTCTGTTATCTTTTTCCATCTAATTTTTCTTCCCTCTGTATTGGGCAGACGATGCCAATGTGTAATCTGATGTTACTTACATCTTTTTGTCTACATATTGTAAGGCATTAGAACATCCTTCCTTGAAGGGGTGCAGGGGAAGAGTTATTTGTCCTTGGGAAGAAGTATACCTTCACATTTAACCCCTGGTCCTTGAGTTCAGCTGCTCTTTAACTGTAGTAAGACTGAATGTCGCACTTGGCAAGGTAACATCCAAAGAATGTTGTTTAAAAAAAGCAAAACTGGCAAGGATTTCACAGTTGGTTGCTTTTGGCCAAAGTCTGTTGACATAGGTGATGTTTTCACAGGAAGAGAGGTTTAAAAAAGCAAAATAAAAGGCAAAGTCTTTAATAACCTAAGAAGTCTCATGTGGGATCTATGTGGCGGCTTTGCTCATTTTCACGTGAGTAGAAAAAGGCAGAAATTATGTTTGTGTGGTTTTTTTTTAAGACCGCACTACATGGTAGAAAGCCAAATATCGTTCTGCCTTCATCCCGAGGCCGAGCGATGCCTTGGAATTGAGCCAGACCCAGTCCTGCCAAAAGAACCTGGCCAGGACACCAAAGGCAAGCCCTGCAGCATATCTGAAAACAGGGACTAGCTCCGAGCTGGGATGAGGAAATGATGAGGGCTATGTGATTGCAAGCATCTTGGCAATGCTTTATAGTTCCTACGTTGTCTGCCCTCTTATTTTTTTTTTTCTGTTACTCTGGTTTTCTTCTGAATTTTTGGCTAAATGGTTGTGGAGACTGAGGTGGACTTGGCGAGTTGGACCGGGGAAATTAATCTCTGACCAGACACTGGGCAGACAGATTTATCAAGCTGCAAGTCTGGGAGCCAGAGAGCTCCTAGGAAAAGTTTTGTCCAGCCTTTTAGATGGCTTCTGAAGATATACCTACTGTAACTCTACCCTGCTTTGGATGCAAAACCGACCTGGGTTTAGTGATCCTGGACAAGTCTTCAGACGCTACCTAAACTCTGGGTTGCAAAAGTGGCATCGCAACACAGGAACCGCGTGATGGAGGTTTGCACATCCTCTCTAATGAGGTGACAGTCGATTAAATCCACAAGCCTGGGGAAATAAAAATGTAATGTCTGCCTGCAAACATCATCTTAGGTTCATTTAAATTTTTCTCCTAAGATAATCAGTGTTTATTAAAAAAAGACATAGGTAGCTTGCCCCAGGACCGTAGGATTGTGCCAGTGTGTGCTGTGCGATGTCCACAACACTTCTCTCTGGCTTCATTGGGGCAAAGGGATGCAATACATGCTGTTGAGGTATATTAAAAAAATCTCCTTGGTTATATTGTTTTCAATAGAAACATATACTACAGGGCAATGACTATCCTCTGGTCCTGATTAACTCCCAGCAATCTTGGAAGAATGCTTGGTAAGCATCTGTGCAGGTTGCTGCAAATCCACCAGATCATCTGGTACCGAACTGGAAACTGTAAAGGAAACCAGTGATCAAATGCCATGCCATTTATAGTCCATTGACTAGGTCTTGAATACAACAGCAAAGGAGAAATGAGGAAATGCAGGGATTTATCTTCTAGGATGTGTTTGACACCGACTGTGTGCCTCAGTCATGCTGTGGTGAAGGCAAGGCAGAACCAGTTGCATGCTGGTGGCATCTGACATAATGCTACTATTTCCTCTCTCAAGGGAGAAGAGCTGTGGTGGTATTTTAGGAAAAATGCATGTTTGCAGCTTAGTGCCTTCCATTTTTTCCATAAAGATCACTGGTAGAAGGTTTTTCTAGAGCTGACCCTTCATCGCATCAGAACCGTGTCCACTTAATGCGCTACATGGCTGAATCTCACGAGGGAGTTGGAGTCTTGAGTATCACTTTCCCTTAGGTTTTTTTTTTATTGTCATAACCTTAATATAATTTTAAATGCGCCTCTGTATCTTTGTCAGCCATGTAAGAAAATGTCTCTGTCATAAAATCCCATTAATGTGAATATTGCTCTTTTTCAGTTGGTTTTAATAGAAAGCACTGCCAACAAACTCCCCGTTTGAGCTGTGTTACTTTTCTATTCCCGTGAATTAGTTAAAATAGAAGAGTTAGCATAATAACTAAATTAGTTATGGTCAATTTATCTGATACCAAAGCAAGCTCTGCAATGCTGCAGCTGCTTTGCAGCAAGACCACACGGCAATTGTCGTGTTGTGTGTTTTGCAGCGAGTTTCCTAACATCAATATATTTATTTCTCATTTATTTTATGGAATTACTTAAATCTGAATGGTATGTGTAATAACAGATCCCGTCTTGCTTCAGAGCTTAGCAAAAGAGAGAAGGAAGTCAGCCTGAAAAACTTGGTCCAAACTGCTTTTTTGTTATTGAGAAGTTTGGTCGAAGGACTTTTCAAAACCTGACCAGAATGAAAATGAAGAGTATCAACCTCTGTGCTGAGCGACCATCTCCTGTGTCTTCTGAAGTTATTCTGGTATCATTCTCAGGCATGATTTTGTATACTGTAAAGGGGAAAAACAACACACTCCATTGATTTTTATCATTTTAAGGTGATTTGACATAGTAAGAGCTGCATGTTGATTAGCTGGTGATAAAGAGGGGAATTAATCAACAGACATTAGGTACTTAAACATTATGACAAGTGACTAGAGAACTTGTGGAGGAAAGTCAAGAGTCCTCTTTTCTGTCCTTTTATTTTAATTCTGACTTCCCATAGTTGCTTATTTTAGGGTAAAACAAACATTGTAGATGAAATTAGACTGTATTAAAAACATACAACCCTGAGAATTTATTTTGTGCATATGACAGAAAAATATTCCCCTAAGCCTGTATGAGCAATTAGTATTTACCAACATGGAGCTCTGATTTTTCAGGTAATTTAATCCTAGAAAGCAGGTCAGTTTTTGCCCATTTCTGTGCATGTATTCATGGAGACTGCACTGAGCAGCACAGAAGATAGCACACTGGGCAGTCACCCATTTAAATGGAGAGCTGGTCACCTCTATCACCATATAGCCTGAGTTCCCAGGAATTCAGAAAAGAAACATTGCTGGCAGAATATTGTGAATTAAAAGAAAAGAGATTGGAAGGCAGTGCGCCAGCTTTAAGGGTGATGTTGTGTGAAGACACTGACCTGTGCGTCAGCCGTGGTGATGCTGCGGAGGGCAGGGACCACTTTGTTGTTAGGAGGAGGTGTGATGCTGTACCTCAGTTCTGCGGTTGCCCCAAAGACCAGTTGATCCGGTTGCAAAGCCACGTAGCGTTGCATGCTCAACTGCTTGATGCTGTAAAGTGAGCATCCATCCAAACTCATTTACTGCAGGTCTGTGAGGTTTATGTAACTCATGGTTTTGGGGCACTTGGAAATGGTCATCTGCTCTTGCTGCGTGTGTAATACATGGTTTTATGAAGCGCTTTTCAGTTTGCCATTTACTTAGTTTCAAGGGAAAATGATGGTATTTTTAGATATTAATATCTTTATGAATATCATAGATATTCATATATTTAGATACCCCACATTTGGGCTGGACCTTGCTTTCTTCAAAGCCTGATGAAAAAAAGAGCAAGATGAGGCAATCAGCTAGCGGGGAATAGGCAGAAGGAGGGAGGTAAATTGGTTTTTTGATAAGAAACCAGTGATTTAACATGACCTAGAATCACAGAACATAAAACCAGATCAAGCATCTTTTAGTGGCTTAGTTTACATCGCTTTTATTGCATTCTCTAGTTGTCTATTTATATGAACATCCTGAATCAAGAAATCCAGTTTGACTGGCACTTTTCAGTGGTGTCACCCCAAAATGAGAGAACCGGGGAGTTTTGAAATACCTTAATAGACAACAGGCACTGGTGTAGGAGCTTGCACTGCCGTAAGGGCAGTGACTTGAGCTGGAGAAGGTCCTGGTGGCTTCTTGATTTCTCATGTGATTTGTGTACAGAAACTTGAGTGAAATGTGGTCCTCCTTTACTTCTCTAGCCAGTTGGTGCTGTGGCAAGTCTTTAAAATGCCATGATGGAAAAGAAGCACAGGAGTGCTGAAGAGGATCATGCTTTGTGGACTTTTGTGTGTCCTGCCTCCGGGAAAGGCTGGAGGTGCACCGGGATGGACTGACTGCATTTTATTAAGTTCTTAATTGGTGCTGCTTGCGTCGTCTTGACATGGACTTGTCTCAAAGCAAGTTTGTGGACTTTCTGAAGAGCAGGGTGGGGAGAGAGCAGCTCTAGGTATCCATACTTGGCTGAATCATGCTAGCAACACATTCTTCCCGCTTTTCCAAAGGACGGGAGGGTGAAGGAAGGACCGATGGACCAGGGGAGTTGTAACCATGTGAACATTTATTGCCTGTTTCAGTTGGTTTTGTGTTTCCATGGCAACAGACCCTGTGTGGCTTGAGATCTGCAGTGAAATGGTACCTGTTGTGTTTGCGAGGGGCTGGGCAAAAAAAAGATTTTTGTGAAGCTAGTAAAAAATAAGTTAGCTTCAGGCAGGATTGGTTTTTAAGCTGGATTTATGTGATAGGCGTGTGGCTGATACACAGATACCTGCAGAGTAACTGAAGCATGCTGTGGTTGGGTCTCGGTTCAAGTGACATCGAGAGGGGAAACACAGAGTAAAAAAACCTCGTTTAACTGATTTTTTTAGTGAATTAATGAAAGTGCTATTTTTAATGCAGATTATGAAGCAAATTGTGATGGTTGAGGGCTATGAAAAAAGCACTTTTTTGTGGAAGAGGGCAACATTTCAAGGTAGCCGGTATAGAGAAAATGGACACAACTCTTCGGGGTTGTGCCTTTCTTTTCAGACTGGTTTTCTGCTTTTTCCTGCTGCTACCAGGTGGTCCATTGATAAAGGTACCGCTGTTCTTACTATTGGGCAGAAGCTGAAAACCTCAGCACATAGTACTGAGCTCAGACTGAACTCAACACCCATTAATTCACTTAAACAAGAGCTGAATTTTCAGTATTGAGCAAGGTGCTTGAGGACCTGCTTCTGCAAGGGGCTGGGACCTCCCTCTGATGTGTTTGGTGATGGATGTCATCTCTCTCAAAGTGCCAGGAGGTTGTCTCCTCCCCAGTGAGCTTCTCTGGTGCAATTTCTGGCTGATGTGCATGTTTTTCCATCCTGAAGGATTGCAGGCTTTGGGTGTAAGGTCCTTTGCTCTGCATTTCCAGATACTGAACTGGCAAACTGCTTGTTCCCCGAAATATTAATCCCTAAATCCCTCCTATACCACTAAGTCTGAAGCAATTACAATCTTTTCCCCTCCTCTGCTAATTATATTCATTTGGAAGCAGACGTAGCAGTCTCAAAGGACCATCCTTTTAATTTCCCTTCCATGTGTAGCAATTAGCCGGGGGTTGTTACTGGCTGAAACAATGAGCGCTCTGAATAGGTTGGTGTGTTAAGTACAGCGAGAAAGTTGTAGGGCTCTAATGGGCGAACGTGGTGCGTTGTCAGCCAGGGCTTGACATAAAGGGCTTGTTGTCGAGTAGGCGATGCTTGGGGAAGCCCTAACCCTCCAGCACACGCTACAGGGATCCTGCTTTAATCAGCTTTTAAAGGAAAAGTGAAATTCTTTTTGTTTATTTTTGTTTCCCTCCTTGCCCTCACAATGTATCAGATATCAATCCCAGGTTGCCCTAGGGAGACAAGTGTGTGTGTTTTCAGGGCTGTATGAAGAATTCACAGAGTGTAAGTAATTTTTGCATTGTCTAGACTACTCGGTTTTTCATCCTAAATCATACATCTATAGCCTTTTTAACGTCTTTTTTTTTTTTAAAGTCTTTATCGTTTGGTAGGGATATAAAAAGTTAATAGCAGATTTATAATTTTATTAGCATTTATGCTGCAAATGCAAGAGAGTTCCCCAACCCAAGTTTAATGCATCCTTAAAGTCCTTTTTATTAGCTTGTTAATTCCCAGCAGTACCATTTTATGGAAATGCGTGTTACAGTTTTTTTCAAGAGGAGAAACAGTGGTTTAGATCCAGATGATGAAAACGTTTTTTTTCTTTGCTTTGTTGGATTTTTTTTTTAACAGGAGGAGGGGGTAATTATTCATTTTTACTTCCCCAAAAGTGACTGGTTTATTGCAGTACTACCAGTACTTTTGGCAGATGTAGGTGACAACACAAGGTGACAAGGAGTGGGCACCCAGGGTCATCCTTTGTGACGGAGACACATGACTGAGCACTGGGCAGGTGTGAACACACAGTGGGAGTGAATGACAAAAAGCCTCTCGGTGACCCAAACATGCTCATTCTCTTCTGTGTTCTGTCAGACTTGGCCATGTTCATGTGCAGGTTGGGTGGGATTTTCTTTTCTCATAGGTGGGTCTGTCTGTCTGTCAGAGATGAGGTCCCTTATCAGTGCATTTATTTTAACAAATGCCCTTTATTTTAACAAGATATTTTGGCTGACCTCAACTTCTTTCCGCATCCTCAGGATGGGGAATTATTTTTAACATAAATCTTATTTTCTCATTCCATTGGCAGATGGAAAAGTACATTACTTTGGGGGAGGAGCTGTGCATATATTTCAATATCTTTGAACTATAGGATTATATCCGTGTTATTTTTATTGTTCATTCATATAATGGGCAATATGGTGTAAATTAAAGGTGTGTGTAGCTGTTGTACCCTATATAAGCACTCTCCATTGCTTGTACGGTCATTCATCCGTGCTTCTGTGTGGGAGCGACAGAATTGGT
This sequence comes from Eurystomus gularis, assembly GCA_013400335.1. NCBI lineage: Eukaryota > Metazoa > Chordata > Aves > Coraciiformes > Coraciidae > Eurystomus > Eurystomus gularis. Next base: position 1,462,207 of record VZZY01006574.1, on the reverse strand, counting down.
GGTTATTGTTCTGGTTTTGCACATAGCAGGAGCTGGCAGCAGACTTGTGCAGTAAAATAGATTTCAGACATTTTCCATATCACTAATTGTAATTTCCAAGGCTTCCTCTGTGGCAGAGCGTACAAAAGGGAGCTTTAATAAAAAACTATCATTAGCCTTGCGGATCAATATGGTTTAGGAAATACAAAACAACTTCAGTTGTTTAAAAATAGGAAAAACCTGAGGGGGTTCCTACTTCCCCGCTGAAAGCAAATCACACGATTGATCTGTCTGTAGTGTAACTGCAGAATTTGCAGAAAACAGGTGAACTAGCTGGGAATATAAATAGAACCGCCCTGCAAGCTGGTACCTGTGTCATTCTTAGCCCTCCTGGACAACCTGCGATGGGTCCTCTGTAAATGAGACAGTTGCTTTTGGGAGAGTAGGAAGGGAAGTAACACCAGCCACTGGATACATCTCCCAGCATAGTGTTATTCTATTTCTGTTTTCTATTAATATTTTCTTTCCTTCTCTGTCCCGCTCTCAGAGCAGGACAGTTTCTCGGGTAAGTCACGAGCCAATTTCAAGAATTCTCCCCACGAACACAGCACAAGTCATGAAAAGAGGTGGACCCTAACTGAGATGACACCGGTAGTCTAGCCCTAGGACAAAGAAAATGCTGAGAAAAAAAGAGGACAGCCAACCTTCTGAATGTTTAAAGTACACGGCATGCTTGTATGGGGCTCAGTAAAATGTTCCCCAGGTAATTTGCTTTGGGGTTTCTGAAATAATCTTTGCCAGTTTCATCTTTATTTACTCTTCAAGGTTAGACTTTTACCTCCTGCTCTGAAAGACATTTCCCTCCTTGCACACCTGCCTCCGGAATGACTGTAGGCATCAGCGTGTCAGCCGGCATCTTCTCAACACTTGGATACGAGGAAGAGTCTAGAAATTTGGTGTTATTTTGAAGTGTGACTATTCATCTGTGGTAAAGCAGCAGAAGGCCCAAAGGAATTGTCCTGTGAACCTCTCTGTGATGTGATACCCAGATACGCGCTTTAGTACTAACATTTGTTGCATGCACTCCTTATGCACAGTGCAGTAAGAGCCTTCCTAAGATCACAGCTATGTCATCTGCTGGGCTTTTCAGGGATTAAGGTCTGTAGACTTTCTTTCTGGTATTTATTAATGAGCGATTTATGAAGGCAAGTGCTTAGTCCTTCACCATTAACTCTGTATTGTATTACATTCCTTCTCAGCCCACAGGGATAGTTTTCAGGAAAAATACATTGGGGGCAGGACAACAGCAGCACTGATTTTGCTGCAGGAATTTCTCTTGTGAGAATGAATGTGAGCAGCTGTAGGTATCTGAAGAAATTCACATCACCTGGCTAGCACCGGGCTCCTGTATTTTCTTGCCCATAACTCACTGGAACCAAAGTTTCACTCTTAAGTGTCATGTTACTTCCAGGCAAGGAGGAATTTTTTTGACTGTTTGGCTTGTTCTATTTCCAGCTCAGCTTGCCAGTACTGGATCCATGACTTATTTTAACTGGTATTTTAGCTTGCTAGCAGAATCCCGAATAAAAATGTCAGGGTGATGAAAGCCATCTTTGTCTTGACCAGGAAAGAAACTGTGGCATCCCAGGACTAAAAAAGTAAATTTCTGTGGGCTGAGCACATGTCTGAGAGAGTTTTAGTGAAGCAGTGGCCAGTCCTCTGAACACAGGATTCCTTCCAGTCTGGTAGCATCAAACCAGTGCATTAAATCGGCTTCAACTGCAGCTCCAACTGGGAAAGTTCTGTTTGAAAGATACTAATGAATGCTTTGCAGTGAGTATGAAATCCATTACAAATCACTATAAAACCCTGATAAACTCATGAAAGCAACCAGACTTCTGTGGTATTCATGTCCCTGTGCGGATCAGTTCAGGTCCTTAGGATGCAATGAAAGGCTGACCTGTGGGCTCAGCTGGTGCTGCTCCATGCTGGTGTGTTCCCAGTAGGACAACCTCCCTCCAGCTGAACCTGGGTCCTTCCTACAAATGATTTTGTAAACTGGCAAGGGAAATAAAATCACTAAGGTGCACAGTGATGCTGTGGCATCACAGCCAGACTTCATAGTTTGAATCTATCCCTTTCAGGGAAGAACTCAAATCTAAATAAACCTATATTCAGAAACTGGGAAGGGTGACTTCAATTAGGTTTAAAAGATGCTGAAATACAACTTTGCTGAAGTCCTAAGATAGTGTGCCAGGCTTCCTTCTGTCATCGGTGGATACCTCTAAGGGTGATTTTTATCTCAACTGAAGCAATAATTGGAAGTTGAGTTGCCCCCTTTCAGTAGCCTGTCCTCTCCCCAGCTATAGGCAGAACTTTCACGTGGCACTGGGTTGTATATTTGGGTGGCTAGACATGCACGGGAGGAGTCCTGCTAAGATCTTGCTGATGCTATGACTGCATTTTAAGAATCACTAGCAATAGAATCACTATTTACCAAACAGGGCATGATTGTTTAATCCATAATTAACCTCTTTACTGAAGGCTTTATATAGATTATAATTAAATATTAGGGGGTTCAAGGCATGCTTAAATATCATAGAGTAATCTCCTGTTATGTATTCAGTGAACTCATTGGCATTTGTGCGCTAGAGAATAGCTGAGGGAAGTGGTCTTATGTTGCAATTTAGTGTCATTCACCGTAAGCTTCTTGGGTTTGCATCTGAAGACAACATCTTACACAATTGTTTCTTTAAATCTCCTCCTTTTTTTGGTCATATGTGTTCAGTCTGTGCTGTCAGCACATTTCTAAATGCTGTAGCATGGTGTTTCAAGACAGATTCGGATCTCTCTGAAAGGTCCACAGTTCAGTTTTGCATGTGATTAGGAAAAATACCATTGATCAGATAGGACTTCTATGAATATCAGTGATGTCCTAAAGATTTGGGCCTTTGGAAATGCCTGATGTTAAGGACATCTCATCTTGAAGATCTAACTTCCATTGCATCAATTTTTATAGAGTTGTTTTAAAATATGAAATGGTTACTTTTCTTCTTTCTAACTTTTCCTTCGTTAGTGAAATGCAATGTAATAAAATGCTGCATAAACTTTTTTCCTTTCTCATTCTAAAATGTTCTCCCTTTTCTCAGTTTGCCTGTGGTTTTGCAGAAGAACCAATGAAACCACAGCAAAAGCAGCCTTATATCTTGCACCTTTTTTATGCCTTTGTGGTTACTGGCTATCATAAAGAAAGGAAGAAGGTATTTCAGTTGTACAGCTCTACTTTCTGCAATAAGCTGTGGGGGAGAGAACACTAAACTGTGTTTAATTAAAATTCTGAATTTTTTAATTGAAAAGAAAACAAAAGATTGGTTTTTAATAGGTGACTGGTTTTAACAATAGCATCTGAACCACAAATGTGTGAACTAGATACTTTTGCATCCATCGTCTGATTGAACGTGGCACCTGAAATGTAGAACTGGTTTTCATGGGCATAACACTAAGTGCATGTGGGGATCTGGACCTAAAGGTGCCCCTGATTTACAGCACGTTCTGAGTGACTTTGAAGTTGGTGGGATTACTCAAGTGCCGTAACGTAAGCACACGCTGGAACACCTCGCTGTCTTGAGAGGTTGGTGTACTGACTCCACGAGCTGCCCTCCTTTATGGTTGCATTCAGCTAGCTAAATTTTTCGTCTTTCTTGAGCAGCCTCTGTTTCTAGTGCCTCTGATGCAAAAATACAGTGTTTCAGAGAGGAAATAATAGCCAAAATTACATCCTTAGAAGCTCCTCTGCAGCTGGGAGGGTGGCAGATATTCCTATTGGCACGCTGATTATTGTAGCAGAGCACTGGAAGAGACAGGCGGTCCTAATATTATCAGCAATGGCAGAGCATTATCTGAAATATTCAAAGAACAGCTGTGGTGTTTTGGCTATTGCAATCTTGATTGTGTCAGCATAGATAGATTTCTTTCTGTTTTTCCCGGAGAACATAATAGTCATATGAAACCTGGCTAACTACAGCCTTGGGGCTGGGTCGGTGTTCTTTATCTGAGATGTGATGGCAATTTTTGACAGGAAGACTAATGCGCGGTTTATTGTTGTGTATTTAAATTTGATTTGGGGGTAGAGGGAGAGAACATTTTATTAAAAAAGGAAGGAGAATAACTTCTTAAAATATTTCCTGTTGCTCCTCAGCTGGGCTGTGGAAGAGAACCGGCAATGTTTTTTTTTTTGGAAGGGGTTTGGGCACCACAGAAATGCTTCTGTAATAATTCTAATCCAATATAGACCTTGATGAAGCAAGACCATTTAAGTAAGGGCTTAAATCCATCCTGGTTCAGCGATTCAATGAAGCTGTGAAGCTAAGCACTAGAAAATTACACCTATATTTTGCAGCAATAAAGTTTAAAATCATGGTGTTCCCTTGTCCAAGCAGCTTGGAGCATGATGGAAGAGTATTTGCAATGCCGATCTCTTGCACGTGAGGTTTGTGCCACTAACATGCTGTATTCAGCGACAGCCTTGGCAAAAACCCCTTCTGACTCCACCTTTCTTCTGATAAAGTGTAGTTTTGTGGCTTGTTTCTTCCACGTGTAGAATAAGGCTCTGGTTTAGCCATGTAAAGTCTTTTATGAGTCTTATTTGTCATAGACTGAACAGGGGGAGATTATTTCTGAGGAGTCTGAGAGGTCCAGGACATCTGGTGTTGCCACCATCCAACGTAGCTGAGCTTCTGAATCAGCTGAGAAAATTCATGGGAGTTTTGAGAAACAGCTTTTGAATTTGCTTGTAGTTCTTTTCCACTGGAGAACATCTGGCATCAGAGAGAAAAATGGAGGTCGTGGCTTTATATTCTGAAATAAGCACTTAATGTCAAGTTTACATACGTAAGGTATGCAGTGTGTAGGGACAGTGTCCCTGTAAATAGCTCAGGATCCCTCTAGAACAGGATTTTTAAATTGTGATCAATGGTCTTAGGAACCTATGTGCTTTTTTGTGAGGAAGTCCGTAAAACACAAGGAAGAAAAGAGGTTTTCTGTTAACAGACATAAATTTTCTGTATGTGGTTGCGAGCTTGCGCTGTGAAATTTCTGGAGCCCACAAACTGGAAAAGATTAAACTTGCTTTTTTGGCAGCTGTATCTTATATTGCAAACCCTTGTGAGAGCCCTGGGTGTGAAAACAACATTCTTCTTATTTAACAAGAGGAAAGAATGGGCAAAGTGATTCCAGCTTCACAGTTGGGCTTCTATATGGTTGCTAGCAGGCTGTCTTTGCCTTGGAGATACACACATACAGGAGCTGAACATTCATGGCCCTGGCCAAAATCATGGGAGCATTTTTATTTTTAAGTATGTGAAACTCCTGTAGGTCCAGTGAAAATAAAATACAAATCCTGTGTGACTTGACAAGATGGGAGCTGTTGTGAATGATTGTTGAGCCAGATGTGACCCATCAAAGTAAATGGAGTTTCAGCAATCTACAGCTTGGTTCGATGGCTGGTTGTTACCCTCAGATCTGTAAGAAATACTCCTTTGGCTTGGTAATAACTGCAGGAGCACAAGTGGCTCGCCTGCTCTTTTTTGGGGCTTGGAGTCCTAGTCCTGTTACCTTTTCTGGGGTTTTTTTCGGGGGGTTGGGTTTTGTGTTTAAGAGAGAAGGTGAATGGGGATGGACAGGAGGGAACAGGCAGCACCTTCTACTGTACATGCCATTTCTGTTTCACTTTCCAGGATTTTGTCAGCCCTCGAGGCAGGGTGACCTTTAGCAACCTTAAAATGAAGGAGTGTCGAATGATTTTCCATTTTATGAGATATATAATACAGGTGGCTAATAAATATAATACCCTGATGGGCAGAGAGCTCATCTGGATGTAAGGCAAGCGAAGAGCACGTTCCCAGTTGAGAACATGGAGAATTTGCCATTCTTGTTGGCTGCTTCTCGTGTCTGTCTGTCCCAGTAGTGTGGAGGAGCCAGTGGTTAAGGGGGATAACATAAACCAGAGTTTCCCTGCTGAAAATATTAAGGAGAGGAGACATGAGTGTTAATAACCCCGCAGGTTATTCCTGCCCGTGCCGTTTGGTCCTCTGTCCTACCTGTCCCTGTCCCCTAAGTGAGCGGTTACCTCCTAGTGAGGTCCAGGTGCCACGTTCAGAGTGAGGGTGGGAGCAAGCCATGCAAATCATGGGTGGCCGTATCATAAGCCTGATGGAAACTGGGAACAGAGAGATGTTTGTGAGCGTATTCAGAATGAAAGGTGAGATTTGGTCCAACTCCCTGCAAATTTGTGTATTCATTATTTCACCCACTGTAAAATCCTGAAGTTCCTCTCTAGATCCTCCTGGACTTAGATTTATGTTTCCTGGGTGTGAGCTGGAGAATTTTTCACCTAAAAAACTGCAGGCAGTAGAGTTTCATGGATAACTAAGATTCAGCTCCTTAACTGATCTGAAGTCCCAGGGGAGTCTCATGGGTGTACAGCCTTAGGTTAATTTTCTGGAAGCTGTCACTCTCACTAGAGCTGGAGACATCAGAGGTGCCTCCTGATAAGTCTAGAATTGAGATGTTGAAATCTAGTTGTTACAACTATTTAGTAACCAGTGTTTTAGGGCACAATAAGTAGATAAATCATAGGGTTAGTACTGCAGATGGAAAAAGAGGTATCCCAGCTAGAGGGTGCTTCTAGGTATAATGGGTTGAAAAACAAAAGTGCCTCTGTTCTGTGTGAAATCTTGGTGCTGAGCTGGATCTGACTTACCCATACCCATTGCCTTCGAGCTCCCTGTCCCCTCTGCTTTGTTGCCTGCGGTTGCTGGCTTCTGACAAAGCTTGTTGAAGTAGCTGGGAATTTTTTTTTTTCCCCCTGAAATTGTAAGTGCCTTGTAAACAAAACGGGTCTGGTGTCATTTCTGTAAAACCTGGGTGTTTTGATGATGGGGTAAATGCTCTCCCTAAATATCAATTTTCTTGTCTGTTGTTCGAAAGCCTGCTGTTCGGTGTTTTCCTTCGGTCTTGCTTCTTTTTTTTTTCTTTTTTTTTCAGAAATGATTATGGATTCTTTTGATGCTTAGGCTGTTGTGCCTGGGGTGGTGTGACTTGGTAAAAGCCTAACACCATGAAAACTCCTCTGTAGGGCGTCCCCTGTGTTCAGCGTTTCTCTGCCATAATAGTGATGAATGAATAGCACAACATTAAATTAGTTTTAGGCTTATTAGCAGGGCTGGTCAAGTGCAAAAACATTTAAAGGTGTATCATCATTCAAGAATCAAATTTATGATTGTAAATTGAACTTGCACTGTCTTTGGGGTTCTGTGCAATCTAGTAACTTCCTTCAGCTGCCAGAGCAGGGCACGCCAGCAGGACTCGCCTCCTACCAATGGTATGGTTCCCTTGCCAGCATGGACCCACAGCACTTTTTTGGTTCCTGTTTTTATTTCCCTCTTGTTCTCTCGCTGCGTTTCAGAAACATCCCGTAATGCTACCGGGCCGTGCTAACTGTGAGACTTGTGTTGGGATGTCCCTCTTTCAGATGCCACAAGTACATGTGTGACAAGCCGGGAGCGTTGCAAACCCTGGCAACGTGCTCTGTGTGGTTTTACCAAGCCCTTAACATCAGTGGACAACGCTGTCCCACCTGGAGAGGCTGGGTCAGTGTGAGTAGCGTAGAGGACAGTCTTCACTTTCAGACGTATACAAAGAAAAACAACGGAAAAATCTTTGGGTATTTTTCCCCCCTTCCTTTCTTCCCCGTCTCTTACCTTGGGAGCCTGCAGGCTGTCGAATGATTGTTGGCTCTAATTGGAAATTGAGTCCCTTGCTTTCAAAATCTTTTCATAAGACTCTCTCCTACTTCATTAAACCATTAAATGAGTTTAGCAGGTATTAGTTTTGAGCTTTATTAATTGTGACTTGTTTTTCATTATGAGATAATTGTCAGTCACGAAACATAACTGCTGTAACGTATTTGAGCAGACAAAAGTTTCCAGGAGGCAGGGAGAGAGGAAATACAGAAAGGTCGCGTGTATAAAAACTTCTTAAATAAATCCTTGCTGGAGGTATCTAAGGATTCCTGGGGAGGTGCCTTGTTTAGGATGTAAAACCAGCAGCTTAAAAGCTTCTCTAAAGCAACGGGACCTCTAGCAGGGATTTGGTGGAGATCATGATGCGTTTATGGTTTGGAGTGACTCTGAATGTAACCAGTCAACGCAAAATATTTCCAATTTCCAAGCTTGCTTGGCTTGGGTGTTCTGCAAGCGTGGCAGAGCTACACAGCTTCTCGAAGGCTTGGCGTATACCTGGGGCTGCAGAGGGAGGTTTAGTTAACTTTGAGACCTGGCGCTGCTTGCAGCCAAAATTGCTCTTTATTTTCACAGGCTACACAAATTCTGTGTTTTCTGTGGGTTCCCTTAAGCTGCTCAAAGTGCCCCCTGTGTTGAGGGGCATAACAAGGTGTACTGGTGTAGCACACCATGGGCTCGGGGCTCACCAGTCCCTGCAGTGGTGGGTGTGGAAGTGAGACTGGTACAGAAGAGCACAGGGCCTGCCTGGTCTGCCTTGACAAGAGTAATTTATCTTGAGCTATTTTCCAGGGACTTCTGGGAAACAAGCTATGCATCATTTTAAAGATGCTTCCATGAAACAATTAGGCTGCATTAAATTATTTCTGCTTTAGTGTGAAGCGCTTCCTCGGCATAGGCAGACCTTGATACGCAACTCCAGGGACTAGAGAACAAATCCAAGCTGCAAAGCCAGTTTGGAACTAACGCCTGGTAAATACATTTTGAAGTTTTTTGGAGTCTCAGTTATTAATCTAAATGTAATTCATCCTTCCACTCAGAAGAAATTACAGTTGTAATGCCAACATTTGCAAGCAGTAGTGAGTGATACTAGTAGCCTCTGAACACCCATTCTTTACTGAAAATAGATTTGCCATTGCCAAGCGATAAGATAAAATCGTTTCTGCAGATGATGGCTTCTGGAATATAAAAAAAATATATATATGGTTTCTGAGAATCCTGAGAATAAAAGATATGTGGTCTCTTAAGGGCTGTGTCTTAGAAACCACACTGCTGCTATGATTTCAGTAACCTGGTATTTCATCTGTTGTTTAATGGGCTAACAGAGTAAAATATCACCCTGTAATGATTCTTGAATGTGTGTGGGTTTCTTTATGGCCTTTCATGGAGACGCAGGCTTCAATTTTATCCTGAAGAAGCTCCTAATATAAAGGGGTAATAGATCAGTAAATCAGATAAGACCTGCTGGTGAGGGTTAGAGGGATGGAGCTGAGGAGACGACGCTGGTGACTGGGAGTGAGGAGAGCCGTGTCTCGCCGGGCCCCCGCAGCCACGCTGCTGCTTGGCACTGGGAGCTTGTCAGCTGGTGGGTAAGGGGGAGGTTGTTACTGTAGGTGAGGCTGGAGGAAACAAGTGTATCATCTCTAAACTGGGTAGCTCAGATTCATTTTTTGAAGCACTCATGGGGGGGATTCACCCGGTAAACTCTTTATCTTCTCTTCTTTGCTGTATTAACGGGAACATTTCATTCAGTTACTGCTATTGCAGATGTATTTGGATCTAAAAGCCGTTATATAGAGCCAGCTTCAGAATTGGAGCCTAATCCTGCGCGTGGCAGGACCTTGCTGTAAAACATCTAGCCCAATGTGTTGGAACAGATGTGAAAGCAAGGAATTTCCCTGTAATATCTGTTATTAACACGGAGGTCATGGGGGATCATAAGCCAAAAGTTAGGTGTGAGCTCCTGCAAAGAAAGGTAGCATTGCATTTAGTTTTACAGAGTATCTCATGAGGGGATGTGAAGTCACCCCCCAGCTGTAGCATTGCACCCAGTTTTGGACAGACCGAAAGAAAAAGGGGAAGAAAGATGAAAAAAATGGTGTAGAAGAGTCCTGGGGTGGAGGGAGGTAGTTAGTGTTGTGTGTATAAAAGGACAGTGCAGAGAAGGACGTTGGATAAGTCATGGCCTTTAATACCAGCATGAAGGACAGAAGTTAGATATGAGGGGGAATCTATGGCAAAGCACTGCAATAGATTAACTGGAGAGACTGTGGGATCTTCATCACTGGAAGATGTCAGGAACAGAAATGGTTTGAATAGGGTTGTGTGTTTGTCTCGGAGATACGGGATATCTGTGTCAGAAACCTGTAGAGTGAAGGTGGATTAGGTCTGGGTATACGTAGCCTGAGCAACATGTGAGCTAGAAAAGGCTGCCCCTCACCTCAGGTGCAGTCCTCGGTAACCATTTAAAAGTTGTTTCAGGAGTCACCACAGGTTAAAAAAATACTTTTGAGTTTGTTCTAATGTAGCTGATGAGCATTTTCTGGAGGCACAAATTGCTTCTTGTTCAGCTAGTTGGTGGCAGAAGCTGAGTTATGGGTTAGTTTTTTTAAATAAAACCTCGCTTATAATCTGTACTCTTTCATAAGCAGATGCAGTTTCTTTTTTCTTAAAGCTGATATTTGTCTTTTACTGAAAACCCCAGGAAGAGAAATGGATATTCTCCTGTGTGTACTTGGAAAGCTTCTAGCACAGATTTTGATTCACTGCACTCAGTGGAGTTTGCGATTGTGCAAAGCCAAACAGCTCTTCTATGGAGTCAATGGAAATGTTTGTTTTAGGACTTTTTTTATCTAGCATCTTCCTAGGCAAAGTTGGCATTTCCCTCTCTGCTTACAAACTGCACCAGACACTAAAGGTTACATGCTGGAGTTAATCAAAAGGCTGGACCTGATGGAGTTCCTGTCATTGTCTTCAGCTCTCCCTAAAGGAGGAAGACAGCAGCGTTTAACTTAGCAGAGAGAGGAGAAAGAGCAAATACTGTGTTAGGGTTGTTATCCGAAAGATCCGTGCACCTCAGTGGACTGATTTGTTTATAATCACGTTGCAGGAGAGCGAAGAGAGAGATCTGGCTGCAGCACTACAGCCGTTAGGAAGGAGGATGACTGTGATGGGCACAGGTTGGCATGGGGAGCTCTCCCTTCTGCTCTCTCCCTGCAACAACTGTGAGGGATCTCCCCCAAAATATGTCCGCTTTTGGCTGCCTGTCAGATCCAAAATGAAACACCTGTGTGCCAGATAAATTTGTGGATCTGAGTGCTGGCGTGTCATCTGTGGTGCTGACCACCTGCCAGGCTTTATGAACTTGCATTTGTTTGTGTACGTGGATATTTATTTTAATACTTTTTTGCCGTGTTTTTTTCTGAGTCATCTGTAATAAGGGTTAAGCAATGTATGAAAACATTGTTTGTGTTTGAGGCATCGTGGCAGGGAATGGGAGTTGTATTCATGCTTTGCTTACTTATCTTTAATCTAGACCTCGCTAGCATTTCAAGCAAATGCCTACAATTTGATTCAATGAACTTGGTCTCCTAAAAAGTCTTAAAGCCATTCCCTCCGCAGGTACTCAGCTAACCCGGATGCCACTCCTCCACACAGAGGGGAGGATTCAAGGTCAAACTTGATGGTACTACCTCATTTTCTGCTAGTTCCATTAGCATTCACAACTGAGACTCTATTGTGTTTCAGTACTTACCTCCCTGCAGAAATACATAGGCTCTCAGTGAAGATAGGATTCCATATGTACCGCTTTCGGTGAAATCTGTTTATCTTCGCAGTTGGCCAAGAATAAATAAAACAGCCTTATGGTTCCCGTGAGTATATGCTATATGCCTCAATTATTGGTGCATTATATTAGTAGCAGATGCTACATTCCCCCATACAAAAGGGAAGAAGATTTCTGAACAGTAAAACCAATTTTTTTTACTTATACACCGTAATTATCACTATTCCTTCATTTCAAAGGCATCTGTCTGACGTACCGTAATTGTGATGCGTTGTATCACCATTTGCATTACATTTTGTTCCTGAAAATAACAGGGACAGTGATGGTTAAGGTTGCAGGAAGGTTTCTGCTCGGTTCAGGTGCTTTGAAGCTTGCCATAGAATTTTGCTTTTAGCTTGAATTGTTTCAGGCGTTTCTTCTGGGCGAGTCAAAGAGCCGATTTGCTCTTGAGAGAGAGCTGGTGTGGATACAGACCCGCTGGCTTGAGGCTGTGTGGTGTGTGCTGCTTGGGGCTGCCCGGGGCAAGGAGCTGGACAGACATACAGCTCTGGCATCTCCAGACATCATCTGAGCTTTGCTTTTACTCCTCTTAACGATGTACCGCAATGCATTTTGTCTCTACAAAGAGCTCTGGCCAAGTGAGCCTGTGGACTCACTTGTTTTCTCAAGCTACTCAACAGAAAGATTATGGTACTTGAAGTGCAAAAAAAGTGAGATTGGGCATTTTTGATGACACTGGATGCCTCCTGTATGCAATATGAGACAGTATGAAATAAAATATACAGTTTTCAATAATCTTACCAGACTTCTTCCCCAGAGGACATAAAGCTCTGTTTCACCTTAGTTTGCTTCTGTGTTTGAGTCCACAGCTCCAGCGCTTGGGAGTGTCACCCCTTGTCTCTGGCAAAGCTGAACTGAGACCTGCTCTGCAGCTTTGTTCCCTCTTCATTGTAGGCAGGATGATGGTAACACCAAGGAAAGCTATTTCAGCTTTCTCAGATTCTTGCACCCATAAAACTGTTTCTTAATGGACTTCTAGCCTCGGCACACTTCTCCCTGACCTATCCTGGCTTCTAGGAGATCAGCCCTTGGTCATTTTTCAGGGTTCACCTGTGTCACAGTGCGGTCCTTTGCATTTGACCTCATCCACGTTGCCTTCTGCAGCTTGAACCTTACTGGAACAGGCTGGCATGTTTTTCCCTGTTTAATGCACAACTGCATCTTCTTCTTCGTCTCTCCCTGCGTGAGAGCTGATGTGATGGAGGCAGCTTTGCAGGGGGACAGTTGGAGAATGGGGGCTTGAGCGTGTGGGTTGCCTCAGCCCCTCCCAAAATTGCCACGTAAATGTTGTTTCCCCAAAAAACCTCTTGTGAGTTATCTTTAGAGATGTGTTTCACTCTAATTCCTTACCCTACCTGCAGCGTTCAATCAGAGCGGCTGCAGCAGGAGGCTGTCTAATAGCAGACCTTTTCGGAGACAGGCAGTTAATGGGAACAGTAGCAGGCCCTGAGGTGTGTTTATATAGTTGGTCTCGCTTCCTTCACTCCTGTGATATATTAACTACTTCGGAAGTTTCCCAGCTGTTTCAGGGGATAAATAATGACAGCGGGAGCCCATATTTAACCTTCACCGTTCAGGCTGCGTGCTTTGTAGTTGTCGTCTTTTATCTCCATGGCTATCTGGGAAAGGTTTCAGACGCCTTTCTGCTCTCAGGGCTGTGCTGTTCCCCCTCTCTGCCTGCTGCCATGGACATGGGAAGGCAGAGAGACACAACCGCTCGTGTTTGCATTGGTCAGAGCACAGCCTTCATCCTCTGCATTTATGGATGCTCCGCAGGCTAGAGACTGGTTCCCCCCAGGCAGAAGTCAGGGAGCTCCTGGAGGCTATCCCAGCAATTCCTTTGCATCCTTCATCTCTGAGTTATTTGCTCAAATGTAGCTTGTCACTCATTTTTGTTGTGTATTTTCCTCTAGATGTAAATAGAAGTGATTTGGGTTGGTTTTCTCTAGTTCAGTGACTGATAAATAGAGGTGGTTTGGGTCAATACCAGCGAATGTCAGCTGTGAGACTCCCCACACCTCATACTCCTCAAAAAGGCCCCAGCCTGGAAAAGTCCTGGCCTGGCATGAAAGAATTTAAGGTATTATATCTTATGTGATGATGTTGCACCAGGCTGCACTGGGAGGCAAATGCAGCTATGCTGAGACATCTTGATTCACTATGCTTTCACCTAAGTGTTACTTACCTGGGATGAGGTTTTCTCCTTTTAACTGGGTGGAAAAGAAAGCATCAGATAATCAGATGAGCTGTTGGGGAGGCTGAACTCCCATTGGGTAAACCTTAGCGGTGATCGTGGGTGGGACTGTCACTGAACGGCAGATAAAGATTTTATGTAGTGTGGATCTGAAGCTACTAACAAATACTAAACCACTTTGAGATAGGAAGGAAAAATGGGGGTTGCTCTGCATTATTTTGGACCACAAAACTGTCCCTTCATATCTGCGTGGACCCCAGAGCCATCTAACAGAGGGCTGCGTTTGGCACCGTTGGGCTGGATACACAACCAGCTGCTGGTCTGCTGCTGTTACCAACCTTGAGTGAGGGGCTGGTCTTGACCCTATAGTAGAGCTTCCCGTGCTGAACGTTCAGTTGGGATTGCAGCAGAGAGGTGAGGGGTGGTGATGTGCACCATCAGAGCAAAGCGTGTGACACCTTTTGTTCTTAGGTGCTGCATATGTTCTGCAGTAATGAGTCACCTTTACAAAATCCAGGGATCAGAGAAGCAGGAGAAAGTTCCTTCACGCTGGGAAGAAGTCAGCTGTGGAAAAGCCAGGTAGGTGGGATGGGGAAGAACAAGCAGCATGTTCTCCTTCACATCTACAGAAGGAAGAGAAGAATTAATTTGGCTACTGTTCCTCTTACTGTCATATCCCATGGTATCTTAAAGAGCTGATTGAGGGAATAGGTGTCACTGGGTGCTGTACAAAGAACATAAAGACAGTCCAAGTCCTCAAGATCTTGCAGCACAGCAATTAGGACAGCAGCAAGTAAATAGGGGCAAATGAGACGGAAACAGAAGGTGGCAGGATTGTAGCAAAGACATCCGCATATATGCACTCAGGTAGTCATATAATGAACTACATCCAGTAGTTCATCATCAAGTAGTCATCTTAGTCTTTAGTAGCATGTGAAAGTACACAGAGAATTTTAACTTGTATTAGAGAGGATTATGAGTCTGCTATTCTAGACCTACTCTTCTGATTGTGTGATGAAAAGTTTCCTGAGAGTTATTTTACTGCAAAATTTCCTGGTGTTGCTTGTCTTAGTGCTTTCTGTGTATGTCTGTGTCCACCCAAACAGCCTCTTGAACCTTATTGCTGAATGCTTCTGTCTCCTTCATTTCACTAGGGCCCCGGCTAAAGGAGCCACAGGCTGAGACACTCACACTTCATAAAAGTAGGCTTGAACTTTAGGATCGTTTAGGAGATACAGCAACCTTGCACTTTAGTTTTTGTCTGAATCTAAATTTCAAAATTTAAAGGCTTTGCTCGCAGCGGTTCAAGGGTACTCACCTTTGTTACATTCACAAAATGGAAATACATGCTGTTCCAGAACAAATTGACTTCTGTCCTTGGTACAGAGATGAGCGAGATATTTCCTCATGTCTCTGACTTGGAGGCTGTAGAATTATTGTTGCTGACTGTAAACGATAT
This sequence comes from Eurystomus gularis, assembly GCA_013400335.1. NCBI lineage: Eukaryota > Metazoa > Chordata > Aves > Coraciiformes > Coraciidae > Eurystomus > Eurystomus gularis. Next base: position 1,446,932 of record VZZY01006574.1, on the reverse strand, counting down.
CCTTGGCTATAAATGCTCCTGAAGCGGTTTGTTTTAAAGTATCAGAGTGGGGAGATGTGGAGTTTATTCAAAACTAGTGTTGAAACCCTGAATCTGGCAGTTCAGTATGGACATCTTCGGCTAGATATAGCTTCTTGCTTAATGAAGTTAGGGGACGAGCAGCAGGAGCTGTGATTTACTAGGAAATAATCTGAACCAAACTGATAGCATGAAGTTTTTATGCACTTTATATTCTTGTTCTCAGTCCATTCCCTCTCAGACTCCCAGCAGTATCTGGTGAGGGAAGCTCATCTCTGAGTGACTTGTGGTCAAAGATAGGTGACCCGGTTCAACAAAACACTTCAACGTGGTTGGCTTTGGGCATTGCTCTGTTCCTGGTGACTTCGGTGGATTTAAACGAGTACAAAATGAGAAAGGTCTTTTTTCCTTCTACTGGAAATGTAGAAAAGAACGTGCTCCGTTTGAGAGCAAGTCTGAAAAACCTACTACCTTATTTGAGCATGGTTAGTGTCCAGTCTTCCTTTAAAGCCAAAAAAATCATCCTAGCATCATCAGCGTCCATCATATTGGTAACCTTGCCTAAGGAATAAAGCAGTCGCAATGGTCTGCTCTTTTCCTTACAACATCCCCTCCTAAACAGGTGAAAGTTGGCAGGAGCCGTTACATCCCTCTTTGAGATGGTTTTATTTGACTCTAGAGGGACTGCGGTGGAGGATACCTGTTCTGCTAATGAGTAGTGCTCAGGAGCCATTTAAACCCCTTGGAAGCGCGATAGCTGAACAGGTAGCCCCCGCCGAAGTGTGCAGAGCTGCTGCCGCTGCATCCTCCCTGCTGCGCCTGGCGATAAGGCACAGCTTGAATCTTCAAATGCCACCGGGAGGACGATCAATCTCAATCCAACCCTGTCCTTCTTCTCTCCCCCAGACAACTTCTACTGAGGAAGGGAAGAAAACATAAAAGCAGCGGCTTAAGGGTGTGGGAATTTTGAAGGTGGTGGAGTTAAAAATCAATCACGACCAACAACAAAGGGCTCGCAACTTAATCTCATGGAAGGTTACTGCTGGGGGATCCCAAAAGCAAGTTAAGAAAACAGAAATGCAGACACAAGCAAAGATAAAAATTTTTGTATTCTTCCTGTTATCCTCAGTGGAGGAAAAACTGTTTATTCTCTCCACTTGCCAAAATGAAGTTAGAATGAGATAGAGGGGATCCTGTGAGTCTGATGTTTGTGACAGTGCTATGCATATGATATACAGCAGGGAATTCACAGAACACCAAATAAAATCTAACATGAATCCCCAAGAAACATCTTACAGACCTGAACACAAGAAGCTATGTATTTTAACTAGAGAGAGGTTTGCGTGGTATATTTTGTCGTGAGTTTTGGTTTGGGTTTTTTTTTTTTCACTAGTTTCAGCAAGTGAAACATTTTCAGGCATTCACCTAGTTCTGTCTCTTCCCTAAAAGGGAGTAAGAATGTTTTAAGATTTCAGGGTTCTTTTTTTCACTTTCAGGAAAGGGTTGACCCCCAAATTCTCCCAAGGTCTCCTTCCTTTCACTGAGACTTTCCATCACATTTGGAAATGCTCATACCTGTATAACTCTTTAAGATCTGACACTGTTGAGGCAGGTATTTTAAATATAGGACCTAACAATCCATATTTTAACCCGCTTTCTGTCAAAATGTATTTTCAGGGAAACCATGCGTCAATCTATGGGTCATAGTTCCTTTCACTGCCTGAAATCCAGGCAGTGATTAAATGCCTGACTGCTCCTTAAGTACCTAAAGAAAGGGTTGGAAGCTTCAAAATAAAGTGTGAATTCTTACAGGGAGGTTAATTTAGTTGATGCTGTTTAAAATAAGGAATGAAACCCCGTTGGTCTTACTGATTGCCAGGGCACTGAATAAAAGGTTTCAAAAACAGCAATGAAAATGCTTTTATTTCAGATTTGGTGGTGGCTTGCACCTTCCAGACCTTGAAGACATATGACCATCTTGCTTGCTTTCTTACAGAGTATTCCTCCACTGGGTTTTATTTACCTCCGTAGTCTGGCAGATCCCACATCTTTGACAATTTGGTACTGAGAATCCCATGTCTGTCCCTCTGAACGCTTTTCCAGATCATGATTTTGGATCTGTGAGTCTCCCCTTTGCAGTAGCTTTCTCTCTCCTCTATTTTTTTGGAGACCTCTTGAATTCAGAGTACTTGAAATCAGGATTTCACCGAGGTTGCTCCAGGAACAGAGGTAGATTTGAGTAGTTGGGGGAAGAGTGTGGGCCCTCTGAGGAAAGGGCTGGAATTCAGCACAAAATCTGGTCCCAGGTGAGGTGCTCTCTTCTCACGTACATCTCTGGTCAGACAGTGATTCTGCTTTGACACACAACATGAGTCACAGTAGTTTGTAGCCAGATAGCTGAAGACTGAAGGCAAAATACAATCAGGAGATAGTTACACCCAGGATACACCTAAAAGGAAAAAAAGCATTACCAGAGGTGGTTTCCTCTAACCTATAAACTCTGTTAGAATCAAGTGATCTAGCAGCAAGAATGATCTGATGGAAACGAAAATGTCTGAGTTTTCAATTTAATTTCTTTTTTTTATTAAATGCAGCAGCCTGCAAGCCATGGAAATCTCTCTTTCTGTCTGCTTTTACACCAGAGCAAAGGCTTAACGTCTGCTTGTACTCCAAGTCTGTTCTTTGCAAGGTGATTTATCTGTGTCGAGTTTGCTGCGTGTCTATAAAATCAGGAGCCCGGCTGAGTAAATTAGAACTGAATGAAAAGTTTTTAGTCTGGGGATGAACAAGATAAATCCATCATACAAAATGAATCTGAATTTTTGCTGGGTAGTGTTGCTCGCTGTTGTTTCACATTATTTCTTACAAGACTTTATAAGAATTGTAACAATTTCTCCCAGCTGGGAAAAAAAGATTTTCTGAAGTTCATACATTTACTGTTTTTTCAAGACCAACTGAACTTTTACAAATAACGACATTACCTCCAGGTCTAGAAATAGGTTCTTTTCTGCTGCTCTGCGAGCTGTCACTTGTAGAGATTTTATTTCAGGATGATGAAAAAGTAGACGTGCTTCCCCCCTGCGCGCATGCTTTACATCTATCGTGTTGTATCTCGAATCAAACACTGAAATATGTTTGGAAAATTTCACAGCAGAAATGCAAAACACAACCCTTGTTGTCAGTTTAATTCTGATTCTTTTTGAAACAAAACAAAACAAAAAAAATCCTGAGGTTGGGGTTTGAAATGGTACTCAAATACAGTGATACATTTGATCTACTCTGATTCCTTCAGCAACGATGAAACATGTTAGGAAACCCTCTGCTCCTTTGCCTTTTTATGGTTGAGAATGTCATTGATTTGTGCAATTACAAGGTTGGAAAAATGTGACCAATGTTTGCACACAATGTAATAACAGCCTATAAGAGCGGGAGAGGGAGAGAGATGGTATTGCACAAAATCAATCCTTTCAGTCACAGTTCACTCCTATTAACTGAGTCTTGAACACTTGCAATTGAATATGTGCTTTTGTAATTTGGTGAATTGGTGCCTTGGAGCTTGCTCCTGCCAGCACTAAAATTAGCCCCTGCCGCGGTGTTTGAATTCTCCTCCAGCGGAACCAGGTTGCTGGTAGTGCTCCCACCTGCCGGCACTGGGTAGTTCGGAGGTGTTGGGTCAGTGCTGCTGTTTGACAGGTCTCTCTGACCTCATTTAGTGGTTTCGGCTCGATGTGAGAGGAGATGGAAGCTTTTAGGAGATGTTTGAGCAAAGAGTTGCCTTGCAGATGAGGGCTGTGTGGAGGATGCAGATGAAGCTGGTGCTGGGGCGTCACTGGGAAAGGAGGGGCGGAAAGAAAGGTGGTAAGGGAAAAGGACAGATAAGGAAGGAGAAGCATTGCCATGAAAAACCTTGAGAGCAAGGAGCAGGTGACTGCTCTGGTGAACAACCCACTCCTTGGAGTGCTGTGTTCTGAGCTGCTGTGGAGCAACAGCGTGAACCGTGTGAATATATAACCAGGTAATCCAGGCCCAGGGAATGATCTACTGAACTGACAATGAAAAAAACACCTTGCAAGGTCTTCAGGTCCTATGTGAATAATTCCCCTTTTCTTTTTCTATCACTTCTGGTGGTGTTCTCCACGAGGTGGTACAGTAAGTACAACAACAGAAAGGAAATCAAAAAGGCAGGGCAGTCCCCAAGGGTGTACATACAACCCTGACGCTTTAATGAATCAAAAGTAATCTGTCTTTAAGAGAAAGATTGGATTTGTTCAATGATATTGGACTGGAATTTGTTGCTATCTAATATCCTGTGTGTTGGGAGTAGCTAGTGAAGGAGTTGCAGCCCAAGCCTTTTTCCAAATACAATTTTGGGGGTGGTTCTGGGGCTCAAGTACATTTCCACAAGGAGAAACAGCGTGAGGTGAGAAAGAATTCGATCAGCGTTCTTTAAATCTGTGAGAGGCCAGGCTTTTTTGATGGTAATATCACGTTAGTGCCTTATAGTAAATGGCAGCAGAAAATCATGGATATGCTGTGAATCACAAAGCAAGACCTTTCCTCTGGAAAAGTCTGCATTTGTAGCCGGGCAGGCTTGGTGGTGGCAGAACACAGTTTGTTGGAACCAAGTGGCATGGACAGGAGGAGAGTAAGGATGGTCCAGTGGCCACGACGCAGGCACAGGAGTATGGCAACTCCGACTTTCTGTCTTTGATTTCTTTGCTGCTTGTTCCTGATACGTTGAAGATTGAGATGTGTAAGTGCTGTAGGAAATCAGAGACGTAGTTTGTAGTTCTGCTGTTTTGACAACAAAAGGCAGGTTCAAAAGTAAATGAGCTGTAAGCTGTACAGCTCTCCATCGTCCTTTATGGCCACACTTCATGTTATCTTTCCTGAAAGCATTTCATGATTCTCCTGCCTGGTGGCCCAGAATTAGGGAGGACAGGTTTGGATCAAAAAAAAAAAAAAAAAGATATAAGAGGAGCAAGGGATGTAATTGGAAGAATCTAGGAAAGGGAGGAGCTGCCCAGGTGGGATTTCAGATTACATAAGCTCTGTCTTTACCGTGATGCAGTCTGCTTTTCTAACAGGGCTAGGTGTGTGACATTCAGCTTTTCTAACCGGGCTAGGTGTGTGACTAAAGCATGTGAAAATCCATGTTCTAACAACACCACAGAAGGTGAAGAGGTTTCGGAAAGAAGCATCGATGTGACAGCAGGGGGTCATGCACTGACATCCCAGGTGGGCAGCACTGTTGGTAAGCAGGATACAGAGAAGATAAAAAGGAGAAGTAATTTTGGCATCGTCATTTCCACTTCTCCCATTACAAAAAATAATGAACAAGATCTGCTTTGAAATAAAAAGCAAGCAGCTTTATAATATTACCACAAAGTACCTGAAGGAAGGATCATGATAGAATCAAACTGCCACGGAGAAAAGCAGTTATGGATGTGGAAAAATAATCTCGGTGCTTTTCCTACTCAAATACAGGTATGTGGAGGAACATCACAGCATGGCAATGAGGTGATACTTGTCATTTGTGTGACAGAGACAAATTAGAATCCAGCCATCTCAGGGTGGGAACGATTTTCGTGAAAATTAATGACTTGATTAGAAGGAGAAATGAAGCTTCTTCAAGGGGACATGCAAATAAAGGAGGAATCACTAAAACTGTCACCTGATGTAAAGCGAACATTACACAAAGAAAGATCGGTGAGATATTGTACAAAGACAAATTTGATGTGATATTAATCATATAGCGCCAGCGGGAGCGAAGGGGAGAGGGAGAGGAAGGATTCGGCGCAGCAGGTGTCTGGCTTCGGGAGATGTTTTGAGCTGGGGCAGGGGATGAGTATCCCATTCCTGGCGAGCCGGGTGCATCCTCGACCCCCCCTGGGCTGGGGTACCACTCTCAGGTGGGTTTGCCAGGCCCTGTATTTTTCTGGTTGGTGCTTCCCGCTATCTCCAAGACCAGTGGAAGAAATTTGCCTCCTTTCATCTAGAGTCAAGGGTAGCAGAGAACCATTAATTTCAGCAAGTGCTTGTAGTTCCCCAGTGGCAAATTTGCAGAGTGTGGTAGAGTCTGTATTAGACGATTTCTACAACCTTTCCAGAGAAGCAGGACCACCGTATTTTAAGTGCAAACAGTTGTAGGAAAAAGCACATCAGGCTAAAAGTGTTGAACCTGATTTTGAACTTGGGTGTGTTGCATTAAGAACCAAATCTACAGGGGCAATCAGTTTCAGGGTTGAGCCTAACCTGACCTTCCTGGTGAAGGAACATCTGAAAATCTTTGAGGATAAGCAAGGCAGCTAAACCAAAAGTGGTGCTCTTCTTGAGCAGGAGTATTATCTGCATGAACAACTGCAGGTGTTCACATGAACATGTTCACAGAAGGTCTTGATTTGAGTTGGAGGAGTGCCTGACAGGTTTCTTAAGTTCTTTGTAGGTGCAGATGGTCTGTAAGGTACATTTTTCTTCTACTGGCTTCTTTCATTGGGTGTGGAGAGCCACAGACCTTTCAGCCTGATGTAGGTAACGCAGCAAGTTCCAAAGCTGTTTATCAAATGCTGGTTTTTTCTCATCCAGCACGACCACGGGGAAGGAGACTGATGCCCAGCCAGTTCTCTCCATGATGTATTTTGTCAAACAAGTTTGATGGGAATTGGTCATGGCAAAAAGAGGGATCTTGCAGATACCTAACAGGAAATAAGGATCTAGTGCCGTGCTCTACCTGCTCGTGACAAAAGAAGGTGTGGAAATAAGCTGATAAGTTCACGACTTGATCTCTCTTTCCTTGACTGCTGAGCATTAGGTAGCGCTGGTGACGTTGAGCCAGCTGTGTGCTCTTGGGATGGCGATGCTGGGGACAAGTAGGATGGATTCGTGCTGCTGAGAGACATATTTTTGGCCCATCTGTCTGCGGGCTCTGGCAGAAGCCCTGGAACAGTTTTTGTACATTGAGACACATTTTTACAACAAAATGGCTTAGATTTTTAAATTACAAGGAAAGCGTATGTTACTGAGAGTATGACAGCTTTTCTCCAGGAGGTAGTGCTCTGCTGAGGTAGGATTTGTTGCATGATTTTGGGGTTGGAGCTCCACACATTTCCAGTCCTAGCCCATGTGTTCTTGGTCTACCTGCTTTAGAAAATGCCATTTTTTACTGCTGGTAAGGAGCCTGTTTTTTTAGCTGTGTCCCACCTGTATTCAACAACCTTCAAACATATTCCCTCCTGGCCAGGCACTGTCACATGGAATTCCCTCTGCCTGCAAGGTGGCTGTGGTATATTCTCCTTTGCTGGAAAATACTTTAGTGGTCCACAGAGGACATTCATTTCCCTGAGATGAGGGAAATGGCTCCATGCAAAGCTCTGAGAAGCCTTGTGCAAACCTATCTAAGCTGCTGTGTGCAGTTCTGATGCCACGTTTCAGAGGCATACCTGGAGCTGCCTTGCCTTGCACCGATGCCCTTTGTGTGCTCACATTTGACTGGCAAACTGGATGCATGTTTCTGTGCTTTTTCATGCTTTCAGAACTTGATCCTATAGGGCCACTTCATCTTTTGGTTTTTTTTCATTTTTAGTAAGATGAAGCCAGCCGTTGCTGTCCCTCCAGGAACCAGGAAATACTCTCTGTTAAGAGCAGGCTCTGCTCATTCTCCAGCTAAGAATTTCCCTTGTTCTCCAGCAAAAAGCTTTGAAGCCTTCACCTTTTCCCTCTTGTTTGAAAGTAGTCACTGAGTCTGTCTTCATATTCCCCGTGTATATTTAAACACAAATTGCATCTGACTGCGGTGACACTAATTAAGGTGGAGGCATGGAGATGCAGCCCCCCCACACAGGGAGCGTGGCCAATAAACCTGCCGTGACTGGCAGGTGTTTAGACCACTTTAGACAACTGCAATTTCATAAAGCGTCCTTCCCCTTCTCCTCGATGAGGAGGGGACGGCCAGGCAGGGACTGGGTGGCTTTGGGGAGCATGGGGCTGGCACCCTGCATGTCCCCCAGCCTGCTGGCATCTCACCCCGTCAGGGGTCTTTTCAAGGTTGTCACCTTCCCCTTTGCTGCGAATGGACATTCCCCCCCGCACGTTCTAAAAGAGGACAATATTTTATATTATCCCAGAGATTTTATAATATCCCAGTGATGTGCTCCTGAGGTGTTTGACCAAATATTATTAAAACTCAGCAAGGGCTAATAATCCTGGAAGTAGCGCGAAGCCTTCCTGTGACATTGAAATCATTTAGTAATTTTACAGTACATTTGAATTTCGGCGTCGCTCAGCCGCTCAGTTTCCATTAACTTTGCCTGGAATTTCTTCTGTCCGTGCACACAAGCAAAAGTGTCGAGTTTCTCCTTCATGCTCCAAAACGCCACCTGAATCACAATTGTGCTGCGGCTAATTGTTATTAATTAAGCTGTTCCTAGCAGTCCTGGCTGGGTTGTGGGGGGTTTTTTGGTGGTTGTAGTACAAAGTGAATGCATTTAGTATTAAGGAGGGAAAACAAGGGAAGCCCTGCTCCTGGGAACTTCGTGGGATGGTTGGGGGATGTTTTTAAGGATGGTGACACCATATATCAGCAAGCGATGCAGAGCCAGGCTTGTGACCATCAAATGAACTCCACTGACCTTCATTGCCATTTACCCATCACAGGCAGGCAGCTTCAAGGACGTTTTGCAATGAGTAAACTTGCACCAAGCCGCTCTGGCCGCATGTGCTGCTCTGTCACGTAAGCACGAGACCACAGCCACAGCCCCCAGCACAAGGTTTGGCCGGGATCACAAGCCGGGTTACCCTGTGCCCCTCCTCCCACCTCCCTCCCGTTTCCCAGGTCCAACTGAACCAGATCATTGAAGTGGAGCAAGAGGAAGGTATTAATGAAACGAGGACCCCAGGAGCAGCCTTCTCACAGAGGGCATGTCTTGGGAAAATTGCTTCTTGGCCTTTTCTTCTTAGCGAGGCTGCTAATAACGTGCCTGTTGCTTTCTACCTGGTGATGAGGAGTGAGGTGCCTGTCATTCATCTGCCTTTCTCGGCGTTTGTTTATGAAAATCAAATCAGGTGGGGAGGTCTTGGGGCAGAAGCGCTGTCATCTTCCCTTGAGAGGCAGGAATATGAAGCTGCTTTTGGTCTGTGGGAATATGTCATCCATGGCTTTGAAAAAAGCAGCAAGCAATCTGCTGTGTCTTTTCCTTTTGTCCCCCTTGCCTTGTCGTTAGAACCAGAAAACAGATTATTTTGGCACATCACTGGAACACATTATTTTAACAGTGAGCTGATGATTACCACTTGCAGGATGAAGGTGTATGTAAATGTCCTCTTAAGAGGTCAGGAATAGTCTTTGGAATTTTCGCACTGTCACATAATCATAGAATAGCTTGTGCTCAAACGTGAGGAATAAGCCCAAGGGCAAAGGCTGGTGGTTGTTCCCTACTGCTCACCTGGAGCCAGCAGCATGGAAAAGGAATCCCTTGGAGAAGCATCACAGGAGGTTGGGGTGGGAGTCTTCTGCACCACGCTCAGTCTTGGAGTGGTTTTCTCTTGCTGTCCTCTTTGTATGTTACTGGATGAAGCTTTAATCTGTCCATAGATCCTCCCCATGCTGCTGCCGCTGTTTCCAGGGCAGCTCCAATGTTGAGCAAGGCATTGCCTTTCCTTCATCCCAACAAATTCCTTGGCATTTTGCTATTACCTGTCCATTCTTCCACTGGTACCATTTGTGGAAACGTGACCAGATGCCAGATAGCAGCCTGAGCTGGGGCTTGTAGGGTTAAACCCCTCACCCTGCTCTTCCAGTGACTTCCTCCCAGGTCTGCCCGGTTCACCATAGCCTCCTTGATCCCCGGGGGAGGCCTGGCCCCTCAAAGGTTTGTGCCTGTTCTGTGTTGCTGTCCTTTTGCTAAAGCAGCTTTCTTTGCAACACCCACAGAGGAGACATGGGCATCTCTCTTCTAGCAGATAAAACAAGAATCAACCCTCCACGGTTTCTGTATTTCAGTGAAAAAGAGCCAAAAAAATAGCTACACGGGCTCCAAAAAGACCAACTGTATTATATATACGTGTATATATGTGTGTATAGCAGCAGGGGAAACCCATGGGATCACGGTGTTACTTCTGGCCCATTTGTGTGATGGTGTGAACACAGATGTGCAGTCGCTGTCTTTACTTCCTCCTGCCTTCGCCCATTCGCCACCAAGGGTGTGTGGTTTTGCCCGAATCCACGGTGATTAAGGGAGTCAAGCTCCAGTACTGGCTGCTCCAGTGATAAACCAGTCCTGATATTGTTGAGTTGGGGATTCAAAACAAATGGTGTTTCTGCTTCTGGGATTTACCATTTGGAAGATACTTTATTGGTGTCTTGTGACATTTCCCTGCACTTTTATACTCATTTATGGAACTGTTTTCTTTGATTTACGGCAAGTTTTCTTCATGTATAACAGTGTTATAAATTGTGCAGCCCTACTTTCAGTGGTTATGAATTTGAGACACTCGGCAAACTCTGGGATGGGGGGGAAAGGGTAGAAGCCTTTTGAAGAAGCTTTTGATCACAACCACAAATAAAATAACCTATCCTCTCAGTACAAATGTGAAGCAAGCATGAACATAAGTTGACATAGTCTATTGACTAGCCAGCTGGTTATGGGAGGGGGTTTTTTAGCGTAAAACTTAAGTTACTCGTGTATCATAAAAGGATGCACGAGTCCAAACCCAGACAGCGGTGACATTTGTGTGACAATCCCTGGGAGCTCTGTAACCTGAGGTCTGTGGAGATTTTCAGAGGAGCAGCAAATTAATGTTGTTCTTTTCATAAACCTTTCTCTGCTCTTTCTCTTCATAAATCTGCTTTTTCACATGTTGTTATTTTTTAAGACCCTCAAACAAGCTCATATTTCCAAGGAGTGTTCAGCAGCCATCAGAGATCTGAAGCCTATCAAAGCTACTGGTCAGGCCAGTGAAATAAAGACCTTGGGTTTTGATTTTGTTGGCATCTTGCTTTGTAGAGGAAGAGAAAGAGCTCATTTAAAAAATTGCTTTCTGAGTTCAGCTGTCAGAGAAGCTTTCTGTTGACCTTTACAAATTGATACCGTCACAATCAATGGGCAGAAGTTTAAGGGCAGTCTCTGGGGCAGGGGAGTGTAAACCCAAACATCTATAAAATATGTATGGAGCGCATTTTAAAAAGCCCAACACAAAGAACAGAAAGTATTAACAGGGAGCATATTTGAGCAAACCGATCTATAAAGAATTCATAACACATGATTTTGACAAGTACGGTCATTTAGAACTTATGTTCTGGGATGATTTCTGACAGTACATGAAAGAAAAAATAACAAATAAATATACCTTAGGTTAGTGCAGCAGGGCAACAGGTGGAGTGAGGAAAATTAGAGATGTTGAAGTTCCTTTGCCGGATTCAACTGGAGGTAAAGTGCATCTGAGGAGCAGTTTCACAGCAGCTTTGGCTACCCTCAGCATGCCCACTCATAGCCTTGAAAGTGGAACCATTTACAGAGGTTCAGTAGGAATTACATGAAGATGGGCAAGTCAGCCTGTGATTTTAGCCGCTGGCTTGCTAATTTTTAAAGAATCAATGAGGCAAACTGAGAAGCTCATCAGAAAGAGTCCTCGCCTCCCAGGTAAAATAACAATTTCAGCACTGGAGGTGTTTACCCTGAATATGCTGCTCATGGACAATGAGGTTATCAATTCAAATGCAAGTTTTGCCTCTGGAAGAACTTATTGGGTGCTCAGGCTTTTATTTATTTATTTATTTGTTATTATGTCTGATTTAAATTGTGCAGTCGAGGACCTGGTTCAAAACATGCGGGTTTGAGAAGGTGCGAGTTTGATGTTTGCTTGCATCTCCCCTCCCGAGCATGCCTGGTGGCAATGCCGTACGTGCTCAGCAACCTGCATCGTGTGAAACCTGCGTGAGCTACAGCAGATAAAGGGTCATCTGTGGCAGAGGACTAGTTTAAGACTATGCTGTATGTTTTTATATGTAGTGTGTATAAGTAAAAAAAGTCTTTCTGTAGATTTTAGTTCTTGAAACTTCATTTTTCCTGCCTATAAACCAATATCTGAAAGCACTTGGTTTAATAACATAGGGGTTTTATTACATAGTTTAGCTGTGGGCAGTAAGGAAAATACAGCCATTGGTTTAAGGCACGCTTGTGTAAGAGAGCACTTTATGTTAATTCTTTGACTTGATGACGATGTATACAACCATCACAGACCCCAGGACATGGTCCTATTCCCAGATCCAGCATGTTTTGGCTCCAGACAAAGCATGGTGTCCACCCGTGGCCCAGCCAGCCTCAGCGCAGCCTCTGCAACCGCAGCGCTGCTCCCCTCATCTGCAGTACTTCCAAGTTTAAATAATTACCATTTCAGCTGCCTTACACGAGGCAAATTCTCCTGTCTGCTTGACAAGGTTATCGTGTTGCTTGAGAGCCTGGTATTTTCATCAATGAAAAGTAGACTGCATGCAGTTTCAACTTAATAGACCTGTGCATATTGGCTAAAATAAGATGGTTTCTTTAATCCCCTTTTCCTGCATTGCACAGTCACCTTGAAGCACTCGGGCAGAGCAGCTCTGAAATGCTGGATTTGCTGTGGCCGGGTTGATGGGGATACCCAAGCCTCAGCATGGCCATACCAGGTGCTTTTTATTTCCCAAATGTTTTTCCAGGGATGTCTTGTTTAAGCCCTTATGCAGTTTTGTCCTGCAGGGTTGCTAGAACTTGGGGTGTTTTTTGTCTCCGAAGCAGTCCATTTCTTTATGTGTTTACATTTCAGTTATTTTAATCATTTTCTTAGGTGATATTTGGTTTATGTGATAAGTATGAATGTAATGTGAGAAAAATTTCTGTGGGAGATCTTGGGGAAATACCTTTTTTTTTTTTTCCTCCCTTTTTAATGTCACAAGTGGCTTGTGTCTCATCTTACCCTAACGATGCAGCAGTTGCTGTGGGCTTTAGGGGTGATTAATTCCCCGCAGTTACATCAGGAGATACAAAAGCACCGTCCCACCTACCCTGTCTGAGCTCTATCTTTTACAGAAACGGCGCTCAAATGCTCGTACGTGGGATCTGAGGGCTGGTGTGCGTTTTGCCAAGTGTATTTTAAATATTGTACAGGCAGTGAGGACTGCAATCCCATTCCCATTGCAGGGGCTGCCAGTGCTCCCTCTGGATTTCTGGGGCTGAGAACCAGGCAGAAGCTGAATGAATGCGCTCCCTTGTGCACGCACAAACTTGGTGTGTTTGTACAGTGTTAATTAAAATGCATTTAAGTTGAGTGAATGCTTGCGGTATTCGGGGGCCATCTGGGGAAGGGAAAATAAGGAAGGCAGGCAGGCAGGCGAAGGCTCCCGGCTGTTGTGGAGCTGCATGAGTCCCGGTGGAGCGGCCCGAGCTGCTGGGGAGGGTGGCCACTGCCCCAGCACCCTGGCAATGCTCTCTGCAAGCTGAGCACCCCTGGGCTCCTAGGAGAGGACCGCATGGGGGGAAGGAGCCTTTCGTGTCCCCAGCAGAGCAGCCTGGTTTGTGAGCTGGGAGGTGATTTTTGGGCCAACCTCACAGCAGATGTTATTGGCATCCCTTGCTAAATTGATTTGTGTTGAAGGCACATGTACAAAAACCCAGTCCAAGTGTCTGCCTCCCCTCTGCTCCCCCTGCTCCCACCGGTGTATGTGTTCACCTGGTGCTTGTGGCTTGTGCTCCATCATCCTTCACCCCACACCTTGCGTTGAAAGCAACCTAAATCTTTCCTGTTGCTGAGACCTGTAGAGGTTTCCACCATGTTGCCCTGATAGGGAGCCAGGATACACCGTGACGGAGGGAAACTGGTTGCATGAGCCATTGCTGCAGCGAGGTTTGGGAAAGGTGGGAGAGGAATATTTGCAAACTCTTAGGCCTTCAGCTTGGCACTTTGCTCTGCTGCCCAAGAACATGTGGCCTTGTATTGCTCAGGATCGTTTATCTGTGTGCTTACTAATCTTAGAAGGCGGTGGTGGTGGTCTGTGCTTTGGTACTGTAGGGAAGGATTTTGGTTCTAGACACTGAGAGTTAGATTTACAAGCATAACTTCGAGTGCTGCGTTCAAATGGCCAAACTGGAGACTAGTGCAGGAACAGGCGGTCTGTAGTGGTCTTCAACAAGAAGGAGAGTGATTCCTCTGCAAAATGGTTCAGAGCAAGAGCAACATTTGCATGGACTCTGGAGTGGTATTTGACCTCAAGGAGGAACTGCAAGTTGGTTGGAAAACGGCTGCTGGTCATATTCTTAATCGTACTGGGAGACCCAGTAAAGGAGCCCAAACTGGAAACATGGTAAAAGAGAAATGTTCTGCCAGTGCTCAGAAGCTGCAGGGCAGGGAAGACCAGCACTGTATTTTGGAGATGTTTGAAAACCTTTTTGCTGTCTCAAAATGAGGCCTTACCTGTACTAAGCCGGGTGCTGGAAGCAGAGACCACTCAAATCTTTCATTGGTAATGTCTATTAATTGCTTGTTTAGGTTATGTCCTTCATTGGCAGCTAAATGGAGAATGCAGAAGATGTTTCAATAAAGTAAGTCATTTTTTTGCATCCTGCAAAAAGAAAGCCCCACACTTCTATTAAGCTACCGAACTGTAGAAGTGGTTGTAAAAAAAAAATCTTTAATTTTAAATGCTTTTCTGTCTTCACATGCATGGCAATAATTTGCCAATTTAACCACTTGAGTCAGCAAACACCTCCTTGGAGCTGGCCCGATGGGGGTGGTGGTGAGCAGAGCAGGGCCACGTGTCACCTCCACCCCTTGGGTTCCTGGCCAGCTTGGAGGCTTATCCACTGCCTCCTTGTTGGAGCAAGCGCTTCCAGATTCACAGCAAGACCTCAAGGAGAGCCAGATGATAGAGCAGATGGCAGATGACTAATTTGGCAAAGTTAGATGAGTGGAAATTGTTTGCTTTAATTGCTTGTCAAGTCCAGTACCTACATTATAGTTAAGAAGCAACTATTTACCCTCAAAATAGAATGAAATGAGGAAAGAAAGTGTGCGCCTGTGAAGAGTAGAGAGAAAAAGGGAAGAAGTACCCAGAGAAAATATTTTGGTACAAAGGCCTGGGGAGGAAGAACGATTGGTAAAGCTTTTAGTGGTAGCTGTGTGATACAGGTCCTGGAGTACATTTTTCCCATTTTGTCCTTTCCAGTTGCTCTATAATAATATATGTGTGGCGAAACTAGAAGAGAAACAATGCTGGAAATACTGGCTTAAAGCAAGCGGGTGACAGTGGCTTGACATGGTCGGCACAAGCAATTACCCTTGAAATGTCACGGTATAAATCTAGTCAATGTTTTGATGCCATTTTTTGGTTGCTCTGAAGGGGAGTGCTACATCGGTAATATAGCATCCACCAAACAGATTTTGGAGAGCTCAGTGCAAGGAGAGGGTGCCCTCAGCTTGGGAAAGTTATCACACGTAACTAATCCTTCTTGATGGGGTTATAATCACTGTCAGTCTTTATTGTGCCTGTTTGTGCTCCTGTTCATAAAATCGGGGAGGAGCTTCCTTTTGTAGGTGGCATCTGATCGGACTCCACTGGAGAGGGAACCACCCTGATAAACACACATCCCTGCAGCTTTTCTGGAAGTGCTGGGAAGCTTTTGCAATGGCATATGAAATGATCTTTGGGAGTTTAGCGAGCTAATTTCAGGGAATCAATGCTTTTGGTCCCTGGTGCTGTCAACCCAGAGACCTCTTCTCCATGCAGAGAGAAGAATTATGGAATCATCGAATGGTTTGGGTTGGAAGAGACCTTCAAGATCATCTAGTTCCAACCCCTCTGCTGTGGGCAGGGACACCTCCTGCTAGACCAGGTTGTGCAAGGCCCCATCCGACTGAACACATCCAGTAATGGAGCAAGAAGAGAAAGGAAGGCTGTAGATGTGTTTAAGAGTGTCCTTTTAGCATTGCAGATTAAAGTCCGCATGGAAATTGTGGTTAATTTCTTTCATTTGACTTTATTTAGTAGTTACGGAGAGCTTAACTTGGAAATCAAAATAAATAATAACAGTCCTAGGCTTGTGTTTCTGGGCCATTTGCATGCAGGTAGAAGGGGTGATTAAAGTCACGATGGTGTGGCTTACAGCCACCGTGGGCCAGCCTGTACTGTGTCCCCTCATCCCGATGACACCCTGGCGGACTGAATGGCAGCTGGATGGCAATGCTGCGCTGCTTCTCTCATGGCCGTGCGGCTGTCCAGGGGTTCACGGCAGTCGGGTTGATTGCGTGCAACTGGATTCAAATGGGATGATAATTTTGTAGTGTAGAGCAGACCTCACGGAAGGAAAACATTTGTGCCAGCTGAGCTTTTAATTAGGACCACCGAGAAAATTATGCTCTCCTTCATTACAGTCTCTCACCTAGGGAAAGCAAGGCTCTAATTTTAAAACACTCTCCAAAACCACTGGGTTTAGAGGAAAACGGCTGGTGACCTCAAGGAGTGTTTTGCCTTCTCCCAGGAGACATCTGCAAGACTGCGAGTGCAGGCGGTCCCTCCTTTCATTAGGACATGCCCAATTGCATGAAAATTCAGGGCTTTTGCAGGTCATTCAAGGAGAGCTGTAAAATAATAATGAAAGGATTAGAAGTGTGTTTACCCCTTCCTCTGTGTGTGCACATGCCAGGGTGCCCAGGTTGTTGCTGAAAGCGCGGAGCACAATGAAATGAGTGGGGACTGCTGCAGCATTGCTGGTAATTAGTTGCTCCTTAAGGGGCTTGAGTATTTCCCCCCATCTGGGGGTCTTAACAAATTGCCACCAGTGTTTGCAATTGTTAATAAACAGTGAAGTTAGCTGCCTTTCAAGCAAGCCTGATGATGGTGGTGCCTGTAAAAACACAGCTAATTAAGTAAATAAGTGGGAAGTATGGGAAAAGAATGCGTTAGAAAGAGATTGCTGACTGTTGTTGGGCTCCTCCTGCCTGGGATGAAGGAGCATGTGATTCTCTTCTCATAAACACTCCCGAAACCACTGAGTCCGGGAGTTTAAAGCTCCTCTTGCATTTTTGGCCCACTTGACAGACCAGTTGACAAAGGGAGGTTGTGCCACATTCAGGTGGAGGCTGGTGTGGGGCAAAGATAGTAATAAACGTTTCATGATTCAGAAGTATATCTTGAGATGCTTGAGATCTCTCCCTTGGAGTTGGCAATGAGGGTGCCTCGTGGGTGCTTGTCTGAATGTGCTTTGGGAAAGAAGTAGGATACTGGTATTTCAGGTGGGGGTGACCATGCTGGAGGTGATGGGATTCACTCTTTCTGAGTAACTCCAAGGCAAATCCAGAGAGGGGCTGAATAAAAATTGAAGCAAGCCGACCTCCTTCCAAAAGTTATTTCATCTGTTGAGCTGGGAGGATTATAAAATCCATTAGTATTATAAGAAACAGAACTAGATAGAGTCAAATGCAATTTCTTAATTTAATGTATAGATTTATCATAAACAGAGCAGAGCAAAATAATGGCCTAGAAAGCAGAAGCTAAAGGACATTTTTAAATGTCTCCATTATTTGCTGCCTTTGAGTGAACATCCGAATGATTTGGCTTTGTTATGAAAAAAAGTCAATGGGAAATTAATTTCCAAGTCATGTGCATGAATATTGATGAAAACCATAAATTCAATTCAATACAGATGATTATTACTGCTGTAATTGGGGCCATTAGGAGCTGAAGCTTTTCTCTGCTACTTTAGGTAGCTGGTAATAAGTAAACAACTGAATGTGAAGTGTGAATGGGTGAGTAATGCCTGAAATCCACTTTTGTGGCTGGCAGCCTTGACCGCTGTCACTGCTAGTTTGGGGCTTCTTGGATGGCAAGGTCCACGTCCTTCAGCATTAGCAGTGGGTGTCTCCAAGGGCACGCTCTGCGAGGCCTGTTGCCAGAATATGGGAGGAGAGGGAATGACCAAGCGTGTGTGGGTGGGGAGATGTGTTTGAGAGCGATATGGCGTGCGGGTAACCTGGTACAGGCTGGCAGTCAACACCTCGATGGGGTTTCCGTCGGTGAATACGTAAGGGGACGTCAGATTTTCCTGGGCAAGCGTTGAAACAGCGCTGAAGGGTTTCCCTCATTGAGATGCTTCTAAGACCTCAGGAGTGTATGTGCTCAGAGATGCTCAACAATGAGAGAAGCTGCAGACTGGAGGCATATCTTAAGCTGCTACTCTTTTGACCTCTTGTTAGAGGCAGGGGAATAAGTATTTTTGTATTAACCAGGAGAGGTTCTGCTTCAGGGACTGCTTTTAACGTGCAATCTTTATTTTCTTGCCGCTCCTTGGTTTCTGGGGCTTTATAAAATAATGTGACTAGCAATATACAGCAAAGTGCTTTGAAGAGAGTTTATGAAATATAGATTATGGTGGGTTTGCATGGCATGAGAAGGAAATACATTGTGTTGTGCTTATGTTTATGCCTATATACAGCTGGAGCATCCCTGAAATGTGTCTTATTTTGGCAGTTAAAGAGCTTTCACAACATGTAGATACCTCTTGCTGTTCCAAGAGATGAGCAGGAGGGTGAGGGGTGTATGTTTGTGCTCTGTGTTGAGTTCGGGGGCAGAGGGACTGGGAATGGTGACCCCTGCTCAGCTCCCACTATGTACATAGTCGCTTTTGTGTGTCTTAACTATTTTGGCAAATGAGACGGAGAAGGGTTATATTTGCACTGGAGCAGCTGGGAATTGCCTCCTGTGACTGAAAATGCGGGGTAGATCTCACTGGTAACTACCAGTTCACAGCCTGCGTTCTGACCTGTGTCCCTCCCGGGTTTGGCTCCCTGGAATGTAAGGGCAAGCAGGAGCACCTTTGGAATTGTACCTGGCAGCGGCATCTCTCCCTCGTGGCAGGAATGGTTTTTTACCGTATTAGTTGTATTTTGCCTTAAAAATCCACCAACAGCATATCTAATCTCTCTGTTTTAAAAGGACCCTTGTGAAGGGTGGAGGTGCTGTCCCAGCTCTATCCTGAGAGTGACCATTACTCTAATCTGCTTTTCTCAATTACTTTCTTATTTTTCTCTTTTGTATTCTGAATCTGGCATAATTATTAGGTGCATCCAAAGTATACGTTCAAAACCTGTGCTGTAATGCTGAGGCACAGAGAGATTCAGAGCTTATTAGAATAGTGGATTATTACACTCACATTTGCTTTGGAACTTCAACTCGACCTGCACACCGGGGCTCTCTCCTGCTCCCGGTGCTGTTTCTGCATCAGCAGCACTGCTGGTTGGGTACCGATGGCAAAAAAATCTGCCCTGCTGCACCCCCCAATTAATGTGGGGTTGTCTCACTTTCGGTAGCTGACTTGACTTGAGGTAATCTGTAACCAATTTCTTTTTCTGTTTGGAGGAGATGACCTGTCAGGACAGTACAGAGCCGCAAAAGCCGAGTCAGGCTGTGCAGGGGTTGGACGATTGGCACTGGGCAGTGACTTTTCCTGGTTTCCTAAATTTAGTGGCAGAGCAGGCTGGGAGGAGCCAGCTCACACCTGACAGGACTTTTCGCCATGTACCAGGCAGGCGGCAGGGGCCCAGATGTGAGCTGGAACAAGGAGGTGTTTTGTGTAACAAAAGACCAGAGGATATTTCTTTTTTTAAGACAGAAATTAAATGCTTGGAATTATTATGAGACAAATTTAAACATGATTTCTTCTAAATTTGCTTCTAAGATTTTCTTCCTGTGGAATAATTGATTTCCACAGCAGTACAGAAAGCTGACAATGGTTTGGTTGTACAAAGTTAATCTCACTCAAATAAAACTTGTGGCTCCGGTTTGCATCTGGGCTGGCTTCACCCCCTTTGAATCCTCTTGCAAGAGCAGGCTCCAGGTGTTGTGCCTCCTTCCAGCAACAAACGGCTAAATTAGCTTTCGGGAAACGTTTAATGGGTGTGCAAGGCGAGATAGCAGTGTTGCAGTCTGTAGCTTTATTAGCTGAGCTGCTGGAATTGTTTTCTGAGCTATGTTGATCCTTAGCACTGATTACAAAGTGGATCAGAAATTATTTATTAGCCCTCAGGAGCTTTAAGACAAAATAATACTTATTCAGCTGGAAACACACTCAGTCTTGTTGAAAGAAGCAGCAAACAGACTGGATTTTGTAGTTGGTAGCAAATATTTTAGAAGTCTTCTAGCAGGGACAGGCGTGCGTCGCCCTGAAGAGCAGAGAAGCTTGTGCGGCAGAACTCGAGGTTGTTCCAAAAAAACCTTTAAATATGAGCTAGGGCTTTGTATTTCAAAAAAAAAGATGTGCCATCCCCTAGCAGCAGTGCTTGATCCTTCCAGGTGTTCCCAGTCCAGCAGACCTATGTCAGGTCACAGTGGAACCATGTCTTTGCGTCTTCAGAATCCTCCCAAATGGCTATTAAAAATATTATAAATAAAGTCTTATTTAGATATGTTTTACTAAAATTGGTAAGGTTTTATGAGAGAAATTTCAGAATGGGAATGTTTTCTTTAAATTAAGCCTTGATGTGAGGTGGCAGTTTTTCTTTTAAAACCTGAGCAAACCAACCAGTTTTGCTTTTCTGCAGTACCATATAATGAATATATGTCAAATACTTCCAACTTTTTAACCTTAGTGAGGACGTTGAAATTTTACTTCTACCCGGTCACAGAAAGAAATAAAAAAAATGAAATCCCTTACAATATTTCCTTTGGTAGCTAGACCAAACGTGTCTTTGGAAGAGCAGTAGTACCTGTTCAGCTTTGGTCCATGGAAACACAAAACCCAAAAGTGATCTGATAAAACCTTCATCCTGTGAATGGCTCACCATGAAGCCACACCTGCTCTCCCTCCCCGGTGGGGAGTTATGGGTCAGGAGGAACAGATTTCTGCTGCCATTTTTAGGGCAGAGGGAGCTTCCTTCGGAGAAAACTTTGAGCAGTTCATGGGTTTTTGGCAGCCTCCTGAAGCCCTTCGCCAGGAGGTTGCTTGAAGCTCGAATCACCATGGCACAAGAGCAGATTGCTCTGCAGCAGAGAGGCTGTAGCAGAGAACAGACATGAGAATTGTTCCCTTTTCTATTTAAAAAAAAAAAAAGGAGGCAGGGGATGTAGTAAGTAAACAGTCACTAATAGTAGTACTCCAAAACCTAATTACTTTTGATATTTAAAAAAAGGACCCGTGTCGTTCAAAAGAGCATATTTTAGCCAATTTTACTGATTATGCCTCCAGTCATGGAGAGTTTTGTTTGTATTGATCTAATCCAGGAGCGGGAATGGCTCCAGAAATGCTATTCTGGTCTGGCTCGTGTTTTACATAACATAATGCCCATTTGAAAAGTTTATATATATTGGGATTAATTTACTTGCGGATAAGAACAACCTACAAGCTGTTGGTAAAGAGGACAAGTAAGTGCATGCAAAAAAAAATAAAAAGAAAAAGCCCAGCCCACACTTGACTATTTCAGTAGTGTTGCTGTCCTGGCAGGCCCAGAGCTACTTGAAAAACTGCTATTGTAAAATGCTGCTTCTGTGTCGCTTCCCCGCATTCATTTTTGTCATTGCTTGGTGCACGGTGAGCTGATAGACTGAGCTGAGCTTTGAGTCTGCAGTAGGTTTCAAATGGACTGCAAAATTTCGAGCAGAGTAGTATGGTACTAAAGGGCATCTCCTGAAAACTAACTGTGTTAGGGTGGTGTTTTCTAATTCATCTGACACGTCTCCACTGTACGTTGTCTGGTGACTTGTGGAAAGACAACGTGGTTTTTGCTATTGTCCTTCTATTTAATTGCATAAAGCTGGGAAGAGCTGGAGTCTTAAGGAAGCTGATGGAGCAGACAGTGTTGGGTATATGCCTTCTGGTCAGGTTGCTCTTGGCTTGTCCACCAGACCCTTCTGAGCATCAGCGGAGTAGGGAAAATGTTGGATTACCCAGGTCAGCTTGGATGCACGGGTCTCTCCAGCCTCACGTTCTTGGGTCTGCGATTGGCACATCTCTGTTCAGTGTCCGATTCTGTCATTGGCAGAACTAGTAGGGAATTCACTGAGATCTGGATTTGGCCCTTTCGAAAGGGCTGGAGTCAACTAGTTTTGCATTTTCCCTGCATTTCTGCATTTTCAGCCTTTCTGCATTTGGGAAATGCCAGCACTTTATCCCATTTGGCAAAGTGTGTTTAAACTGCTGAGATGATCATGGATGATATTTATACCTTCCTATCTCTACTGCTGATATTTAAGTAACTTATACTGGATTTTTTTTGTAGGAACCAATCCTGTGAATAACTTAGGATTTTTTTTTTACGATTACCTGTATCCCTGTATGCAAACTTCCATTTTCTTCTCTGTTCCTGTGCTCCTCTTCCACACTCATCTTAACTGTTTGCCCTGTGCTTTCTTGCAGTGTGTGCTGGCACGGAGAACAAGCTGAGCTCCCTCTCTGACCTGGAGCAGCAGTATCGGGCCCTGCGCAAGTACTATGAGAACTGCGAGGTAGTTATGGGCAACCTGGAAATCACCAGCATTGAGCACAACCGAGACCTCTCCTTCCTGCGGGTAAGGAAGCTTTATTCCTTCTTTCCATCTTCTGTGTTTAGGAGAGTAGCTACAGGTGCTGGGCTGGAGGAGGGCAGGTCTCTTTTCCACCAGCCCCACTGCAATACAAGAAGATAATAAAATGTCACAGATGTGTGGAGAGCAAGAGCGATGTCGTTGCTGTGGCAGATGCTCTGAGTATGCACCGTTTAGATTCATCCAGGACTTGGGGGAGAAAGCCACGTCACTACACAGAAAGGTGATGCCTTGCAGGTCTCTGTCAATCCCTCGGGTTGCTGGCAGGTATGGAGCAGGTAAGGTAGGGTTTAGGAAGGTCAGAGAATCATGCAGACAAGCACTGGAGACTTGGAAAAGCTAATCTCAGTAAAATGCTGTATGTGGACTGACTGATAGACTAAGTGAGGTAAGAACTCTGGGCAACATTTGTGGAGCATTTAAGGAAAAGGAAAAAAAAAGTGATTGCTGAATGAACATAAACCCTCTTTGCTTATGAGGCTGGAGTTATGAGCTTAATTGAATCTCCAGCATCCATGGGAAGGAAGTCTGTGATAGATGAAGGCCATCCTGCTACCCTGGAGCCTGGGTTGTGTGCTCCCCCAGCCCTCCTTGCATCAAATTTTGAGTAAACACCATACTTCTGGGTTTGTGAAGGAACATTTCCATGTGATTTGTACATTCCCTGTTAACGTGCCAGCAACCACAAGCAGGAAAAGGTGAATGCCGAATTAAAAGAATTTAAGCCTACCATTATTTGGTATTCCAAAACTATGTTTGAAAAAAATATCCTAGCAAGGGAGTGATCCAGTGCACTCAGATGGGCAGCTGAGGATGCTGCAGATGATGTGGCTGCACCACAGAATAAACTGGTATGTAGGTGTGAGGACCACAGTAGAAAAGGCAGCCTGTGGTGGTGTGGCTGTGGGCTGTGCTGGTCATACTCCCCAACAGAAGCTGTCAAGCCATGACACAGATAAAGATTTACACTGCTCGTATCATATGGCATCGCTCGCGTAGACTCCTGCAAAATGCTGATGCCGTGTTTCAGGATGCGTGTCTGTATGTAACTGGCATTTCCATAAAAAGCACGTACGGGGAGCGGTGAGGTTTAAATCCGGCAGCAGGAAGAGAGCGGCGGGAGTCAGCCCCAGCAGGTTGTGTTACACTCAGTCGTTCGCTTTGCCGCGTCTCGGGTGAACCTAGTGCTCAATTTCAGTTTGTAAAAATGTGAACTTTCCATTACGAGGTCTAACAAAGGTAACGCAGGTTCTCGAGCAGCATGTTTAATTTTGCTTCATGTTAAATTTGTCAGGGATTTCACAGGATTTCCACTCTATACGTTGGCCTGTATTTACTCAAAGTGTACATCAGGCTGCTAAAAGATCTGCAAGGAAAATTCAGCTACTAGAAAATGTCTGGAGTAAAGCTCGGGGTGCTAATTGCACTCAGACTAACAAATTGCCTGTTAATTTGAGCGATGAATGCCTAGGAAGTAAATTCTATCTATACGTTTCACAGTTGTGACAGGTGGGGAAAACACATACACTTGTGCTCTGAAATAGATACAGCCTCGATGCAGCTGGACTAACGTTTCCCACCACGTTAGGCAGCAGCTAGATACCTCCTGCGAGGGCAGGATCCTCACGCTAATTCAGGCATTGCTGGAGTTTCAGATGCCTCCTGAAACCCATGGCTTGAATTCATCACGGATGGTTCTCCAGCTTCGGCTTTCCTTCCTCCTTATGCTGCCTGCTGGTAGATAGGGAAAGCAAATTATGTGGAAATTGGGCAACTAACATTCCTTGCGGAGAGCTGCCATAAGCAGAGTAAAATATTGGTGGAAAGTGGGCTGTAAAATCGGCAAATGAGAGCAAGAAAGAAGGGCCCTGTGTAGTAAATGAAGGTGGTTTGGTCACTTGTGCTTTCTGGTGACAGCTACTATTGCTTTTTTATTAGGTTTATTACTTCTCTTACCTGTGCCTGCCCTCTCACACATGTCTCAGCAAAAAGCAGAACTTGAAACGAAACTCAGCAATCTGGAAGTCTAGTTAATATGATAAATTGTAGTCATTAAAGTAGAAAACCAAACAGAGGAGAACATGTTCTTGGGGAGGCAAATAAATAAATAAATGCTGGCATATTTACGCTGATAATTCGACATTCATTAGTTAGGCAGCGTTACTTGTTTTATCGTTTTAAAAATGGTTTTAATGGCCAAATGAAGGTGGCAGATGGGAGATAACTAAAAGAAAGGATATTTGTCTCTCTGAGACTTAAATATGGTGAACTCATCGTGCAAGAGTATGCTCCTCCAGCCCGCTCTGGTTTTCCTTAGTCTGTGTTGCAATAATTGCCCTCTTCCTACTCCAAATGGAGTTCAGGTAGGCAGTTGATGCCCCCCTGGGTTAGATGTGGGTCTGACTGACAAGTACTGTGGCTTTGGGTGCCCTCTTGCCTTCTTGTTAGTGCTCAGCTTCGCTGGGAAGCCTCTCACGCCAGCACGGAGGGAAGACCTAGCAAGCTAGGCATGCTGAGCCTTTTTATCATGCAATAATAAACGAATGCCATAAATGAATTGAAGTGAAAAAAACCCCATAATTTTATTTACCCTGCAGAGGAACATTAAAAGATCAGCATCCCATCTCTCATATTTATTTAGACATTTATTCCCTAAGTAGATTTGCTTTATGTCTATGAGTTAGCTCTCTGGATATCTGATGATGATGACTAAAAAGAGCTGCCTGTCACCTGAATGAAGTGCTCAAGCACTTAAACTTCCAGGCCCGCAAACGTGTGCGTGGCTTTGAGATTGCCCGGGGCTTCATTTCTGTAAGAAGGGATTGCATGTACCAGTGGTTTTCTTCCTAGCATTCTTGTACGTGTGCAGAGCAGGACCATACATCTTCTGGTTTTGCTTATTTTATTTTTGCTTCTGGTTATGTTATAATCTTGGTATGGCTTGCCAATCCATGGGTGAGCAATTGCAACGTGAAGTTGTCCTCTGTGTGTGCTCCATCCAGCTCCATCAGCTCTGTTCCTGTTGCTCAGTGCTCCCTTGCACTGTGGTCACATCAGGAGTCCTGGCAGAGGAAAGGAGACCTCAGCAGGAGGAAAAAAAGTGTGTCTAAGCCTGAGTGCTGGGAAAGGCAAGATGTTTCTGACTGCGAGCTGATAGCTGGCTTGCTTTGTTTTTTTTCTGAGGCTCAATCTACCCAAAGAAAGTGTATGCTGGGGTAATTCAGTCTTTGGAGTCCCACCACCACAAACTTGGGCAATGAAATGACAGTACACCACGTTGCTGCTGGAGTAGCACCTCCCTGTCATGGCCAAGGCAAGCTCTCCGCTGGCATAGGCCCTGCAGTAGGGAAAGGTACTTGCTGTTTCCGAGAGCATGACTGAACTGGGCAGGACAAATAATTGGTGGAAAATGGGCCCCAAGAGCTCCTTTGTCCATGTCTCATGTCCAAGCTCACCCAACAAGTCAGCAGTGACAGCGGGAAGAAGTTGGGCTCCATCTCCCACTGCTTTCCAACCCACCAGCATCTTTCAACTGATTGCACGGTGCAGGCTTTTGCACTAGGACTTGCTCCATGAAACTAGATAAGGTGGTTGAGCTGGTGTGTGTCTTGAGTCTTGTCAAGACTAGAGCTAAAATTTATTTCCCTGCTTGAGATTTCAGAAAGAAAAAAAAAAGTCTTGAGAAAATCTTGGTTTGTGCACTAGTTTACATTGCAAACGACTGTTTGGTTTCGGAAGCAGGAACGTAGTATAGTTTCACTTTGCAAAGCTGATAGTTCGTATTGTGAACAGTTCTTATTTCTTAATAGCATCTCCGTATTAAATTTTCGCTGTAAAATACACAATTAGTATACCACAAAACAATCTTCTGCAAGTACGCTTATTCTGTTAAACACTTTTGGTAAATGGGAGTTATCTTCGACTAATCCCCAGGCTTTTAGCAGTTCACAGTCAGTAAATTGTCTTCTTGCGCCTGGATTTTATTTAACCAATTCAGATTATTTATTTTTGAAGACATGACCAAAATCCTGCGCTGTTCCCTGCAATAACTTTCCCAAGTGATAATGACACTTATTTCTAACTGCAATCAACAGCCTTCAAAAATGATCTACCACTGCTTTATAAATTATCTTTTTTTTATTTACCTCTCTAGCAGCCTCAGCCACAGCTACGTTGGCAGTGCTCTGCCTGCTGTCTAACAGGGTGGGTGTTTCATGGTGGGCAGCTTTACAGCCACGTGTAGCCCCATCTTCCCTTTGTCAGCATCGTAACCCCGTGCTGGGTGACAACCTGCACCAGCCCCTTCTTACCGCTTTCCTTACAATCACATTTATACTTTGCGGCAGATGGAATTTGGGCTTTGTATATTTTTGCTTCTGGTTGCGTTATAGCCTTGGAGGAAGACCGGGCCAGACAGACCCCTCTGAGGGGTAGGAACTGCCAGAGCAGCCCCGGGAAGAGTCAGTTGCAAACCGTGCTGCCTGGCCCCTACGCATTCGGAGCTGCTTTTTGGTCTTTTATAGCAAAACAGGTCTAAGCAGATCCTTCAGAGCTCAGCAGAGATGTGGGCACAGAGAGAGCCCGCAGTCTGCACAGACGTGTCGGGAAGGGGAGCGCAGAGACGAGAGGGCATTTCCTTGTCCACTTTGCTTGGCAGATCACTGGGACGATACGTATGGCTCCTGAAGGCCTGGCAGCACAGCCCTGCACCCTCCTCTGAAGCAAAATGCTATCTTAGTTCCCAGCGGAAAGGCTTCAGTGAGGTCCCAGCTCAGCAGAAAGGGAGTGGGTTGTGGCGTAGTGCCTGTGGGGAGTCCCATAGAAAGAGAGGGTACAGGGTGTCTGTGCCAATGGGGAGGAGAATTTTCCCCAGAAGTGTTTGTAAAGCATCACAGTCCAGCTGTACACCAGTACAGGGCGGGTTGCTGGGCAAAGCTGCCCTGTAGCATTTGTCCTGCTACTGCATCAGGAGAGCCTCACCAGCATGTATTTTGTCCTTGGCTGGCAAGAGGCAGAGTGGCCTCCAGGTAATTACAGACCTGGAAATCAAATGCATGTTTTTATGTGTTTTTAATTGTCCTCCCAGGACCTTACCCGTTAGAAAACAAAGAATAAAGAGCCAGCAACGGTGTGAGGAGCAGGGCTGTGCGTGCCATACAAGTCCAGGTGGAGGGAGGACACCTCCAGCTTGCTGTGTAAACCTGGCTGGGCACCCTGCGTGCACAGCGATGAGCACGCTGGTGGTGCTGGCTGGGTTACCAGCGGCCAGTGGCATGTGAGACCATGCTTCCGGCGTGGACAAAATGTTTTATGCTGGCTGTGATAAGCCACCAACTGTTCTGGGTGAACCTGAGCTGTGTTTAAAGCGAGTTGGATCCCAAATTCCGAGGGTAGAGTGGGAGTAGAGGCTAGCTGCAAAAAATATGTGGGATACAGTTCTTGTCTGGGAGGACAGCTTCTTCTGCTCTTTCCCATTGCTTTTGCAGAAACAGTGTCTTAAAATAATCCCAGCAGTTTAAACTGGGTGCCTGGTCCGTGCTATTGGAAAGGAATTCACACACCCCATATTCCCTCCTCACGTTGCAGTGATAGGGGAGCATCCGCATCTCTGCAGCATCTGCTTTCCTGTGCTGTCCCAGATGGGCCTCTGTCCTGCAGGTATGTCCTTGTAGCTCCACAAACTGCCCTGCCCTGTGCCTCCCTCGCTCAGATGCTCCAAAACCCTGTTTCAACCCATTTTTGGTAGATAGAGGCTATGGCACCTCTCAGTTCATTCCTCTGCCAGGGCCTCTTTGGTGTAAGGCTCTAGCTGCTGCTGGTGCATCTCTTCTGCTAGATGCAACGTGGCAGCAGAAGGACTCTGCTCACACTTCCCCTTCCTTCCTTGTGAAAACCTGCCTGCGTGGCCACCAGCCTCCCTCCTGCCTTTCTGCCCACATTTCCCCCTTGAGACTGGCCACACTTGGCTGCTCAGGGACACAAATAATCCCAAGGAGCTGCCACCCGCCCTGTGCCTGCCGTGTTGCCCGTGGCTGCTCCTTCCCACCAGACCTGGAGCTGCAGAGCATTGAGGGGTGACCCTCAGCCCTCTTCCCACTTCCCATCTCTTCCTTGCCCTGCTGTAGTGGCCTTGCTTGACTCTGTGGCTCTTGCATGGCATTTTTCTGATATTGTTTACAACCCAGCAGCTTCACCTCTCCAAGCAGCTGATGCTTTTGCTAGCTGCCCACAGCCATTTGTTGACTCAGGTTTTATACTCCTCCCAGCCCCATTCTTTTATTTTTGTAGCTGTCCAGGGCATTGCAACAGGCAGAATAACTGGGCTAGGAGGCTTCTTTCTGTTCTGTATGCAACCCCAACCTCCTCTCCCCAAAATAAACTGAAAAACCCAATTGTGTAACCTATCTTTCCCCTCTCATCCTTTCCCTACCAGCAAGGAGCCCAGATCAGCTCTGCAGTGGAGTTTGGGCTTTGCTTTTGGCTGAGAGAGACTTAGACTCTGCAAACTGATACTCTTCTGCTTGAATTAAATTTTTAGCTTCTCAAAAACAAACACAGAAGAGAATTAATATACAATTAATCCTCGAGCTTAGTTTGCCAAGCTGTAACCAAATATACGTACATTAGCTATTGCGCCATTAATTTAGCAGTTATTTTTGGTGGCTGTGTCTGAAAGATAGAGTTTGAAGTAACCGTTTGCGTTTAGGAGGAGAGTTGCGTGCTGTGGAAATGCAGGTTTCTGTTTTGGTGCAGGGGTGGCCTGCTCTTGCTGCTGTGTGATGCCCCAGGAAGTTTTTTTTGGGAAGGGTGGAGTGGAGGAGGGCTGCAGATGATGTCCTTTTTCCAAGCTCGAGCCTGCTGGAGATGTTACTGGGCTGCTCCTCACATCCCATCTGTTGCAGGGCTGGTTCTTGGGAGTGCTGCCAGAGCTGCTGGAAGCACAAGTGGCTGCATTCCCTTGTGTCCGCATCCCTGTGATCAATTTGCAGTATAAATCATGTGCTGTCATCTGTGTGGAGTGACTAGCAGGTGGTGTCAACAGACTCTTCACCGACACACGTGCACCCATGGATGGGTGGTTTGGAGAGTCTTCCCTGCCAAGACTTTGGGAGGATGTGGGGATGGATCCCAACCTGGGGCTTTGTTTCTTGCTTCGTTGTGTTGGCAGTGGCTAAGAGCCTCCACAGCTCTCCCCCAGTCTCTGGCTGCATTCCCTTCAGCTGGGAGGAGCGTGCTTCAGCTGTAGAGTGCATGGAGATGAGAGGTGAAGATTTGAAGTCCGGGATGATTATAGAGTCTCTTTAAATTGTCTTTTAGCATTTCCCTTTCAGCTCCCACTGTACAGGAGGCACCTCACCTCCAGCCACCCAGGAAGACTGTCTGATCCATGTGCGTGGCTGTGGTAGCAACTCTGGAGCAGGAAAGAGATAAAAGAAGCCTGATTTAAATTATTCAGACTAACCCAGACCCATGCACATGCTTGAGATTAGTAATGTCCTTTTCACTATCCTGTTGTCATGGTTGCAGCAAAGCCACCCTTTGTTCGGCAGAGCAGAGCACTGGGGAGGTGATGTGGGGCAGCTCCTCCGTGCCCAGGGGCTGCACCACTCCTCCTTCCAATGTGAGGTGGTTGTCTCCCCTTCTCCCTAGTCCTGCTGAACCAAAAACATACCAGGGATGCAGGGTTCCCCGCTCCAGGTGGAGTGCTTTCCAGGTCTGGCAGAGGTAATGCAGTGGATGGGTGCTGGTTGGCAGCAGCTCAGCCTGTGTAGTGTGTGGAGGATCTCAGTGGTGGGGGACAGACAGTGTTCGGAGGAGCTGGCAAAGTCTCCCATCACCCTGAGAGTGTCATGGACGGGTCTGAGAGGTCTTTGCTTAAACTGTTGACCTGTCCGTGAAATGGATGCTTTCCTGCGCTTCCGTCATGTAGCATCAGCAGTAGCCAGGAATACCTTCCTCCTCCTCCTTCTCTCTAACACAGGTGTTGTTCCCTTCCTAACAACCTGCCGTATGGGGCTGTATTTGGCCGTACGTGCTGACCCCAGCCCTTCCCTTCATGTTCAACGCGTGCTGGTGGAAGCACATAACTTCTAGGGCAGTATCTGCTGGGGATCTTTGAGGTGCAGGTAAACCACCTTCCCCGTGCTGCCCAGTGTCAGTCTGGGGTAGCTGCTGGGCCATCACTGTCACCTTTTGTCAGCTTTATGACCCGCCTTTGCCTCTGCATGACCAGCCATGTATCTGACAAACTGGTTGTTCTTTCAACTGGTCCTTAGCCACTGATGAAAATACAGAACAGAAGTTGGATTCTTAATATGAACAAAACTGGTTTGTTGAGAGATTCATGTCTCTGTTTAGGCTTGTTTGGGATTTTTATTAAATACAGATTATGAATTTGTTTATTTTTCCATCATTTAGCAGCTCGCCAAACTCTTCTGTCTGTCCATGAAGGGGTCTGATGCTGTCAGCTCCTGCATTTCTGTAAAGTATGTGTGGCTAAGCCAGAACCCAGCAGCTGCTGTGATGTATAAAAACACTGGCAGTGGAGGGGAGGGCATTATTAAAAAGAAAACAGTGCAAATGTCCTTAATTAGGTATTGTTTCTCTTAGAAGCTGATCTTCCCTCTAGGCCAGTGAAACCCAATTATACCCTCCCTTTCAACCACCTCACGCTGTTAATGATCTTAACTCTTGTAAATGTAAACTTCTGCCCTACCAATGCGCTTGGCAATGTTGGCCTGATTGAAGCTGGACTAAAGCAAACAATGGAATAAAGTTAAACTAACCAATGGGGAAAATAGAACCTGGTTGCAAACACTTGTAAATTATAAATGGATTTATTAGTTATAAAGCAAATGAGTAATTTTCTTCAACCATAGAAGGGGTTATTTGGTGTACATGGTGAGTGTAATGAGTTTTCAAGCCTAGACTTAACCCAAGTGAGGAGATGGCAGAAGCGCCACCAGTTCACACTGTTCACTGACGAGCTTTGCTCGGGTGTCGTTAAGGCTTTTTTATTCTTCTCTTTGTCCACCTGCCCTCTGAAATCTTCCTGTTGAACAGAGATTGAGGTCAGGAGGCACAGATGGACATATAGATATGTTCGTAATTGGGGTAGAGCAGCCCGCACCACATGGAACTATTTTATACTTTCCTTTGAGTGACATTTTTCTGCTTTCCTGAGCATTTAGGCAATACGTTGCCCATTTTTTCCTCTAGCCCTCCCTCTCTCCAATCACATTTTACTATGGAATAGAATGAAATTAAACAAATTGACTGTCGAGGAGCTGAATAATCTTGTGTTGTAATAAACTGGCTCAGAGTCCTGGATCAATGGGCTTGAATTGCTGTTAAAAGCCGTATGAAAGGGAAAGCAAAGTCTTTTGCTGTAAGCTGTGTCAAGAGGTGGGGAAGCAGAGGGACGGATGGAGGCTTAGCCAACAGTTTTTGTGCTAAACCAGATCAATTTTAAAGGTTTAGTCTGCAGATGGGTGCCGGAGGGCTTTTGTATTTTAGAAATGTCAGCACAATTCTGCGGATCGCAGCATTCAGCAACAGCAACGCTTGCACCCCAAACCTGATACTAGCCAGTGGGCCATCTAATTATGGCCCCACGTGTGTTGCGCAGGCATCCTGCCTAGGAGCCCAGGAAGGCTGGGGCGGAGGGAGAAGTTGGCCTGACTGAGCATCCGCCTCAAAAATAGCATGTCAAGGGAGCATTTACAAGGATGTGTCCTAGCAAAAGCTGCTCTGTTGTGTGGAGCTGGTCTGAGAAGCCAAGGAGACTGGAGCTGCCCATGGGGTGATAGTGGATGTGTCTTTCTGGGGTTGAGGATGGGCTTGCCCAACCTGACAAGAAGCCATCAAGGATATCTGTGTTAACTGTGTGCGATGCATGTTACTGTACAGGGCAAGCTGAATCCTATGGGGTATGGATTTGTTAGAATCTCATTGTAGAATCGTTGTGGATGGAAGAGACCTTTAAGATCATCAAGTCCAACTGTTAGCCCAGCACTGCCATGTCACCACTGAATCATGTCCCTAAGCACCACATCTACATGAAATTAAGTACCACTGACTTTTCAGGTGGGATGTCCCTGGTGTCAAACATCATCATGGAAAGGTGGAATCTAGAGGTTTTGGTTAAAGCAACAAGGATGTAGTTCAAGGCAGTGCTTCTTCAGGTGGTTAACTGGTCTCATCAACTTTTAGTACTTGTGTTTGAAGTTAAGCGGAAGGGTAATAGCATCTGCAGGCTGTATTGGATAGTGCAAAGTGTTTCTTTTCTTCCTTTGGTTGTCATTAGTCCTACCAGAGAGAAAGAATGAAGTGCTTTGAGGTACTGTGTGAACATAATAAACTTGAAAATGTCAAAAGCCGAAGTAGAAATATCATGCCGATTTTGACAAACCTGTGATGTTTTGTACAGGAAAAATAATAGGGATAGCTTCATGTTGCTCACTAGAGAGGGAAGTTATCCTAAAAATACCTTTTGCAGGAGAATTTATGCTCATGCTTTAAGAAAACAACCTTAATGAGCCTAAAATGGAGATGAGACCGTCAAAGTAAATGCCACTCGGGATGGAAGAGATGTACATGAGTGTATGGTGGCCAGAGCCTGATGTCACCGCTCATTTTGATTTCTGATGTGTTGGGATTGATTCAGATTTTAAAGTGCCAGCAAAGAAATGGTGAAATCTTATAAACTGGTTTATGATAGTGGATAATCATGGTGATGATGGAAGTATCTACATCTTGCTGTAGGGGAAAACCCATGAAACACCAACATGGAAACCTGCACGTACCCATGGCTACCTGCAGGTATTTATATTGCTGCTTCCAAACAAGGGAAGCTTGAGATATGGAACATTGTTGCTTTAAATCCTTTTTATACCGATGTTGGCATGAAGAGGGCTGGTTTATATGTAGAAGGAGCCCTCCTGCCTTGAATTTGGAAGGGGGCTTCTTAAAACAGCCTGCCAGCTCCATACACATGGGCTGATGATTAAGGAAAAAAAAGACACCGGCCAAACCCCTGTTCCCCCTGCATCACTGTCCCATTCGTGTGATGTTCTCATGAGGAGATGGTACCTTCCCTAAAATAGGGAAACCTGTTGAAAACAGCTATTGCAGGAATCCCTACGGAAAGGTGCTGCAGAAAGGGATGGGGTGAATTTTGCTTCTCAAAAATTGTCAGAGATGTGCAAGCAGGGAAAAATAAGAGGAAAATATTTGCAAATATTTATGCTGTGTTATAACTATTGTAGAGAGCAAAGGCAGCTGCGCAGCTTAGACCTGAAATATTCTGCTGGCGTTTGTTCCAGTTATCTGAGCGGTGGCCGGGTATCCTCCTTCCCACCTCCTCTGCCTATTTGTTTCCTGAAAATGCTGGTATTTGTAATTGAGGCCAGGTGAGGTCCATCAATTTAGCAACCCAGGAGCTGATCTCAGCCATGCTGTCAATTAGCTCCAGTGCTCGGCACCAGCGTGGCCGGAGGTTACGGCAGCGGTGCCCAGTAACGACGGCAGATGCTGAGTCGCGCTCCCTTGTCAGTTAATCATTGCAGTGCCAAAGTAATCATTTGATCTCGGCAGAACAGCTGGTTTTAAACTACAGATTATCCACTACTTCATCTCCTCAGCTGCAGAGCTGATTTGTTTCAGCTCTAGATCAATTATACCCCCAAAACAACACTCGGTGCACTCGTATCGTGTGAAATGAAGATAAAATGGGTGCAGGCGCTAACGATAGATCTTCTATTACAGATCCTCCATCTCTGCACATAAATACCCATCACCGGGGAGTGAGTATTCATTCATTTCTGGAGCAAGTCGTGCTCATTTCATTAGGATACAATGAATTATTTTAGCAGAACAGTGTGTATATATCAGAATAAAGTGCGGTTAAAAGGGCATTTATTTCTCGCACTGCCTAAGAGTGTCCCTGGTTGGGTGACACCAAAATTACTCAAACTGATCAAATGTGTAAAATCAAATACATATGGTTAGAGCCTGTAGGGAAGCCTTGTGTGTAAGGAAATCCAGTCACAGCAAAGCAAGCATTTTCACACGATCGTGTCCTTGATGTTATGGCCTTTTGATCAAAAATATCTCCATTACTGGCCAATGAAATTGAGAAATTTTGCTTTATTTGTTATGAAGACCTATGGCCTTGGAAATCCATCTGGCTCAGCCATTACAGACCTGGACTGTGCTGGTGAAACGCCAAAGTCCCAAAATCATGGAATAGTGACATTGCTACAGGTGTTGTACTAGGCAAGCCAGCACTTCCTTGGGCAAAGTAGGTCCAGTACATTTAAATCTATACCGACATCAATGTGTTTGCATCTTTCACAGCAGTGAAATCCCTGCTGTTGGGATTGATCCAGCTTGTGTTGGTGGCCGTGTGGCTGAGGGGTGCAGGGCTGAACAGAGCTGGCTGAAAGTATTCAAAAAGCAAATTTTGGTAAAATGTTAAAATAGCATTTTGCTTTACTGTGTAGTTGTGGCGTTTGACCACAATGTTTCGGTTTTATTTAATAAAACAGGTAATTAATAAGTATGCATTGATGTGAAGATACTTGCAGCAACTGAAGTCAGACAGTTCCCTGGTTCTTCCTGCTGCAAGCGTTCAATGCTGTACACTGGTCATGTTCTCTGGTGTTCCTGAGGTGTGAAATGTTTATTCAACATCGATGGGAAATACTGGGTTCGTGTCATTTGCCTCAATATCACGTTTTCAGTACGTAGAGGTCTAAAGCTCGTGATTCCTGGTGTGCTTTTCTGTGCACTTGGTTCTGTGGGCTTTCGATCACCTTTTCCTTTTCCAGCTTGTGTTAGAAACATGCTGCTTGGGAAAACAGCTTGTGAAGAAGCCCAAGGGTGCTGTTGGGAGCAAGGAGGTGCACCAGGAGCTGGTGGGGGCCATATTGTTATGTCCTGCAGTGCAGACACGCGCACCCCAAGGGCTGGATGGAAAGGGAATGGCTCAAGGCAGGGGAAGTCCCCCTTCATCCAATTGTTTTGATGGTTTTGATATTGTTTCTTGTTAGACTTCCATCACAGCAGTGCAAGATTCCTGGTTTACCAAGGCTTGTAGTGATAGGACGATGGGTAATGGCTTCAAACTGGAAGAGTCTAGATTTAGATTACATGTAAATAAGTTCTTCACTGTGAGGGTGGTGAGACACTGGCACAAGTTGCGCAGGCAAGTTGTGGATGCTCTGTCCTTGGATGTGTTCAAGACAAGGTTGGATGGGGCTTTGAGCAACCTGGTCTAGGGGGAAGTGTCCTTGCCCATGAACTAGATAATCTTTAAGGTCCCTTCCAACCCAAAGCATTCCATGATTGGAGCAGTAGAGATCCCACTGTGGATCCGTTGCCAGTGCCCACAAGCTTCTGTGCCCCAGGGAGGAGTAAACGATCTGTGGGTATATTTATTTTCTGAAAAAGGATTTTTCAGGTGGCATTTGTAGCAACCTGTGTTAGGAAGTTCTCCGTCTCTCCTTAGGCAGAGGTGGGAGAGGGGAACTTTTTAAGGGTGTTTTCTTACAGGCCCATGCTGGGAGGTGCAGAGCAGCTGTTTTCAAGAGACCTTAGGACACTTGTTAGTCCTGAGGCTGGTGTCCTCAGCTCAATCAGCATGACAATATGGATGTAGAAAGATCAACATTGAATGGAAACCATTTCATAAGGTAATCCTGCGCTTGCTCAAACACATCAGGGCCAGCGAAACCCACAGCCAGGAGTTATAAAATTCCCATTTATTTAAATGACTTTGAACAGAATTCACACACTCCCTGAGATTTCAGTTTAAAAATAAATAATTTTGATTGTATTCTCGCACTTCGAATCCTCCCATAAAGGTCACCTTTCTCCGAACATGCCTTCAGATTGTGAGATGTAGTCCTGGTTTTTTTTGTTTTACTCCTTTTAAAGTTTTACTTGTTCATTAAGGCACTTGCTGAGCTGCTGTACATAAAGTGTTGGGTTTTAACTCTGACCTCTGGAAGGAAAATACATATCTTTTCATGTCTAATAAGGGCTGAAATTTTGTTAGTTGAAGCAACTGGCAGGTTGACGGTGTCCGCTGCCTGTAACTATCCCTGCAACTACGAGCAGCCCAAATCCGACAGCTTCTTAAGCAATTTTTTTTTTCCTCTCGCATGAAATTTTAATGGTGCATCATGCCATGAATTCAGAGCAGATGCAAATATTTATCAGATCTGCTGCAGACAGTGTCCGCTAGATGTTAATTTGCCAGAAGGATGAATCCCGTTGTGTCTGGTTAGCAGGGACTCCTCAGAAGCAAAAGGAGAGCTTCATCTTGGGTTTCAGGAAAGCTCCCAGTAAAGGCTCTTCTTGTTTCCTTAAATAAACGTCTTTAGCTCCATCCTCCAGAAGCATCTCGGAGTGCCCCTCTGGGGCTGTCACAAAACAAAAAGGGCTCTTGTCTGGTAGCACTTTTAAGAGGCAATGATTTTTCTTAGCCCTTGCTTAACTGATGGGTAATCGGCCATCATCTCGCTCAATACAAGGCTTTGTTTTCATTTGTTTATTTTTTAATTGAGCTAAATGCCTCTTCTGCTTTCCTGCTGCCTCTGATCTCTGCTGGAGAGAGCAAATCTTAGCAGCCTGGAACATCACACATTTCTCTGATGGCTTTCAGCTCCCATATGCTCTGGTTCAGTAACAGTTTTAGCTGATCACTGTGACAGCAAAACACCTTCTTTATTTAAGCGACAGCTTTCTAGAAGTACGTTTCAGGGCTTAATCAACATAACCTTCAGCAGTTCTTTGAAACCTGGGATCTAAAAGCCATGAATGTCAGAAACGCTTTATGGCTTGTGGGAGTCTTTAGCAGTTCTGACAGATA
Source organism: Eurystomus gularis (assembly GCA_013400335.1). NCBI lineage: Eukaryota > Metazoa > Chordata > Aves > Coraciiformes > Coraciidae > Eurystomus > Eurystomus gularis. The sequence goes on along the minus strand of VZZY01006574.1, from coordinate 1,409,499 downwards.
AAAGTGGCGGAGGAAGCCATCAAAAAATACGCCAAATAGAAGCTGGAATGGGATTTTTGGCTGGTAGCTGACAATTGGACCCCCTCATTGAGAAGGGCAGGCTACCAAAGGAAGCCTTATGACAAAGAAACCGAAGGGTAACGTAGTGATGAGCGTAGCAAGGTGAGCAGCCAGTTGGGTTGATATAGTACATGCTCCACATCATCCGTGTGCGCCGAGCTTAGGCACCCTTTGCTGGCAGAAACAGTCCTCTGCTGAAAGGTCTTTTGGACCTGAGAGCTCTCATTTATTATTGGAATAGTAGTGTTGTTGTTATTTTTAAGAAGAAGAGGAGAAAGTGAGAATAAATTACAGTAAAATGTCAGCAACTGCTGAAAATAGAGGAGTAGCAATGGTGTCTCTCCAGAGTTTTTTCAGCCCAGCAAGCACACGCAGCAGGAATAGTGCCAGCCTGCAACTGCCCTCAGCTTCCGTTACTGCCTTCACCTGCTTTAAAATATTTAAAGTTCAATGTTTAATTTTGGAAGACACTGGATAACAAGAATTGAAATAGGAAAATTCACGTTGAAGTATTGGTTGCAGCAACTGCGTATCAATAATGCAAGCGGGACGGGACTGAATGGCCATGATCTTCCAAGAAATCTTTTCCATTTCTCTTGTCTTCCCTGTCTAGACAAGATTTATTAAACAATCCTCTGAAGGGATTGTCCTTCTCTGCTACCTTTTATTGTTGGTGGGAGCCAATTTGAGGCTTACTCTTTGTGCGAGGAGCTGGTTCCCTTGTGTCATTGATGAGCCGGATGGGAAGCGATTAGACTTTTACAAGCCCATGCTGCTTGGAACAATACTACCAGGAAAAAAAAACAGGCTGCTCTTCAAATTTCAGATTTGTTGCCTATTATTTATGAGCTTTGGTTTCTCTTTCATCCTCTTTGATGTCTCCTCCTCATTTTTCTGGCTTGCTTCGCAAGATAAGGAGAGAGTGGAGGATCTGCGTGGTGCAGCCATGAGAGGTAACCGTAGGAGGAGAAGCTGCCAGCTCTTGTGGTCTTACTTTTTTTCCTTTTTATTGTTATTTTTTATGAAGACTGATTGTGATTTGCTCTTGATACACTTCCCCAGAGGTCTGCCTTCTTCAAATAGAGGCAATAAACTGGGCAAGCTGTGGAACAAGGCTGGTGGGAGAAACAGTAGGACAGGTAGGACATACGTGCTCCTTCCCTAAATACAAGGGGAACAAACCACAATCCTTTATATCGAGGCTGTCAGTGTGAAACCCCTTTGCACTCTGCCAAAGAGCATTTGCTGGCTCTATGGTTTGCACGTGATGATGGCTGAGCAGAGACTTTTCTCCCAGGGATCCCAGCAAACCTGATATCTGACTGCGTAACAGGCAGCTTTGATCCTGCCTGTGACTGTGGTCTGGAGGGCCTTTTCTGGAGGCAGAAATCCAGGTCTTCCCATCTCATTCTGGCTCTTACCCAAGCCACCCATTCACTTTTAGCACACAGTTCTTTCGTCTTACCTTAAGATCTCTGCTCCTTCTCTTCTGCTGAGAAGATTTTCATCCTAGAAACCTAAGAAGGCACATAATCATCCTCATCTCTAAGATTCCTAATTTAATTCTTCCCGTTTTCATTCAGGGTGTTCCACCTTTTTTTTTTTTTTACTATTTTTTTTTGTAAGTCTTCCTCAGGAGGCTTTTAAAATTTAAAATTTATCCACTGGTGCAATGGCAAATTGGAACCAGAGGGCTCTGTTTCTAGAGCACCTCTGAGGACCACTGATGCAGGCTGAAACATTTAGACTATACAGCAACCAGGTATTACAGTCAATGGGAGAATCCTATTCCCCTGCTTGAAGTCCAAGGAATTGTTCCATTTTAGCTCTAAAACTGAGCTCTTTATGCACATGCCAGAGTCTCAGGGGACTGTCCCCTGCTGGGACCATTAGCTGAAAGTCCTCACTGAGGTCATACCTAGGCGATATTCAGCCCAGCACCTTGAGCATCTCTGCTCATGGCTTCCTGGCGTCTCTGTGATGTGATTTAATCTTGTTAAGCTGGAGCAGAGCTTGGAGTGTGGGTGCTCTTTTGGTGGCATTGAAAGGGTGTTTTGTCAGTCTTCGGCCTGCTGGAGATGATAAAAGCTTTTACAATAGGGAGAAAAAGGTGATGGATGATGCTTTTTAAATGAGAGACCTAAAAGTGACAGCAGTCACCAGGGTGAGGATGGTGGGAAGGGAGGATTGGTGACCAAGGGAAGCAGACTTCTGTAAAAGCCAAATATTTGACTCTTCAGCTTGGTGACTGAACTGGGAAAGAATTAGAAAAGTTGTTTGAAGTTGACGCAAGTGAGAAAAAATTTTTTTTTCCCTTTTTTTTTTTTCCTTCATTGAAACAAAAAAAAATGGAAAATGTTGCTTGGTGACATTTGATATTTTTATGTTCAAAGATCTTAATTTGTTTTAAATAATACATTTTGGTGAACTACAAAGCAGTGAGCACCTTGATTTTTCAAGTATGTTTTTCCTTCCCCTTCTCAGCCACACCTCTTTGCCACATCCAAGATTAGAATTCAATTTACTTCGGTCGACCAAAAATTGATTATTCCTCCCCCCCCCCAGTGCTGGTATGTTTATTCTTTGAAAACTTTCTCCAACCTAAAAGGATAGATATTTTTTTCCCCACGGCATTTTATCAAATCTACCTTCTCTTTGCTGGGTTAAAATTTGATGGAAACAAGTTATTCATAAAAATGCAGGTCAGTTTTTGTTGTGCTGAAACGAGCACTTGCCTCCGTAAGAAATGTAATAAATGAAACAAAACCAAGATCACAGATGTTGTAATAAAATTAGTAAGTGTGTGTATCATTGAACTTCATTGGAATTATTGTAAATGATGCTGTTACATTGTTTAATTATGTACAATTAGTCCAGGAATTGCTAAGTCCCTGCTGGAGCCTTTTCTCTTAGATTTACAATAGGTCATGGTAGAGTATTTTTCTCATTACTGTCATGGAGGCACTAATTGAACTGGATCTGATCTCCCACATTGACTAGTTTTATCCATAGAAGAATAACTTATTTATGTACAATTAGTTCTTCTTCACCATATTTAACTGGAGCCTGGAGCAGACGTAGAAGAGATGGCAGAATTCATAGTCCATTAAAGCATTTTCCATCAAGTATCATCTGTGAAAACTGGGTATATAAAGCAGGAACGAGATAAATGTAGTTTCAGTAAGTCTTGAAAATACTTTTCTTCTGGCCCACAGCCAGCCAGCATGGCAAAGCTCTGGGGGTTTATGCAAAAGAAGACAGCAATGTTAGGGGTTTTTTTCCATCCATACATATATATATGCATTGAGAACACCTGGGAAATGCAGTATTTCGGTTTTGCTTCCAGAAGGTTTTATGGTTTCTGGGAGGGCTGAGACAGAGCTGGGAGCTGCAAAGCGCAGCGGAGAGGTGCTTCTTTGCTAGATGAGCTGCGGGCAGAAAGGCACGTGGTGCGTGTGGCCCTTGTGAGGCTGAACCAACGCTGTTAAGTTGCCCATGCAGGAAAGGTGGCAGAAAGCATGGGTGGTGGAAGAGCTTATCATTTATTTCCAACCTGAAATCCCCCAAATGCCAGAGAAGAATCCAGTCCTGGCAGTACTGATCTGGTGGATACAGGGATTTTGCCTTATTAAGCATTTCAGAGCATTTGAGGGTTTCTTCATATTGATCATCCAAGCTGAACCCACTCAATAATATGATAAATAATTTATTTGCTGACACTTTTACCAGCCTGCTCTGTATGCAGCTCACATAGGTACGATGTGAAAGCTGAACGTGTGCTTCCTGGAGGTTAGCTCTGCAGGCAGGGAGGGCACCAAGAAACAAAGTTTAGCTGAAGCCCCTCCTGTGAGCTCAGCTGCCTCAGCCATATGCCAAGGAGAGGAGGGTGGACCTGCTGCAGAGCCTGGAGAAGGCTTTGGGTGTCGAGGAGACCCGTGAGGGTAAGAGGTGCGTGTGTGGTGCTGTGCAGGGGTACCAGCTTGTGCCTAGACAAGGCAGCTCTGTTGTGTTTGAGCTTGACCCAGATGGGACTTCAGGTTTTAGAAAAGGCCAAACCACTTGAAGTCTTTCTCTGCCTGTTTGCAAACACAAAGTCAGCGCAGTTTAACGTATGCATGAGGTACCCTTGGAGGCTGATGGATCTAAGGCACAACTGTCTCACCTCTCTGGACAAGGAGATCCCTTTGCCTCATCTCCTTGATACACCATGCTCCTAAAGCACCAGGCATTGCATCGGATGGAGTAGCAGCAGTCCAGAACTCCTGTTGGTGGTTCCTGGCAGGCGCAGTACCTGTGTGCATACCAGAGCTGTCTCAGCAAACACTGCCAGACACGTACAAGTTTATTCAAAACTGTTTCCATCAGTGGAGGAGTACATTATTTATGATTCCATTTTCTTCTCTGTTTGGAGAGCATTTATCAAATCAATCAGAGAATTCATTAGGTAATTATTATTTTTTCATTATTTGCCTAAGCCTTGGAGTATTTACTCCACACAAATAGAAAAGCCACTAGTAAATGGGATCAGGAGCTTGAAATATCCATTTTCCTCATTGTAGTGCAGAGGAGGAGCCTCGGAGTGGCTCTGTAGCGTGACAGCTAGCAGTGAAGTTGTGGTATCTAAGAAGTGACAGGACACTGCCGAGTGTCATTTGTCATCTGTGGCCTGAATGAGATCACCTCTTCTCTGTGCTGGTGGATGGCCGGAGATGATTTGTGCCCCATTTCACATGTATGCAAGTGAGGCACTGAGAAGTTTGAAGTCCCTGAGCGGCTACAGCCCCCCAGCTTAATCCTGTTTCACGAGGTCCCTTGTGTTGTTGTTAGCATCCCATCCCACATGGCATCGGGTGCCACCTCCACCATCTTTTGGTGATGGCTGTGGTTGGAGCTTCCCAGGGCAGTACCAGCCACCATTCCTCTGCCCTTTCCTCAAAAAGGAGTTTGTTTGTTCGGACTGGCTCATGTGGTGATTTTGCCAAGGACAGCCCAGTTGGTGGGTGGTCTGGCTGGCTACTGGGCTTGGGGACCATGAGCAGTGGGGACAGTGCTACTCCTGGCACCACATTTGCCATGGTGGCTGTGCCTCCATGCTTTCTGACCCCACGTTACCTCGCAGCTTCTCTAGTTTTGGGATTTGCTGCTCTCTGACCTGCAGTGGCAGGGAGAAAACATGTTCCTGGCAGGATGAGATCATCTCAGGTGCGCAGAGAGCTGCTCAGTGAATGGGGCCACCAAAACGTGGTGCTTCCCTTTTCCCAATTCAGGGGAGCTCCTGGGCCAGACCCTGTAATTGGATGAGAATGTGTGAGGATGAAGGGGATGGGGAAATTATATCAAGTCGCCTTAAACTGCTGTACAAAAAGCAACGGTTCCAGATGTGCTTCAGGAGCATCCTGAGGTGAGGGGCTGGGCTGGGTTTGGATTTCAGACTCTTTTTGAAGGCTGAGGGGATTGCTGGGAAGATGATGTTGCAGTCACCTGCATGACCCCTGCACCCCACCTCACCAACTTTATGGGGTTTATTTTCAAGTAAAAGTTGGGCTTCACTCTTAGCAGCTGCTTGCAGTGTCCGCAGCATCCCTGTCGCAGTGTCCATGAGAAAGCTTTGTGGTGTGGTTTTTTCCAGGTGACCCAGCTATTCTGAAAAGCACTAAGGGCCACTGAACAAAAATCTATAATGTATAATTAATGCAATAATTGTATAATTTTATTCCCCTTTTCATCAAAGTTGCTGTACACAGTGCATGTATTAAACTTGACTACAGCGCAGTTTCCCAAGACGACTGCTGAAGATGAGTTAGGAAGACCTCGATAGGCTATTCCAGTTAAACATTTTCTTTGCGAAATAAATACAGGCAGTCTTGTGAATGAGATTAGCTAAGTCATTAATTAGTATGACTTTTTAAAAGGCAGCTGTAAAAGGAATAAGTCACCACATACAGCATCTTCATTTTCTCCACTGTGAAGTAGTTTTTGTTTTTCATTATTTACTTTCTGTTGCAGTTAAAAGGCTTTTGTAAGTTCAGAACTTCTTCTTCAGTGGGTCACTCCTGGTTTTTTTTGTCTTGCCTCTCGCTTTGCTGTCATCCGTTGTCCCACTCCTGGATTTTGAATTTATAATTGTGCCCAAACCATCTTTGCCTCCCTCCAGCCTCATTCCTCTCGGAGTTTCCCATTGCCGTAGGGTTCAGCTTGGTGAGCAGAGCTCAGCGCCTGAGGCAGCTTTGACCTGGAGTTAGCTAATAAATTAGAAAAAGAGATTGCAGGGCTCAAGGTCTCTGAAGCAAGGAGAGCTCGGTATTGTCACTGAGTCTCTATTTAGTGTGTGAGCATCACCAGTGCGTGCAGTATCATTGCATCTGTGGTCCCAAGTCCTGACAGCAGAGACCTGAATTCCTAAAATGGGGCACAGGTGGGTCTTTTGCATTAGCCTGTTGGCCTCTGGTTGGTTTGTTTTCCTTATGCAGTTTGTCTGAAAACTGGTAAAGTATGTGTTGTAGGAAGATAAAAATGGTCCTTTATGATGGATGGAAACGGTTAAACTGAAGTTAGAAAAGAAAACTTTTGAGAGATTGTTTCAGAAAGAAATTCAGAAACAGAAAATTTGATGGTTCAGTCTCATAGCTTTTCCCTAAAGCTTGGAGCAATTTGTTTAAACATTGATTTTAACATTTATTTTCCTACTGTTTTCTGGCGTTTCTTTTTTTTTCTTTTTTTTTTTTTTTTCCAGTGGCTTAATTTCCATTCCTTGTCTGGTGTGCCTGTTAATTTTGCACGCTATCACAAGGCTAATTCTTCTCTTTTTCGAATGAATATCATATAAATTAATTGCCATATGATTACCATGTAATTACATTGTGACTCATGACAGTTGAGACAAAGTATCATAGCTACATTTTAAGGAATGATAAATGTTTGACTAATGTGTCAGAAAAATGTAAATATATTGTGATTATTGTGGCACTTTTAAACACATTAATTCTCTCCCTAGTTTCTGTAAGCTGTCAATCATGCTGCGGCAAAGAGCAGTCAATCTGAGCACCTGAATTTATCTGTGTTTGGGCAACGTTTAGCATTTGAGAAGGTTTCTGCACCAAGGGCCAGGGAGGAGGTAGGTGGCCTGAGAGATCCATATCTTCCAAGTAAGCTGCTTATTAAATAAGTTTGCCCTGTTACATGCTTCTAGCTACCTTTTGCTGTATTTCACAGCACGTGCACAATTTTATTCCAGCTCAGCATCAGGGGCTATCAGTTAGTTTTTACTACCTGAGGGCTCTCCTAACCTGCCCTGTCTGCTTGCCGGGGCATCTCCACTGCCCAGGACCTCAGTGCTGGCCATAGGACTGGATGTGCGGTCACTATTAGTGATCACAGCCATTTCATCTCTGTCTTTCCCTGCCTCCCGCTCTCCCCTGTTCTCCAGAGCTGCAGCAAAATGTAGTTAATTTGTGTTTAAGCAGAAACCTTGGCTGTGGTAGGTCACTACTAGGAATCTAAGCCCTGGGGAAGCCCGGTGGGCTGGCAGGGGGATGGTACGTTGCTGTGGCAGGGTGTTGGGATGGAAAGGGATGCAATGATCCAGAGCTGTGGCTGTGGAGCAGAAGTGAACGCTGTGAGCAGTCCAGCTGCTGATGCTCACAAAAGCTTGGGTGAAACAAAGCTTTGGCTGTCCAGTGCTGATGGTCCCTTCTGACACAGATTAGCGGGAGAGGGACCTGCTCTAATTAACGATACATATGCAAAGTTCTGTCTTCAGTTGAAAATTAGAAGTGTTTTTCATCATGTTAACCAAGTCGCTAGTCATTATGTCTCATGGTCAATGTAGACAGGGACAAACCTTTTTAACAGCTGCCGTGAGGTGTCAGACAGACTCCTGTTGATGGCAGAAGCATGTTTAGCATTGCATTGCTTAAAATAGCATCTTTAGTTTAAATTGCTCTGAGCTCTGTAAAGGTATTAGGAGACAAATCAGCCATGCCAAGGAAGTCACTGAGAGCCAGATAATGGATGTTTGGTTTCAGTTATGAATACCTTCAGTGCTGATCTTGTCTTATCACTTAGAGAGAAGTGTCCTTAGTAAGACAACAAGATTACAAAAGAGCACTTTGCTATTTTTCAGCTTTCTTCCATGCTTGTATGTCACTGCCGTCCCATGAAGTCAGGATAAAGTGTGGTTATCTAGACCTGCAGCAATGCAGAGAGCTTTTTGTCTGTGCAGGTGTCAGCACTCTGTTGCAGGGATTTGGACTGGGATGTCTGAAGGGCTTATCTTGTCCTCTTCTGCATGTCAGTGGCACTGCTCTGCACTTGGTCCTGCCTTTGCAGCATGCTCCTCTGCTACTTGAGGTGCTTGCCAAGGGTTTAGAAGGGCTTCCCCATCAATTTCAGAGTGGGACAGATCTGGCTGTGGGCCCCTCCCTTGATACTTTGCCTTAGGGATTTATTTTTGTCTAGGTTAGCAGGCCAGTTTCTGCTGCTTTCTCAACCGAATTAGCAGCCATCAGTTGCAGTGATTCACTGAGCTGAGCCAACAGGACAATGTCCTCTGCTTATTTAAGGTCCTGATGCAAGACTAGTAGCAGCTGACAGCAAATGAACAGGCAAGTCCATAAAAAAAAGTAAATTGTGGAGTTTGTGAGAAGGGAAAGGTATTTTTAGTGAATTTACAAGCTGGAAATGATAAGCTTTATGACTTAGGATCCCTGTCCTTAAAGGTGACTGACAACCAAGTTACTCATCCACCTCTGATGGGCTTTAGAAGGCAGGGAACCACAGCTAGCCAGGCTGCAGGGAGCCAGTAAGGCTGCAGGCACTTCTGAACCACCTGTTTACAACCATCCAGCCAGAAACCAGTGTCCCAATGCTCTGTAAATGCACCTTTAGAGAAATTGTTTCCAATCTGTAGCCACAGTAAAAATGAAATCAACTCTCCCTACTTCTGGGAGGTGTGAACTTCAAAAGCCTACGCAGAGCTTGTTTAAATATTAGCAGTGTTGAACATGGGCAGTTTCTCTCTGCTTCTTCCTTTGCTCTCCTTTTATTAGCTGAGAAAAGTGGGGAAGAAAATAAATTGAAAGACTTGCTTAATGCAATGTGTGACATTAGAAATTGCCTTAATAATGAAATGCATGATTAGACCACTTAGAGAGGTAGGATGGAAATGCTGTGTGGGTAGGTAGTGCATGCTTGGCATACACAGCCCTTAAAGAAAGAGCTGATAACCATCAGGGAGTCGAGAAAAGAATCCTGTGTTTCCTTGGCTCCAAACCTCCCGTTTGATGGGCTTTCCTGTGGCCAAATCCAGGTCGACTTTGCCCTCCCGACTTTAATCTGTGCTGAGATTGCTAATTCTCTTCTCTCTTACACCGTTCTCATCATAAATCTAGCATTACATCCATTTCTCCCCCATTACATTTCACCTTACTGTTTCTGCCCTGCTCCCTGCCCGGAAACCTGGCAGTGTAGCCCTCAAACACCAGCACAGGTTGGTCTTGGTGTTAAAATCCCAGTTTGCTTTCCAGAGGTGTGGTAGCTTTGCTCAAACGTAGTATCACAAGAAAGCTTCCAAGTGGAGTTGGAGGGGCAGCTCCACAACTGGCATGGTTTTCCCGAAAGCTGGTGGGCTTGCCACGGCTGATCATCTGTGGGCCCTGCTCCTTGCAGGTTCGTGAAAGATGATAATTTAGGTCATCCCTGCTGCATGACAGATAATGGGCAAAAGCTCTACTTGCAATCCAGTGATGCATCACCCTTCCTCGGCCAGCATTCACATGTTGAAGTCTTTATACTCACAGATATTTTTCAGATGTATGGTAATGCATGATTTCTGGCATCAGTGCCAAGTGTCTTTAAGAGATTTCGTTTAGATAAATTATCAGCTGGATATGAATAAATAAGGCACAGTAAATCACAGAAAATCAGCTGTTTTAGCCAAATGGGTGTTTTCATATCTATGATATAGTCCAAAAGGAAGAATCTCTGTGTTTTTTAAATTGAATGATGTGGTGCTAAGGCAGAGTAAAAGACACAGACCCAATGGTGTGTTTAACTACAGTTTTGCGAGCTAAGTTTTAAATTCTTTTTTTATCTTTACCTTTGAAGAAAGACACTGCTTTTTCAGTGTGTAGGCTGAAAATGAGCATTATCTGACAACTGCCTGTCTCCGCTGCTAAACCTTTTGGAAGGTTCAGACCATATCCTGTGGTTGATGCCAGGGATGTGCGATGAGAGCCATGCGTGCCTGAGGTGTATGTACGGCCATTGTTTGCAAGGAAAAGCAGTGCTAGGAGAATATTTATGGGATAAAACCCTGGAGGGAAGAGTGGCCCAAGAAAGGTCATTAATAGTCAAGGATCACTTCCTTCAAGCTCAGGAGCGATGCATTCCAACAAAGATAGGATGCAAGTCAAGAAGTCAGGGAAGAATGCCAGGAGGCTGATGTGGATGGACAAGGAGCTCCTGGACGAACTCGAACACAAAAAGGAAGCCTACAGAGGATGGAAGTGAGGACAGGCAGCCTGCAAAGAATGCAGAGGAATTGTCCAAACATCCAGGGGTCTGGTTAGGAAAGCCCTGATAGAATTAAATCTGGCCAGGGACATCAAGGGCAACAAAAAAAGCACGTTGTCTTGCTCCCCGATGGCAGGGGCACTGGAACTAGATGATCTTTAAGGTCCCTTCCAACCCAAACCATTGTATAGTTGATGTGCTTGCAGAGGATATATATGTGAGTCCTTCTGGAAAGCAGCTTATCTGTCCCGCTGCATAGGATCACCCATCTCAAGAAACCTCTCCTTCAGACATCACGTACCAGAAACCTGAGAGTGGCTGGTCTGCACTTCAGGGAGCTTGATCCTTCCCACCCTGCTGCATCAAAGGAGCTCGATGCCACCAGTCAGTGTGAAGCCTCCCCAGGAAGGGTCACTTCCATTTCTCCTCAAGAGGTCTTCCCTTTCCTTCCCCCCCTTTTTCCCTAAACCCAGATCCCGTGCACAGAATCCCTTTCCTAGGGCTCTGTGCCCACAGCTCTTTTCCCGAGAGACTGTTGCCATTCCAGTTACCTTTTTGTGTTTCCTCCCATGAGGTGCTGAATTAGGGATTTTTGACATTTCTGCTGTTGTTAGGAAATGCTGGGTTTGCCTGGTCAGCATCTTTGAAAGAAACCTGTCGATGTGGGCCAGGGACTCGGTATCAGTGCAAACCTGAAAAGTGACTTTTTGATCTCCAAGTGGCTGAAAATGAAAAACAGTTTTTCAGCCAGGTTTTTTTGCATTACCTTATATGAACACAGTAGCACTAACATAACGGTAAATGATGTTAAAATGCAAGAAAAGGCTATAAAAGTTAATTCAGTGAGGTACGTTGAGTAGCTGAACGTTGCTATTAGCATGTATGATGGGAAATGCAACGATTTCTCACTGCAGGCAAAACTCAGAAGTCGATGGCTAAGGAAGAGGGAATAGTTAAAATCTGGGGCAGTTTTTAACATATCCCTTCATATTAAATTTGAGAGTTCAGAGCGTACAGCTGGATTTTTACAGTGTTGCTTAAGACAATGTGTTTTCTGACCTGCTGTTTCGCAATGTTGTGTCTTTCTTACCGATGAGACCCTGCTTCTGTGCAAGTTTTTGTTACTCTCCCGCAGTATGGGTGAGCTGACGGTTATAGCAAAGTTTTACTTACAGAGCTCTTTGTTCCCAGGAAGGCAGGAGCATCGTCTTTGTTACAAGCACCGCACTGATGGCAAAAGCAACACTTCTGCCCTGCTTCTCGGGGAGCTAGTTTAGCATTTGGGATATTTCCTATTGCTTTGTGATACCAGACACTGTCAGTTCTCTCTTTGTTTCCTACAGTTCCACTGCAGATGTGTGTTGGTATGTTCTACTTGAGGGTTATTGTTTTGCTTGCCGGGGGTTATGCATAAGCAGGCGTAAACGAAGATGCTGTATTGAGTGATATGATATTCGAGTGCCTCATTTCAGATTTGTGGTGATGAATAAAAGAAGGGTTACAGAGCAGAAGAGACCTGGGAGTCAGCTTAGCCGCAAGAAAATACTTGACACAATAGGAAAGTAGGGAATTAAAAGTAGCGTGCTTACCTCAAGTATGGTACTTTCTGTGCAAGAGCTAGCAGTTGTTTAAATAGAGCGATTTTAAATTATACTGCCATTTGGCACAATAGTACTTAGTCTAATTTTAGCAATTACAGTATAAACCTGTCAGGAGGAATGCTGATTAGGGGCATGCTGTTTGGCAAGGGAATGACGTGGCAGGTTCAAATAGGTGCTAAGCGCCTGGTTATTAGCTTTATTAAGTGGAATGTTTTGCTTCTAATGTTGCCCAAAGGCTCCCAGGTTTAACGCAAGTGATGGGGTGTGTGTGAACCTCTGTGCATCCACACGCACATGCAGCTTGCTCCAGGAGACCTGGGTAAAGGTAGGAATCCAAGTCTGGAGGTGCCAGAAAAGCGAGGTGGCCTCCACGGCTTTGGTTTCACTTTGGTGTCTGCAGTATGGTGCGGTCCCTGTGATGCTGTGATGCAGTTCCTACAGGACAGTTAGTTTTTCTCTCTGGAATTCTGTTTTTCTCTGTGCCTGGGCAGAGTTGATGCCCACCAGAGTGAATCCTCAGTATTGCTGCATTTCCTAAGTCATTGCCCAATCTTATAGCAATATTTCTGTCCGGGAAGAGAGGTGGATTTTGAAGACAGGCATTTTTAATGTTTATTTCCCAGTTACACTTACTTGTATGGAAGGTGCTGAGGATTTAGGCAGCTCCGTTATGGTGCACTTTGCTGTGTGCCAGTTTAAAACGTGTCCACCTCCAGCTGCCTGTCCCGCTAGCAGAGTCCCCGCAGGCTGTAGCTGATCTGCTTTGTTGGCCAACATTTGAGTGAAAGCCCACCTCCGTTGGCAGCTTCAGTCAAGAGCCTGCGTTCTCCACCTGGGATGTGTCTGGGTTGCGGGCGCTGTCCCATGGTCACCTTCTGCTGATGCCACTGCTGCAGGGCCGTAGCACAGACGGGCTGGCTGGACACGTCTAAAGCCTCAAACTGACACAGCAAGACTCACAAGGGACCATCTGTCGCTGCCCAAAGCCCTTTTTTCCCCTGAACGCAGAAGGAATTTCAAAAATCAGAGGAGGTAATTGCTTTAGTTACTCTTCCCAGCTTCACCCAGCAGTCACTGCTTCAGCCCAGTGCCTGCTGTCCGTGCATGGGGCCGGGCTTTTTCCAATTACAGGAGCTCTTGCTTTGTATTTCTACTTTTCCTCAGTTTCTCTGGGGTCTTTGGTTTCCCACACACATGCTGTCCCTCACCACACCAGCAGACCTTCCCTCCACGCAGCCAAGAACGGACATGCATTTTGTTTCAGTGGCATCTGCCGTGGCCCTGGTCACCAGCCCCAGTTGCTTTTCCCATTTATCCCAAAAGAGGGGCAGCATCTGTCCCCACTGGTTTCAGCGTTTGTCTCCAGGCCTCCTGCCTCCCCCGCGGTGGGAGCTGGAAGGTGCAGCGTTGGCCGAGGCACGCTGCCATGCATTAAATGGTGGAGATGGAAGGAAATGCCTGACAGCTGCCTCCTCCTCCAGCTCCCTGCACAACCTCATAGACCGAATGGGTGATGGGTTCCTTTGCTTTGGAAAATGATGATGTCTGGCATACTGGTGGGGCCTTGATCTTCTGATGGGAGTCGTGCTAAAAGCTCAGCATAGGTGTCTTGTGTTGAGAAGGTTGATTTTGTTCTGGTTTTGTTTGTTTGTTTGTTTTTCATAAAGAATGAGATTTATGCTTACAGCTAGCAGTACTATGGGAAGCGTTGGCGTGCCGTGAAAGGAATTCACTTTGCATGGCAGGTCTGAGGAATCCCCCCTTTTCCCATGCTGGTTATTGAAAGAAGTTAAGCACAAAGAAGTAAACAGGGTCCCTGTCGATTATGTAGCTTACTCCTCAGTTACAGCTTTACAAGAAAAAGTAAAAGGCATTTCAACATTGCTTTTGTTTTTTCAGGACAGAGTATGTGAATACATACATGTCATTCTTGAAAGCACTTACAAATTTATTTAATCTTGGACTGAGTCTGGCCTGGCATTCTCATGACCTCAGCCCTTGTCGAAGAAATGGTGCCATGACCAACAAACCCAATAAGCAGCTTACAGTCTTTCCAGATAAAGGAAGGAGTTGTAGCTGGGACATAAAAGGAGGAAGGACTGGCAGAAGGATGCGTTTCATTTTGCCACTTGTCACTCCTGGTGTAGTTGCCAGCTATGCAGCTGAGGCTCTGCTTAGCTCATCTTCGCTGAACCTCTCTACATGGAGTGCTTTCTCCTGCCTTACTGACCTGAAATGGAGTCAGAATGTTCTAGCAGTGGTTAAACTCACCTTTACTCACCCATTCTTGTCCTTGCTTTGGCTCATGCCTGCCCCTTGAGACCTTCATTGTTGTTCTGGTTTTGGCTGGAGTGTGGTTCAGTTGCCGGAGTGTGGTTCAGTTGCCATTGGTGCTGCAGGAAACTCCTGGAGAGCAGGAGAGCTGTGGTAATTTGGGGATGTGCTGGGCTGCTGGTGCCACTCCTTGGTGGGTTGGTTGACCCTGTCAACACTCCAGACCACACCCATCTTCTGGGCATATTGGTTTTCTGGGTGAAACCCACAAAAAGCCCAAGACTTCCTAATATATCAAGATCCTCTTAGAATGGATCACAAGAATTGTGTGTTTCCTAATTTTATTTGGATGCCTGACAACCCCAGTCCCAGTACAAGGCATGTTAACTGTCCAACCTCAATAATTTCTAGAGCCACAAAAACACATACCCTGATTTTATTTGGACGCATTACCACCCCGGTCCTACTATCAGTCCTGAACATCCAGGCTCTGACGAAACTAAATGGTTTTCAGAATTTCAGTAAATACCTTCAGGTGCTAAAGTCCAGATCTGCTGCCAGTATAAATTAGCTGAGCTCCACTAATGCCAGTGGAGCTGTGCAAGGTTTTATCTGCTAAGCAGCTGGTTTCTTGGCGTTGAGACCCTGCAAACTTAACCTTGCGTATGATTTCAGAGAGATCATAGTCCCTATGCATCTGTGAGTACTGACAGTCTGCACCTGAGTTTTTTCCTGTGTCGTGTCAAAGGGTTAAGTAAATACAGAGGCCCACTTAAGCTTGCAACCTGTGTATTTGAAGAGACTGTTCTTCATACTACCACCAAGTTCATCAGGAGCAAAATCCACAGCTTTGTGAAATTCAGTGGAAAATTGGCTTCAAGGAGCATTAACTCAAGTTCTCAGTGAATGTCTTTCTTCTTTATTAAGAGAGAGGGAAGAAAAAAAAAGGACAGAGAGCACCTTTAGATACTTAAGTCACTTTTTAAATTTTCCCTACAAGTTTGAACTTGTCCACTACCTGGACTATTTTACTATTTTATTTATTGCTTCTGAGGCAGAACTAGATTTAGGCTTAATACTAGGCTCCAGATGGCTTTTAGAAGGTGATCACATTTACAGTCCTGAGATTTGTGCATGGCTGCTTCCCCCTCCGTGCCTCGCAGCTAAACCCCCCTCTCTCAGATGTGTGCTCCTGGTAATGCTTTATGGCATTTCACAGTTTTATAAAGGAAAAGATCTTTTTCTGCAAAGCCTTTGGCACAATTTCGGTCTCCTCCAGGTTCCCCTGCCAGTGTGAGATGGCAGGGTAATTTTTCCCAGCGCCTGGGCACGCACGACTCAGCAGCACGGAGGGGTGAGGGCCAGCTCTGCAGCCTGGTCTGACTTTGCCATGGCGTCTTTGGGGAGGTGGGGTTTTCATCCAGTCCTCCAAGGTCCAGTGGGGCCACAGTTCTCCCAGGCTGCCAACAGTGGCTGAGACACCTCGAATATCAGGTGTCGTATGGTACATCCCAATGGCAGCTCAGGTGGGGATGGGAAATGAGGAGTGACACTCCCAAGTAATTTTTTTGTTTTATCGAATGATTCTGAATTATGTGATCTTAGGATGAGGTTTTTTGCTGCTGCAGGTCAGTTCAGTGTCAGAGGATCATGTAAAAATGCAAAGGACCCTCTGGCTCATGATGCCAAAGCATCTGGGAAGTGCGCTGAGGCAGGATCCACCCTTCCCACACTGTCTTTATTCCTGTAACCCGTGCTGCAAAGGTGTGCATATCCTATTTTTCATTAGCAACTAGGAAAAAATCTTCTCTTGTTTTAGCAAGAAGCTGTTGGCTTGGAGAGAGGTTTAGGCTCCCAAAACCTTACCAAGAGCGGGTACTGATGATGGAGCGTGGCGTGAGGAAGCACATGTTTCGTTGTTCCTTTGTACATTTGGTTTTCAGCTCACTCGTGTTCAGCTTTTCAGTTTTTGCATCTGCTATATTATTTTGCTTTCATTTTTAAAGTGTTCTGTGTACAGCTAAACCCACATGAGGATGATGTGTTTTCTCCTTTTTTTGTTTCTTTCTAAGGCAATAAGACATCTGGCTGCTACTAGCATGAATTACCAAGTTGCATCCTTTTAACCCTCCTCATCATTTTATTTGTAAAGTGCTCACCCGCTGAGATACCAGGGGCCATGTGCAAACAGTTTAAAACAACATTGGGAAATAAATGGCGTGGGCAAAAATGATGAGATGGTTTTTAAAGTTGAAAAGCTGCGAGTGCTGAAAAAAAGCCTGTTGTTGGGGAGAGGGGAGAGAGGGGTCAGATCAGTCCAGCATAGCTGCACAGACTGAAGCTGACCCTTCTTCCAAAAATTAAGCATGAAGTTCAGCTCTTCAGCCAGGGGTGGTGACCCCAGCAGGCACTGGGATGTGCTAGTAAATCTTTTTCTGAATTTAGTCAGTATTACAAGAAATCTGTGTCCCTGGCTGTTTGAGAGAGCAGGACCCCAGCGTGGCCAGGGAGACTAGAACCCTTTTGAAAGATGAGCTTTTCTTCTGGAGGCAGCTAGTGGGGAGACCTTTGTGTGAAGGTGCTGGGTCCATTGGTGTTCCTGCAGGTGTACCTGCACCAGCTCCGTGTGCCAGGGCAGTCTCTCTGGAAACTGCTGAAAATGGAATTGTTCTAATAAATCCTGGCTGTCCGAGTCACGTATGTTGATTGTGCAAAGTCCTTGGACGATGAGTAAGGATCGAGGCTAAACAAATGAGCTGGCTGGCTATGTTTGTGTGCCACATCTGCCAAGTGGCTTTTTTTGGAAGAGTGCTGCCAAAAAAAGCCCCAAACAACAACATGTTGCCAAGATGTTGAACTTTCTATCCCTGCTCCAGCAGATAGAGATATCAAGAAAGAAAAAGCGCTGTGCGGATTGCTGCCCGTTCATGATGCTCTTGTTCTCCTCATATTCACGTGCGAGGCAGCTTGCAGGCACCCAGATGACAACACTAGTTCCTTCGAGCTGGTGTGGACCTCACTGGAGTCACGGTACAAGAGATGCGACCATGTGTGAGCGATGCTGTGAGCTGTGTGTGTGGAGCTGGGGCCGTGGGGCAGATCAGAGGACAGGAAGGGGTCAGCCCTGGTGCTCTGTTCGTTGCCTTGAAGCACTGTCTTGTGTTTTCACTTAAGTTCTGCAGAGAACTTTCTAGAAAATCAGTGGGAGTTTTCATGGAAAATAAGAGGGTGATAAACCAAATAACACATCCTTGAGGTGTGTGATTTAAAAATAACTGAAATGCAGGAGAGTTACCAGTAGATGAAACGTCTAAAACTGGTCATGGGTTTGAACGGCCACAAGAGCTGAGCTGTTGGTTCCTCTGTCTGGGATTAGCACAGTTTATCCTGAGCACCGTGGGAAGCAGCAGTAGCATCAGAGAGGATAAACGCTGATTTTCCTGGTGCTTTCCCATCTGACAAAGTCTCACACCTCAACCAGAAGTGTTAGGACTAACACAGGGAGGAAGCGAGCAAGCTCACATCCTTAATGTGAGTAGACTACTCACATGGAAACCTGTCCCTGTGTTGGAGGGCAGAGGTCTGGGGTGGCAGGGATGGGCGCGAGCAGGACCAAGGAAAGCTGCAGGGAATGGATGCCAGACACTGTTGAGTATGTTATTAGTAATGAGGTGGATGCAGGCATTGCAGAGACAGGGATCCTTCAGGAAAGAGTCAAAGAACGTTCCTTCATGCCAACTTTCCATCCTCTGGATGTTTATTCAGATGCCATACATTTTTAGTAATCCTCACTGGGACAAATTTAGTCAGGTCCTTCAGGGTTTTCTTGGGTAGAGATGAAGGCAAGCACAGGCTTGAGCACTTCAAGGGCTGGTGCCTACAGCGAATGAGGAATTTTGCCCAGTAACAGCTTGAGCATGGAGATGAGAAATTTGGCTTTGCTGTGGTAGATGGCAGAAGACTCAGGGGGTAGGTCTGAAATTGAGGAATTTCATCAACATAGCAAATGACGGGAGCGAATTTAAGCAGTTGCCGTTCTCTTCACGTGGAAATTGAGGGTTTCTGGTTACTAAGGAAGACGGAGAACTCTCCTGTGGAAAGCTTGGTAGGTGGATGGGGAAGAATCAGTGTTGTTTGGTGACAGAATGCTCCCCAAGTGTCTGGGGTCAGACTGCATGACCAGGATCTGCTCTGTTGTCATACCATGGTGCTTTGCTCGTATTTCTGTGTTACTCCATCAAAAGCACTGTTAGATACAAAGTGTTGATTGAAGAGCAACAGCCATGGCAGCAAAGTGTGGCTGAAAGGAAGTAAGAAACAATCCCAGAATGGAAACCAGGCAGCCCAGTGCCACCTAAAACTGGTGCTTCCCGTATTTCCACCGATGCAGCGCTGTAGACATTTTACAAGCTTATTAAAATGATTTTAGCCAGGAGAGCGAGGGGGGGGGGAAAGGCCGTAGAATAACATCCGAATCACTCGCACTGATTGAAAACCAAATGAGCGATTTTCAGCCACAAAAATCAAGTGAGAGGACAAAGCAAATGAGACCTACAAGGCAGGCTAATAATCAAGATAAGTGCTAGAGGTAAAAAAAGTCTGCACGGTGTTATTGTGTGCTGCGCAGGGTTTGTTAGGAGATTTCCTGTATGCCACGAGAATTTGCCAGGGCTGCTGCCCAGATTGAGTCAGGCTTTTCAAATAGTTACACTGAGCTTATCATCAATTTTTTTCTTTAGGATGTTAAAAAACAAACTGCAAAAAATACTTCTGTTTTTTTTTTCCCTTGAGGTATAAAGTAACACAAATATAAGGATAAAAACAAAACCAGGTTTTTGTTTGTTTGGCTGGGATTTTCCCATTTCCTCCCTATTAGCATAATCCCGTGATGTGGCTCGAAGTGTTTTAAAAGAGCAATTAATGATTCATTTATTTTTTTACACAAATGTTTCTCTGACGCTTTCCTATTCTAGGCAGCTTTTGGAAAACAGAACCAGTTTGAACTCGAGAGGAAAGAAGTTTAAAATATTTTAAACAAATTAGCTTCTCCTGGAACCTTAACTACCATACTCTCTTGGAATTTTAAATGAAATTGTTTGAATAAAGTGTATGAGGTCCGTTTTTAAAACGGAGGAAAAAACCCAACCTCTGAAGCAAACCAGAGAAAAAGAAGATAATAGTGCTTGGAAAGCAACCTCTTGGCAAAGAGGAACAAGAGCAGTGGAATAATTTAATTGCTCATCAGCTAATTATACGGTATTATAATGTTAATGTGTCTTCATCATGACAATGTAATAGGTATAGATTGAAGCATATGAAAAAGAAAGTGTTGATGCAGTAATTATAACTAAGAGCAGAGCTGTTAAAGTAATTATAACGCTTCATCAGGTAATTAACGTATTGTTCAACTTGAGACAGAGAACAAAGAGTGAAGAAGTTAAATATTGAAGGACATGCCTTCCCTGCTCCGGGGCCGTCTTCCCGCATTTGCCGCAGAAGGCAATACTCCCTATTGATACTGTTATTTTCTTATTTCCTTGTACGTATTTTATTGAGCAGGGGAAAGTTGTTCGGGGGCATGTGACAAAATAGACTGGCAGCGTGGCAATCATTATTTTAGCTGCTTATCCTGAAGTCCCTCCCCAGTCCTGCTCGCTGTGGAGGCAATCAGTTTGCAGGCGGGTACCTGCGACTAAAGGGCAGTGGATGCTGCTGCAAATTAACCTCTGGTCAAAGCCGCCAATTGAGCACAGGCAGAACTGATTCACAGGAGAAATCCTTGAGCGAAACTACTGCCCAAAGTGCATTTGAATTTCTCTCCTCTGCTCATGTCACTGCCTTAGGGGTGCTGGGGGATGCTGAGGGCATCCCTGCCGGGGCACAAATGGAGGTGCAGATCTGGCGCCCGGTTCTTCTGCTGCTCCTGTGCCTGATTCTCACTCCCACTACCCCCAAAGCCTTGGGAAAAAGCAGCACTACCCTGACTTTTGCTATGAAGCTCCCAGGCTGTGAATTTTGCTTAATCCAATAAAATCTACCCCGTGCCCATCACTCTGTTCTCCCGTGGGGCAGGTTTTGGGCTGCTGCCTGGCACACCCTCACCCACAGCCACCATCTGCAAGGCTGTGGCTGCAGTCGTGGGGGGAACTGCCACCGTACAGCTTAAGGACTAATCGATGGTTTCGTATCCATGTGCCCCAAAGAGGGGTAGGAGATCGATCCCGCCTGTGCAATTTGGCTTATGCTGTAGTAAAAAGCTGCTTGGGATTAGGGAACAGTGCTTGAGGGGGGTTGATGTATCTGGGTTTGATTTTTCATTTGCTGGTGAAATGGACTCAGGGTTGATTTCAGCTTTGTACAAAATTGAAAAGGAAGCCCTTGTATCTTGGGTAGCAAGTTACGGCAACATAAACACTGCTTTTAAATATCCAGCTTTGTGTTATTTCCCCTGCAAACAACAGATAAAGGGTTTCTCCCTGTCTCCCACATTGCAAAGCAGGGCTTTAAGTTACTCGACCAGTGCTGTAAACGTGTGGGTGCACTTAACCCCGAGTACACACTTGCGCATCTGGCTATACTAACCTTGTAAGATCTTATTTCCCATCTCAATGCGCAAATTTTGACGTATCAATGATTTTTGTCAAGTTATCTCCCAGTCAAGTGTAAACCTGAACCATGGCGCGTGCTAATAGCAGAGGGCAGCTTTGTCCCCCGTCCTTGTCCATCCGGACACCCTCAGCACCGAGGCTTTCTCCAAGACCGTGATCTACATGCCTTCCTGGAGAGCTAATGGTATTGCTGACAGCGTTCTTTTTATTTTTGGCTTAGCTTCCCTCCTTCACCTCAGGATAGTTTCCTAATGAAAATCAAACCACCTCACACTGATTGTCATCATCGATAGCATAATTTCTGATGAAATGAGAGCAACAGTGGAACTGGTTTGGTCAGTTTTAGCGATCAGCACGTGGGATCACACAATGTGTGATCTTATACATATCAGTTTTATGCCTTACTACATTTTATTTTGTTGTTGCATCCTTTTGCAGGCTTTACAGGTATAATTCTGTAGTGCTATACCCAGCTAAAGTACTGTTTGGTCAGTAAGAAACAAATATTAAAATACTATTTTAAGGCAAATAATGTTATGCAGCAGAAAAGAGGATGTGCTTCTGGTGAAAGGTGTGGAAATAGACACTGTATGGTGACAGAAAGGTGGGGTCAGTGGAAGCAGGTGACATTTGGATGAGCTGAGCTGCAGGAACTTGGCTGCAAAGATGGTCAGTGCAGTGCTCTCGATGGCTGCAAACCAGAAACCTCTTTAGGTGAGTTGAAGTCACTTAAGTGCAGTAAAAAGAGGGCTGGAAGGAAATAAGATTGCTGGTGGGGAGGGGAGAAACACTAAAGAGTAAAAAAGTGTGATGGCTAAAAGGGCAGAGTTGGAGCAAGAGGAGGCAACTTCATGTCCTGCATTCAAGGGACCTTGTTCCACCTTGATCCAGAACAACCTCAGTGCGCCCTGCAGACAATGTTGGGGTTTTTTTGATGGGGCAAGAGAGAGAAGCTGGAGCTTTTATAGCTTGCAGTGACTGTGCAGTGGGATGTGCGGGTGTGTTCAGCTGACTCTGCCATGGGAGCAAAGTAAAAAAATGTGATTAAAGTCTTTTATGTCTTCATCTGAAACGCAATCGATTCATCGCCGTTTAATAACATAGTGTGTATGAAGTTCACGTGCTAGCAGCACGCTGCATTGCACTGACTATACGCTAACCCAGCGCAGCGTGCTTTATAGAATCATAGAATCACTCAGGTTGGAAAAGACCCTTGGGATCATCGAGTCCAACCATCAACCCTACTCTACAAAGTTCTCCCCTAAACCATATCCCCCAGCACCACATCTAAATGACCCTTAAACACATCCAGGGCTGGTGACTCAACCACCTCCCTGGGCAGCCTGTTCCACTATCTGACTACTCTTTCTGTGAAAAAAATTTTCCTAATTTTTTCCTTTCTGATGGAGAGTTCCAGCGTGGCTGAGGAGAGTTTCAGTTACTCTTAAAAATGAATGAAAATCAGACACCTACGTCTTTTGAATGTGTGTGGAAAAATTAGCCTTAAAATGACACATCCTCTATGCAACAAATTATAGGCATAATGGAATAAAGCTATTGCATCCCCAACGAGTATTTTAATACCCTTCAATATTTTTCTAGAATGTATTTGCCTCGGTCTGCCAAAAGAAAACGCGTTTTATTGAGCAGAGTGATGCATTCTTCTGGTTGGCCTTTTCCTGTTATAATTTGTAAGTTTGGGAAGTTTGTTCCCTGAAAAAATGCTCATTTCTCTGCCTCGTAAGGATTTCATTGTATTTCCGTGAGTGCTTTGGTTGCAGGCATGGAAGATGTGTTATTTTAACAAGCCTGTCTGTTTAGGCTTCCATGTGTGATATCAATAGCGCTGTAGAAAAGTGAAGCAGGAAAACTTCATCTGTGAGCGTGCAGTAATGACTGTTGGCCAGAGAGTATCTGCTGGATTGCGCCTGGCTCTGTGCAAATCACTCAGGACTAACCTGGTGCAGTGTTTCTGAGCTGGGAAATCCAGTTCTGTGATCAGGATGGGGCCTCAGGTTGCACCAGGGGAGGCTTAGATCGGACATTGGACATTAGGAAAAATTTCTTCACCGAAAAGATTGTTCAGCAATGGAACAGGCTGCCCAGGGAAGTGGTGGAGTCACTAACCTTGGAGGTATTTAAGACGTGTAGATGTGGTGCTTAAGGACATGGTTTAGAGGTGGACTTCAGTGCTGGGTTAGCTGTTGGGATTCAATGATCCTAAAGATCTTTTCCAACCTAAACAATTCTGATTCTCTCAAGAACTGCCACTGCTCATCTCAACTTTAGGATCTGCTCTTAGTCTGGGGATTCCAAAATCCTAACGAGATGAAGCCAGCTGCTGCATCGGAGCTGCTTCAGCTCATATGAGTATTCCTGTTAATCCACCCAGAGTTGTTTCTCAAAACTTGAGTGGATTCTTTCTGCAGGGTTCAACTTGTTCGTTTTAAAAATCATAGAATCATAGAATGTTCTAGGCTGGAAGGGACCTCTAGAGGTCATCTGGTCCAACCTTCGTACTCAAGTAGGGACATCTACCTAGGTCAGGTTGCTCAGAGCCCCATCAAGCCTGACCTTGAATGACTCAAGGGAAGGGGCCTCCATCAACTCTCCGGGCAGCCCATTCCATCCCTTTCCACAGGGCTGCTCTGCAGTATACTCATCATTCATTTCTTTACCTCTGCATTTCTGGTTCTGGGCCAAACCCAGTAACTGAAATGTGGAAATGAAGGTAGGAGAGGTTGTTTGTAGGCTATTTCTTGCAGGAAACAGCAGGAGCAGCAGAGGAAAGGTTCTTGAGAGGCTGCCAGCCCAGTGGAGCAGAGTCCAGAGAATCCTTCTCCTCAGGCAAAGCTCCTTCTCGGCCCTGATTGTATACATGGCTCTGTGCCCTAGGCCAGGAAGGATTATATTTACACCTTTAAATATTTCCTGTTATACATGAGAGTACTACTGTTGTCTTTTCAGCTACGGGACGTGCACTGAAATCCTCTTCCAAATCCATGAATTTAATGGTACCTTAGAGTGACAAGAGCCACAGCTAACTGGGCACAGGAATTAGTTTTAAATGGGGGGTTATACCTTTCATAAGAGCCAGGACCGACCTGTTCAGAAGTCCTTGATTGCCATGTGCAAAGGGGAATTGCAAGCCCAGGTCAGATATTGGGGTGGGTAGGAAGTCGTGTCCGTCTCCTCTGTGTGTGACCCTGCTGCTCGCGCTGTGTGTGCTCTTCTGCACTGATCCACCCTGGACATCTTGCAAGGCAGCCTGGGCTGGGGGGTGTTGTAGACACTGTGAACGTTTAGGACTTTACCTAAGGGGGTTTTGCCTGTCACGGCTACGTCCAGAGATTTTCTTTGCACGTAACAGCAATCAACACGTTTTCTTTTTCCTAGTACTGCTGCATTCCAGCCATTCTTCCTCCCTGTTGATCCATACGTGGAGTTTTGAGGCAGAAATGCAAACACACCAGTGGGCCTTATTTCCCTCTCTAAAAGAGCGTTCATTCTGCTGTTGACACCAAAGCCAGGCTGAGACTACGCCTCACTGAATTAAAAGCTAAAAAGCAATTAAAGGAGCCCCTTTGGAAAATGTCACCTGGCACAACCATAGTCTAATATTCGTGTCCTCCTCCTCAGCACCGTACACCTTTTTAATTTCTTTTCTTTTCTTGCAAGTCATCCATTCAAATTGCCTGGGAGTGGAAAACAGAGTTATTGACTCTCTTTTCATGAGCTGTCATGAAGCAGTAAATAGAAGCAAAAGACAAATGTAGGCACATCCAGGGGAAGAAAAATCATAATTAATATTTCAGGAGAATAAAGTGCCTCTATAAGGACAAGAGTGGAAATAAAAGGAGAAAGAGATATTAGCTTGACATTTATCAATGTTTTAGCTATATTATATACATATTCACATAAACCTATACTGCAGTTGTGCCTAGAATGCATGTTTGACTGATAGGGAGCATAAAGGCAGTATAGAAATGAAGCCTTTGAATGACTTCTTAAAGAGTTTCCATAAGTTGTCAGAGATGGTGATAAGTCGTGGATGTTAAAGTTGCAGGAGTCATGGAGTTGCATTTCCTCATAGTGGGGACAATAAACACTTGCAAACCGAGCATTTACTGCAATGGTATTAAAAATGTTAAAAAGATGATGTATTAAATATATGTATATGTATGTATCACAATGCAATAGGTAGCATTGGCCCTATAAAGAAAGGGTTGTTCCCTGCAAAAAAGGATTAGGCATTTATCTCAACAACAGAAATTATCCTCATTTATGGCAGGCTAAGCTGAAGAAGAGATCTCAGCCTTGAGCACACCATTTAAAGTATTTCCCTTGGAGGCACCAGTGTAGAAGGACCTGTCTCAGACAGGGAAGCATGTAGAGGCTCCAGGATATCAAGATGACATCCCTCACCCTTTCCTCCTGCTGCAGCACCACCCTGCATGGTCTATCTGGATTTTGGAGGTGGACACCATGTTGCAGCTTCTGGCAGATGTTGTTCAGTAGAGGAGATGCAGTGCCAGTCTTGTACGTGAGGCAGCCTTTACCCAGGATGGTGCCTCCGTGGAGGGGCAGATCATCCCGTCCTGTACACTCCACCATGCAGACTTCTTGTGCTTGATTCCACCGACCAACATGGAGTATTTCAGAGATCCTCTTGGTAGAAGTGGCCATGGTAGCCCACAGTCAGACATCCCTGTGTTTCTCATGATATTTCTGGAAAGAACTATCCTGGAAGCTGCAAATTCCCATGCAGAGCCTCAGGTCTGCAAGGTAAGGGAATAGAAGATAAACTCAAAAGCTGAAACAGCTGTCCTCTAATAGATGTAGATCATTTGAAAGTGTGGGTCTGAGGCCAAGAGCAGATAAATTGCTGAGACAGGATCTAATAAGTTACAGCTACTGTGTGGCTACTAAGAACGATGGGTTTTTTACAAGATACATGTCTTGCACAAATACAATTAGTGTGTTTTACAGCAGTCAGTGCAAATCCCACATTTCCATATTGCTTACCAACTTGGTATCTGATTAGCACCAAATTTGATTTGTGTTAGTAAGCCTAGGGCAAAATGAGCTTGATACAGTATCGTTTAGCAGTATTTAGACATGAAAAACTAGTTGTTTGATTTTGCTTTATTTAGATTTACTGTAGTACAATAACAAGTTGATCCAGAGTGTTAACCCGAAAGATTTTTCTATCTGGGAAGGATGGACTGTCTTGTCGGGGAGGCTGGAGGTGTGGATGTTGACATTACAGAAGATGTGACAGTGATGTTACAGGAAAGAGGTCAGATGGGAATAACAAGACAGTATTGATAGAATATTTCTTAGGACCCCAAGAAGCATCTCAAGCCCGTGTTACAACTCAATAATACCTCTCTAAATGCCAACAGTAGTTGCCTTGGTGGTGTGTGGGCTTGGGGACTTAAAGCTTAATGTGATTTAGAAAATATTGTCAAAGTGTAGCCCACAACACAAAGATGCTCTGAGGAGCTCTTTCCTGCTTCTGAGACCAGCCAAATACTGCCTTTAATTACACCTGTGAAATCCCATTGATGTGTGGGACATCATCGTTTTGTTTTGCAAAGTCAACTGTTCTCAGCAGGACTAGCCGTAACTGGACTTGTGTCCACTAAGACTGTGTGAAATGGTTTTTAAAAGGGGACTATTAATCCCGTTAGTGGGAATTTTCATATGCAAATAGTTAGAAGCACTCATATCCCTTGGCTGCTTGTGAAACCTCAACGTGCTGAAGCGTTCCCGTAAGGTTACTTTTCATTTTCACTTTGAGCTGCCCCTCCTGTTGCTTCCCGGTTGACTGCTGCACCAAGACTGATATTTTCCCTAAATCCAGTGGAGGGTAGATATGTTTTGCTTGAGCTGGGTCTTTGCTTGGCTTTCAGAAACTTGAAGAACAAACTTCCCGTTGTGCCTCTCTGTTTATTTGTGCATTAAGTTGAAGATAATACACCAATACCCCCATAAAAGCTGTAAAGTACCCTGAACTGATTTGGTTTTTTTTTTCCTGTGTAAATGAGCACGCTGCTCTGTTTCAGTAGGTATCTGATGATTTACACTAGCTGAGGATGCAGCCTGGACCTCCTTCCAGTCAGATGGGTGCGAGACTGCCTGCAGGACCTCAATTGTCAGTAAAAAGCCGATGTTAGCAATTTTCATCAGGCAGCATGGAAATTAATTAGCCCAATTTTATGGAAATTAGCTCATTATAAATAATTTTAGCTGGCCCATTCACAAAGCACTTTTCACATTACGAAAAAAAAAGGAGAAAGCAAAGCTCTGTGAATTGGATACCGAAAAAAATCCTCTTTCTCCCCTCTTTCTAAAAACAAATGCATTTCAGCAGCTGTGCCATGTGCAGAGGAGGGGCAGCACCCACAGACTGAGCTTCTGGACTTTGCTTTCCCACTCAGCGCCCAAAAGAGCAACAGTGAGTGATTTGTTCCGTGGGGTGCTGTTTGGGGCTGCAGCTGTCCTTGCATTGCCTGAGGTGGACATTCTCCTGTTGCTACCTTTCGTCTTGGACAAGGGAGCAGGAGGGGGGAGAGGAGAGATGGGCCTCTCCCTGGGGATGCTGGTTCCATGGCTAGTAAGAAATAACATAGTTCAGACACAAATATGTAATTACAGGGGTGAGAGCAGGGCGCTGGAGGAGCTCTACCATCTAAGGTTGAACTAGATGATCCCTGAGGTCCCTTCCAACCTGGCATTCTATGATCTCTTCTTCCTTAGACTCCACCTCTGTCTAGCAACCAGTTTTCTCCCAGCCTGGACTGAATGTCCAGTTGAAAAATGTTTTTTCCCTCTGAAAATGTTCTCTGTCAGACCCAGTTTAATTTTTTTCAGGTTGTAAGGTGTTGCCTTGCAGAGTGGGAAGGGTAGGTGAGTGCCAAGGGGTCTCATGCGTTTCGGTGTCTATCACGGCCCCAGATGGTCCCATGTTTCAGCTTGTTTCTGTGAAATCTCCAGACAGTCTAGGCCAGATGATTCTGAAGCTGCCATGTTTTGTTCCCCAGCTTTTCTAAGAATGTCTTGGTTCTGAAGAGGATCTAGCATGACCTCTATCTCCTATTTCAGTTCTTGCTCCCTTCAGCACTTTGGCTGAAGTGGAGTTTTAACATCAACAGTCCAGCGACTAGCCATGAAACATAGAGGTCATGCAAGGGAAGAAGCACCTTCACCCCACGCCCAATCTCAGCATAATCACTTTTCTTGGGAGTTTTCAGGACTTACTGATCTTCAGGGTGTCTAGAAATTTGCCTGGGGCTCATCATTTTCCTCTTGACTTACAGAGCATCTCTGTCCAGCAACCAGTTTTCTCCCAGCCTGGAGTAAGTCCAGTTGAGAAATGTTTTTTTCCTTCTGGAGATGTTCTCTCTCAGCCCCGGTTTCATTCTTTTCTCAGATCTCTGTGGTTTTTGGACTTTTGTCTTCTCTCCCTTTGGCAAATGCCATTCTTGAAACCCCTGGAAAGAACTTGGGGAAAAAACCCCTCATTTTATGTAGCGTGCTTTGTGTCTTGTGTTCCCAGTGAGCCAAAGTGCTGTAGCTCTTCAGCCATGGACACCACCGTTCACATACATAGCCAAGTCTACAGGAACAGATCAGAGCATCATGTTTTAGGAGATTTAGGCCCTTTCACTTATTGCATATCTCTTTGTCTGGGTCTCTCCCCTAGCAATAATTTCCTTATGGCCCCTGATCAGGTGTCTGGCATTGCACATTTCACAGAGGGGTGCCTAACACTGAAGACAGATGAAAGAACAGAGCACCCCAAAAGGCTTTTGAGCCAGTGCGATTTGGGGTGCAGGAGAGGGACCACCTAAATGAGGAATGTGGGCAGTTTGCAGAGGTGACCTGCAGACATCAGGAGCAGGAGGAGACATTTTCCTCTATTTTAAACTCTCCCACTTCCCCCACTCCTGCCCCAAATATTTGTGAAAGTCTTTTGAAAAATTGCCATCGATGTAGCCACAGGCATTCATTAACATGCCGCTCAAGCTGGTGGGAGAAAGGAAAAGATGTGGGAGGTCTGGATAAATACACTCCATGGGAATTTTCTGGAGGGGCTTATTTGTAATCAATTCTGCTGCAATGAGGCAGCCAGTGGATTTGAGAAAAGTGGCGCTGGAGTCCCGGGCAGCTCCTGGCTGGGCAGCTTTGAACACCCCTGGCTCCTTTCTCTGCCAAGAGAAACCCTTTGTGCAGCTTCACGAGTGTATGATGGCGCTCAGAAGCGTGTGATGATGCTCACAAGCGTGTGACAACACACAAGAAGCAGTCATTCCTATGATTTGCCTTTTCTAAAAACTGCTATTTAGAAGGAATTATGACACAAAAGACATTGGTTGGGTTTCAAGTATGAACTTTAAATAAATGGAAGCTGAAGGAATGTTTTGGAGGTGAGAAAATTCATTCTGGCAAGTGACAAGATCAGAATTATTACTCCTCCACAATTTGCTTAAGCAGCTACTATAAACAGCTACTAATCAGGCTCCCTTGGTGTTTAGAGGTATCTGTGGATTGCTTTTAGTTAGATTGGCACCTCTTTGTTAATTCTATAATGTTTGTTTGCTTGTAAGTTACAGTATTTGGGTGCTGTGAAGCTGTTTGTTTAACTTCTTTAGTTAAATTCGAATTAGTAGGCTCTTAGGCATGTTGTTCTCTCTGCTAGTGGGGTTTTGCAAGAAATCCAGTGTGGGCTGATTTTTTGACGCCCCAACTGCAATAATTTCTGAAGCACCTTAGGCACCTCCACTGAATTTATCAAGGCTACCAAATGAGGCACTGACACAGAAAAATGTCAATGTTTGGGTGTCTTAACACAGTAAATGTTTGGTGGTTATTCCAGAGCAAGAGGTTTATGGTCTAATAAAAATCAAAGTATGGAAAAAATGTTTGTGAGATGTTTCAGACCTGGTAATCCCTGGTTGTGAGTTTTATCTGGAGCGCCTCAATTGAGCTTTCTTTGAGTACCCGTCTGCTTCTGGAGTCACCTCAGATGGGCTGGAGACCTTAGAAAGCAATTTTGGTGTGTTTTATTCCAGACTGAGAAAGGGTTTAGATCTGTGTCAGCAGTGAAGATGCTGAACCCACATGAACTGAATTGAGTCTTTTAAGGTTGGAAGTCACTTTTTGCTTTCTCTTCTTTCTTTGCCATGAAATTTTCTCTGCAATAATAGCTGATTATCTCTAATCTGCACCTTTTCTATTATGATTTTTGTTGATTTACCTTGATTTGAGTTTGTTTTTTGTGGTTATTATGGATTTTAGCCTACTTCCCACAGGTTGTCAGAGCTCTTTTTATGCTGAACCTATTTCTGTCTGATTATCCAAGGGTGCCCCTGATGTGATCCTGATGAAAAGTAGGTAGGGGGCTTGTAAATTGAAAAATGGACTTCAAAGTAAACCCCCCAAAATGGAAAGTGTTCTCCATGAGAAGAATATTTGGTGGTTAAAAGACATTTGTGCTGTATTCCCTTTATAGATTTGGGCTTAGGAAATTAAATGGGGCATGTTTGATCACTGATGTAATCGGGCTCTGCATAATTGCATCTGCAGCATACGACGTGCAACCAGGATGAATTTGATTAACCCAGCCAAAAAATAACGTTGGAGTAAAGGCTGGACCAGAGAGAGAGCGGCTGTTGATGTGCAGTGTAGAGGTTGCAGTGGATGTGGTAACGCAACAGTGTCTGTGAAGGAACCCTCATTCCCTTGGGCCCTGAGCAGAGCCCACCCAAGGTGTGGCCCAGAGAAGGGCAGGGGACATCTGCGGCTAGGGCTCCTCCACAACCTGGTGTTTATCTGCCTCCAGTTCAAGGCACTGAGAGAGCACATGTGCTAGAACCAAGCCCAGCAGCGTGGAGTTATCCATGGTTTTTCTCCCAGCACCTTTGTGCAGTTATTTTAACTCTTCTTTGGGTTTCAGTCTTTCATCTGACATTTCTGCCTCTCATCCTAGAGCATCTCATCTCTTCTGGATCTCAAATCTGATGCCAAAACCAAATGAAACTTTCTCTTGCTGCAACAAATATTTAATTCAGAGGCTAGTTGGAGATTGAGAGAAGAAATTTCACTTTTTGCTGACCTAGTTGGTCCAAACAGCAAAAGAAGGCTTAGTAATTTCTTTTTTTAAAATTCCGTAATAGCAAGTGAGATAATTCTCTTGGGGTGGGAGAATTTGGATTCTTTATTTTGAAAAAAAGGAAGAAAGAAAACCCCTCGGGTCTGTAAGTATTTGTACAGTATTTGTATGATGGTATAGTCCACAGAGCCTCACCTGAGTATCATTATAGAAAACTTTATTTTGGAAGAGCGAGTTCTTCTCTGCGGTGTTTCAGTCCAAACAGTTGTGGGAGCTGGAGACGTTGGAGAATAGTGAGAGAAAGGCCTGTGGCTGATGCTCTGCTGGCCACATCAGATGGTCCTTGGACTAGGAGTCATGAACTTGCAGCGTTGGGGAAAAAGGAGGACTTACATGTTCGCAGCAGCTAAGCCCCCTGTCATCAGAGTGCTGCTTTTCCAGGTGACTTTGCCTCCAACTTTCTTCTTACCAGTGGTGGATTTGATTGTACGTCCCACTGCAATCTTTGCGCTGAGCCATCAACGTGGTACTAGGATAAAATCCAGTGCACTATTCTCCCTTGCCTCTCAGTGAAGGCGAGCCCACAGCCAGGATCCGAGCCACATACCTCGTGTTTCACATGAGCTGAGCTCTCAAATGCGTTCATGTTAGCCATCAACTCTTAATTAGACACACAAAACCCTGCAGAGACTCCCGGTGCCTTGCTCGCATAAACTTCAGCTCCCAACTGCAGTGATTTCTGAGCCTCATAACATTTTTTTCCATGTGATTCTATAGCTGAGCTGGAGGTGAATCCCTTGCCTTGACACAAGCAATGCCTGTGATTCCTGACTTAAAGGCTAAACTGATTATTCAGCAGCAGTAAATAAAAAATGGGGAAAAGAGGGATCTTAAAGCAGCTGTGTTGAGTGATGGTTAACAGCAGGAGAGGGTTAGCAGGTGTACCTGGGTGCGGGACATATATACTCCCTCCTACGTGAGAAGATTACCTTAAAGGCAATTGTAATAGTCCGACTTAAACCTCGAAATGCAATTAAATCCTGAGTTAAGCCTGAAAAATGTGACCTGACATTCTGCCTTTGACTCATCCGTTTTTGTGTTTCGGTATTACAGCGGATAGGCTGTAACGGATCACACACTCCAGAGAGTCTGCTGAAATAGCCGGGGTAAAACAGGGACAGCGCATCAGGCTGGATTTTCAGTCTCAACCATCAATTCCGTTTTTGTAATGTGTGCTAATGTCTGACAGCTGAATATGTATTTAATGAGATTTTAAAAACAACAGAGTTTTGATCTGTTAGAACATCATGCCGTGTGAGAAGGTGCCTGTGCGGCTGCTTAGCTGAATGCTTTAGGAAAATTCACTCGAACGCTAAATAAGGCTGAAAAGCAGCTTGTTAGCGGGAGAGATGCCGTCTGCTGTGTCCCAAAGCGTTGCCTCTGCTGAAGGGGTGACCCCAGCCTTTTTTAAAGGCTCAGAAATGTTTAATTAACCTCACTCTTCCCATTATTTTTCACTTTATTATGCTATGTAACCTGCCAGCCTTTCCATCCAGATGTCCTTCAGATGCTGCCTCCCACCCGTTTGCTGGGAGAGGGGCTTTTGATGGAAGCCCAGAAACCTACCATCTGGCCTTAATTTCCACCACCCTTGAGCGCTTGCCACTGGCAGAGCAATTCCCTCAGCACAGGGAAGAGTGAGCGTGTTCTGCCCAGCTGATGGTGCTTATTAGGTTCATCCCTCTGAGCTTTCCTTCTGCTTCTCACAAGAGATTGTGTCTCATGATTTTATCATGTCTTTGAGTTTGGTCAGCAGCTGCCCAGGGGAGGAACTTTCTCTTTGGGTCAGTGTTGCTCCCAACTGCTACTGCAGCGCAGGTAATAAGTAGCATCCAGGAGAAATACAGCAGTAGGCTGAAGGGTAGGGTTGGTTTTTTTCATCTGCACCTGTCAAAAATACCAGGTCTAGTAAAAAGTATCAGGAGTACCAGGAATATATCAAAGATTCCTTGTGAAGAGCTTCTGCTGCAGCCCATCAGACACAAGAGGCCAGGGCAATTCAGGTAAGCATCTAAAACACAGGGATTTCTCTGAACTTTGATCATCTCCGCGGCTTACTTGTTATTGATGTGAATCAGCAACATCAGGTTTCAGTAAACTCACCCCCGGTCTAGGAGCAGTAGCTTTTAGCTGTTCCTTTAAAGGTATCGTTATTAGCCCTGTATGCCGGAGATTTGCAATTATGTTCAAAATCTGGAAGGATCCTAATTATTCGCATCCTCCTGTGTGGAAAAGCATGATAAAGTTGGCCATACAGCAGCTGAAGCGCAGTGCCTGCTCTATCAGTTTCAATAAATATTTAGAGGTGCCGGAATAAAGGAGAGCGCAGAGCGAGGGGATGTGCTGTTACTCCATCCCATTTCATGGCTACGATAAGAGCTGGTGCGGCTCGTGGCCATAGTCCAGGGAAAATGTGGTAGCATTCTGGGAGAATTTCTCTATTAATTTCCATTGTGCCTTTAGATATCTTTTCCTTTTCTGTGCCTCTGCCTGTGACCGAGCCACTTTAAATCCATTTAGGCTCAGTGACAGGCTGGTACCTAAACAGACACCTGCAGCCAGCCTGTTGCATTTTTTTTTTTAAGCCCCACCAGAAAATGTTTTTTGAGAAAACAGTCCATAAAAGCAATGATGAGCTTCCAGCTACCCGAGTCGTGCGGCAGTAATTGCAAGCAAATGCAAATCCTGTGAGAGGACAGCAACTAATCACAAAAATGGGTCAATGAAAGGCTCAAGGTGGTCACATGAAGCAAGGGCAAGGTCTGTGTTTATAGAAGATGGACTTTGATGCTGGGCAGTTGGGAACAGATACCACGGGGTTTCATAGTGCAGGCAGGACTTTCCAGTCCTGATTTTTTTTTTTTTAATTTTTATTTGATACGAAATGTTTTCCATGGTCTTCAGCTAAAGCGTAGGGAAAAGCTTTCAAACTTTTCGCAGCTAAAGGTCTGCCAGACGCAGCTGGTGGGGTAGAAGGCAGCTCCATCAGCTGCTGTGTAGCTCAGCATCTCCAAAGTAGCTCCGCTCACATGCTTCAAGCTGATAAGTAATCTTGATTTCAATGACCAAGATAAAAATAAGGACTGTCCACCTGTTTTTTTTTTCTCCAGATGTTTTCAATCAAACTATTTTTTTATAAGAACCATTTTGTTGGTTTTTTTAAAACCACCTTTTTGGTTCAGATTTTGGTTTTGTTAAGAAAAGAATTCATTTTGCTTTTCCTTGAAGGTCTTTGTGATTTATAGTTTTGTGGGTTGTTTCTAAAAATGAGCATTTCTTGGCCAGATGTGTTTCTGGCAGCATGTCTGTTTTTCTGTGGTTGAATATTGCTTTTACCCCTTTTAGATCTCATCCTGCCCATCACTGATATTCGCCAGAGTATGTTGCATTTTGAAAGTGGAATAAATGACTGTTTGGTTTTTGTTGCTATGTCAGGAAATGACTCCAAACAATTTCAGTTTCTGTTAGGTTCTCCAGTTGCGCTTTTTCCAGAGGAAATCCTACAAACAGGCACCACATTGGTGAGAGGAATGAGGGAGTCAGGTTTTGTTGGAAAGAACCTCAGATCAGAATTCAGAAATGACATTTTCTGTGGATGCTGAGATTTTTAGCTCTGCCTTCTTGCTCTTTTGCTGTCAAAAGTGGAGCTGGGGCTGCACTTGAGTTTTGTGTTATTTCTAGAATACTCATCCTCCACGTTTCCTGGTTAACTGCAGGATCTGGAAGCCGTGTAGATGATCCAATAACCTGCCCCAAGCAGCTCTCTAAAGGCAGGGTGCAGAGAGGCACGAGGCAGTTTTTTCACACAGCAGGGTGTGGGACTTTCCATGATTCCTTCTGAAACTAGAAATCGTAATTCCCTAAAAGATGACAGGCTAGCAAGAGACAGGCATCTCAACCATTACCTTGGCACAAAGTCACACCACCTGAACTTGAGCCAGCTTTCCTACATATAAAAAAAAAATCTGTGTGAGGATTTAATATGCTTTAACTTAATTTTATAGACTGTATGACTTTTATTTTCACTTTCTTCACTGTATTTTCATATGCAAGCCTTTGTGGTGCACCACAATTTTCTTTATAGACACTGATAGTATATCTCAATGTGTATCAGATCCATAGAAAACTCTCTGTTAGGGAGTTTAGGAATAGGTTGGAAATGCATCTGCTGAAGATGGGGGCACTCAAGAAGTTTCCAAAGAATCTTTCCTTGAAGTCTCTGTCCCTGTAGATGTGACGAGATCTCTGAAGATAAAATAGTAGGACACAATTGTAGTGATCCCAGGGGTGATTTCAGGGATATTATTTAGTTTGTGTCTGCAAAGTCTAAGTCCCCTTCCCCTCAAAAAAACCCAAACAACTAAAACCTGAAAAAATCTGAAAAGCAAGAAATTGATTGCTGAAATCTCCACAGGTTTTTTAAAGCCAAGAAAGTAAAACTTTGTCCAGTTATTTTCATTTTCTTTTCAAACTTCCAAGGCAGGCAGAGTTTTTCTGGGCAGTAACAAAAGTGTTTGTTCAAAACCCCTGTTCAGCAATGAAAAAGAACTTTAATTGGTGGGAGTTTTAAAACTAGTTCACAGCTCTCTAATCCTTGCATCGATGTTTGTATCAAATCTGTTGATTTCACTGAGGAATCTGCTTTTGCCATGTACCACAACAATGAGAATAAAGGGTACCAGCAGGAGCAGATTCAGATGCCTGCATGATGTTCCGGGGTTAGGAGGTTGCGTTCCTTTGGGGAAAGATTCACACCAGCTACGTTAGGTTGGCTTATGCGGTTTGAATATCCTTCAAAATATTGATTTCTAGGGGGCTTTTCTGATTTGCTTTAAGTTTTGTGATGTTTTTGTGCCCACTGCTACTTTAATTTACTCTCTAATAAATTTGTGTCCTTGGAATTCATGAGCTTACTCAGAAATCTTAATCCAAAAGCTGCATTCTACTATGGGGGATAAATCAGCCTATGAAAAAGTGAGCTATAGATTAAATCTCTTTTTAGTCTTCTTTTACTTACACATTCTTTTTGCATTAGATGTCTTACATCCCTGCGAAAAAAATAATAGATAAGAGCTTACTTACCAAGCCACCAGCAAATACTCGCGCAATGTGCTTTATGGTGCAAGTGGTTTCGATGTTTTTTCTTGTCCAGTCTCAGAAACCTGCTCTGGTCAGTGCAGACCTGATCAAGGCAAGGGCCAAGACAAATGCCAGCTCAGACATTGCTCTTGTCCCTGGAGTCTTTTATGGGCTTGGGTTGTCAGAGCCACCAGTCATGCCTTGGAGAGTGGAGCAGTCAACTTTGCTCCTTCCAGTTCTCCACGAATTTGGCAAAACAAGCCCTCAGACAGCTGCGGGGACTTGCCCTCACCTTAAAACCATAGGACTGCTGGAGAGGGCACGGGCTGCATTAGCATGTGCTCTCCTGTGGGATCAACCCTCCTGACCTGCGGGCTCAGCCAGGTCAGGTTTTTGGGGCAGCCAGCTCTGTGAAGAAAGTGGAGCCACCAGTTGTTAGGGGGTAGCGAGTGCTGGCTGAGCCTGTCAGGGCTTTTATTCTTGTTTCTCAGGTACTGTGTGAAGGTGTGTGGCTGCGTGGTCTGCACAGGCATTTTACACTTTGAAAAGCTGCCTTATTTACCATTTACTGTCCCTGCTGTTTCTGCTGGCTTTTGCAGTGCAAAAATAAGCTTATTCTTTCTAGGCAGAGGAAGTTTCCGTAAGGCTTACACAGGTAAGTGCAGCCGTGTCCCAGCTCCACTGGCCTCTCCCTGGTTGGCTGTAGTCACAACTTTGACCAGACCTTCTTAATTTGTGCTCAAGCCAAACTTCTGAGCAGAATCTCAAAAAGTGAAAATATTTACCCTTACCTCTGTATTCTGGCAGCTGGAAGTGATACACCAAGGTGAAAAGAAAAACATCTGGTCACGATGGTATTTCTGTCAGGGTTTGAACATGGGCTTTCAGGTCAGACCTTTCAGAGGGAAATGGGAAGAGAGACTTCTTGCACTTGTTTCATTCGAGATGCAGAGTATGACTGTGAGTGCTCTCAGGGTCTACCTGTGACTGCCAATGTTCATTTTGATACTCTTGTAATAAGTTAACAAGGCTATGAACAAAATAAAATGCGATTACCCATGTTCTTTTTGCAAACTAGTGAAGAATTCAGGAGGCTGTGAGAAGTGGCGGTGAATCATGTTCGTGATCAAAATCAGACCTGCTCTTTGCCGAAGAAAAGTGCCTCTAGACTTTAAGGCAAGACCCGGGGAAAAGATAACATGGTGCAATGGTTAGGCTGATTGCAGTGGGTCTAGGTCAGGACTCGTTATATGTGATGATAAATCAATACAAATGAACCCAGCTCTTGCTCTCAGGTTGTTCATTGATTGGAGCTAATTTTTGGCACTTGGAGGGAATTTACTGCTGAAGTGACTCTCATTGCTTAGGAAAGTTCCCTAAAACTGTAACAGGGGAGTTGTCTGCTCCTGGTGTGAACTACTGCTAAGTTTCGTAAAGTGTGTCCTGGGGAAGTTGTTTGCCCTCCAGTTTGGTGTTAATGTCCAAGTGCCTCTCTTGCTGCACTGAGATAACCTTCAAGTAGCTTGAGTTTGACGCATGGAGAAGATGATAACGCTTAGCATGGATGATGCTTTCAAATCACTCCAAAGAGAATTGGCCTTGGGGAGCCTTTGGATGTTTCTTAAAAGGGTACGACAAGCTAAAGTTTCTCCAGCAGGACTTCATGGCTTGAGGGAAGACCACATCTATCTAAAGCTTCACAGGACTGGCTTAGTTATTGTGTCTTGTATTCAAAGCTTTTTTCTGATCAACTTTGGCTTTGAATCCATGCCAGCCTCATAAATCTGGTTGGTGGTAGTTCTCCCCCCGACAGTTAAAAACAAAGAAAAAATGCACAGGCTTCAAAGGTGTGCTATAATGACACGAATAAACAGTCTTTGTATACTTAATATCAAAACATTTAAGACAGCTTTCTTTTCCCATAGATCAAAAAATAGGCAGAAAGGAAATTCATTGAGCAAATGTAGTGCCTTGAAATACTTCAAAGAACCTGCAGGCAGTGAACATTTCCCTGGTCTGTGCTGGTGACCTTATGGTGCCTGAAGGGAACAGTAGTGCCAAGAGACAGTGTGAGGCATTTATGAAAAGCTGTGGGCTTAAATGCTAGTCCCTAGTGGTTTAAATTGAGAGGATTGCGTCATTACTTGGAGGTGGGCCTCATCCCTCAGATTTTCGGAATGTACAGTATGGAGTCATAATAGACATTCAAAATGAACTATTTTAAATACTACTCAAACATTTTACTTCTGGCAAGATACAGTACTTTCTTGCTCACGTGCTTATTTTTTTAGAGAATATGTTCTCTTGAGCAAGAAACCTTGATACTTTTTAACCTTCCTGCTGAAAATTACTGACGTTTGTGAGGCTTCTTTGAAATGCTGCAGGAGATCCCTGCTCTGGACCAGGAGACTGTGGGAAGTCATACTTTGTAAGGCTTCAGGTTGTAGTAGAGTCTTGAGCATACATGTGCGGATATTGAAAAAGTGGAGTTGAGGAAGGATTTTTCTTGGGTCGCAGTTTTTCTGGAGGTAGGAAGAGCTTTTTGGTCGCAGCATGTCAGCAGCCTGCTCAGCTATCACCTCCCACGTGTTAGTGGGACAAACCTCGCAGGTAAAGCACAAGACATGCAGAGCTCTTGGGTTTTGAGCTTCTATACTCATGCAAGGGTTCATTAATTTGATTCCAAACATTTTCTGTCCCCATAAGAGTTATATTGCCTGGAGTTAAGGCTTCTGCATTAATTAGATGTAGTTTAGAAAGGAGAGATGCAGTAGATCATTGTGTAGGTCACCAGGAACTTGTCCAACACATTTGGCTTCTCAACATCATTTTTGGCATGTTATCTTTTCTGCGTGTGTTTGTCACTGTTACTATTTCCCATCGCTGATCATACCTGGAGTCCTTCTCGTAGATGTGTCAACCATTCATTCCAGCCTGGACTCCATGGCAGACCATCCAGCAAAGCTTTTTGACATTTATTTAACTCGGAGCATGCAGGTGCATGTCTTTGGCTTGTGGGACTTGAGTATATGCTTCACTATGCTAAATAAAGATGAACTTAAGCACTTGCTTATTTAAAGTGATCATTTTCTAATGGTCTGAGGTTTCTGGTCCTCATGTGGTTAGCAAATTGCTGATGGCTAATTTCATGTTCTTCACACACTTAGAGTATTTACAAGAATTTGCCATCTACTGGGCTTCAGAGAAATATTTCCTGTACCATGAGTTGGCAGGGAACTCCTTTGAGGGATATTTCACTGGTTTTTGCTGGTAAAGGTGCATTCAGTCACACCAGTCTTTGCTGGTGTGCTCTCCTTAATAACTTCTGTTCTCTCCCTGGGTGACTGGAACTATTTTTTAAAGTGTTTTCCATGAATTGCTAAACACAAATACTGTTTATCGTATGAATCATCAAATGGAGATTTGTGTGTGCTAAACCTCATGGAGCTGTTAAGTACAGAAATAGTTTTTTGGCATTATTCAAATGCTCTTAAAACTTGACTTAGTAAACAAAGGTGAATCAAACTCACAGTTATGATTGACAAAATTAGGTGTGAACCTCTCATATAGTTAAACTGTGTCCAGTTAGGAATAGAAATCACAAAGCCAAGTTGCAAATTGATTTCCAGAGAGCTGTGATACAAAGTGAACAGCTTCTCTTGGGCTTTGCTGCTTCTGCAGCTCCCCTTCCATGTCCCGTGGATCTTGATGTTGCTTATCAATTACCAGAATTACTGGCTGTGCCTCGAATGTGGCCTCTGTACACAGGTGGTTTTATGTAGCTCTGCTGTGGAAAAGGTTTGTGGCTATGTGCATTTACTGCCACGTAAACGTGCTGATGTATCGACGTGGCCCGTGAGAAGCCCGTTTAGTCAAGGAATCCAGCATGGATATTGGTCAGGTTTTGCAGAACAACTAGGAGATCTGGGTGCAAAGCTCAGTGATGAACCACCAGACCTTGGCTGCAAAGCAAGGAGGTCAGGGCGTGCTGAGGGCAGAAGCCTCTCAGGGTGTTTTTGTGAGACCAGCGCAGCGGGCGCAGAGGAGGGCCCGCTGCCTCGCCGGGTCTCCAGGCACTTGCTGAGGGATTTGGCGGGAAAACAGGATGGCTGAGGCCGGCTGCAGTGCAGCAGGAACCGGGCTCACTGCGGCCTTGGATCCGGGCTTGAGGGAGCTGCTGGGGCTGGAGAAGCTCCTGCAGGTAAGGTGCTGTGAGGCTGCAAAGGCTGAGCTGGATTTGTGCTAGGCTGATGCTTTGGGAAGGATTTTGGGGTGTCCCATGTGGGAGAAAAGAGCAAGGGGTGTACCAAGGTCACACACATGTAAATAGACTGAAATTATGTTGTTTCAGTCTGTATTTCAGTATATGTAAGTATGTTCACAAGCGCAGATAGCCTGGGTGGGCATGGTCACCACTAGCAGTGCTCCCACAGGTTGGTTTATCTTGAGCCTTGAACGTGAAGTTCAGTAGCTTTTCAGATTGCTCCAATCCTTAAAATTTCTGTGACCTTCTATAGATTTAAATACTTGCATCATCTACCACCTTACAGACCCTGTCTTTGAAGTGGTCCCGTATGGGCAGGGTGGCAGAGCCCAGGAAGAGTTAGCTATAAGCTTGTTATTTTTCCCCTGAAAGAGTTGTCACAACCAAGTGTGCCAAACTTTCTCTGTAAATCCATCTATTGAACTCCATATTGAAGGGTGACATAAATAAATGACTGGCATTCACTTGTTGCTGCCTGGTAGTATTGAACCTAAATCTTAACATTCAAAGGGTGAATTTTATGTTGTTTCCAGCTTGCTGGTAGCGATCCTGTCGCCTTGCACAGCTGTTCTGCCTTTGTCTTGTTCCACCGACAGTGACATCCAGTGCCTTGGCTCATTATATTGCTTTCAATCTCCTTCTCCCTCCAGCTCTTTTTAATTATTTCAATCTATTTCGACTAGTCTTGTGCAAAACTTCATCTTCCTGATGTACTCGCCTCCTTTAAGACGCGCTATTTCTCTGCCAGCACGTCGTACAGGCTTAGGAATATCCACATGGCCTGTGTCCAGGGGTCCCTGGCGACTTTGCCAGAGCCTTCTTGAAGAAGAGTGGTGGAGTAAGGCCCAGTAGTGGTAGTTATGGCTATATTAGGTAATTCCACATTTTTAGTGAAGTTCTGTGTTGGTTGGGTAGCTGTGTGAAGGGAGGAGGATAGAACATCTGTGTAATTGTCATGCTTTCTTCTTAATGCCATTTCTGTTTAATGGAAGGAGTCTAAAATCTGCTCATTTACCGTAATCTCATTAAAGACTAATTTGGAAAGCTGAAAAAGGAAAGATTTATTTTGGATCAGTCTAACTACAGTTAAAATACTTCTGGTTGTTGAACTGGCCAGAAACTCTCCATGCAGGTGAGTTCATCAGTAGCTTGTGTTTCCTTACGTTTAGCAGTCAGGGCAGAGAAAGAGAGGTAAGGAGAAGAGAATTATTCTTTCTCCTGACATAATAAGGCCTTGATAATTCTTGCGTGAAGCAGATTTTATCTCCTTGAGCATTTCATAGATTTTTCTTTTATAACTAAGGTAGAGGTACTTTCTCATCTTGTCACAGTTCATTCCTCCTGCCATCACCTTGGTGTTGATTTTCACTAGCTGCAGGGTCAGCGAGACCAAATGGGTTTTTTCTTTCAATTCCTTGGTCATTCAATCCTGGCAGGGTTATTTTGGGGTTTTTATTTTAAGTGTGCATTGCCAAATGATTTTGGATAATGAGCTCTTGAAGACCAGCAGCAGACTTCTCCGCTAACAGCAGCAATGTAAACTGCAAGGCTAAATGCAGCATTGATATTTCTGCCTTATGGGAAAATTCTGCTCTTTCGACATTTATGGTAATCCTGATTTGGGATGACAAGTTAAAATATCCAGAAATTCGGCAGGATGAAATGCCCCGGCAGAAGCGTATTGGCAACGACAAAATGAATAGTGTTGTGAGGTGTGATGGTACCAACTGCACCAGGGTGCTGTGTGAGTTGCAAGTGCAGCTTAAAAATCAGCAAAGCTATAAATCATAAGTGCCATGAGGCAACACACTGGCAAGCTAAGGATGAACTGAACTGAACCAGGGTATTCCAGTCAGCTCATCAGAAATATGGTCTGACATCAACCAAAACATGCAGTTTTTTCCTTCAGGATTTCCAAAAATTTCAGCAAAAGAGAAAATATATTACAAAATGAATATTATCGGTTAAATAAAAAGATAAAAGGAAGAGAAAGAGGCACTGCCAGGAAGCTAGGCTTGGGTCAGGGGCAAATTTTTTCCTCAGAGCTTGAAATCCATCTTCCTTGTGTTTCCATCCTCAAGGAAAGCTGTGACTCTCATTTCTGGGCTCAGCAGCTGTCACGTGGTTGCCACAGTTTCAGGATATGAGGTTTCTATTGCTCTCGTCATTTCGGCATAATCTGTAACAAAGCAGGAGTAGTTTTTGTTCATCCTCATTGTTCAGAAGAATATTTAGGAGGGAGTCAAAACTGAGCAGAAACAAGTAAGAAATGGAAGGTGAAACCATCATTTGTTCCCCCATCACCACAAGAGACCACACGGTGCCAGGCTCTAGGGCTTTTCAGCGTTCTCCAAAGAGGGTTGATGGAGGTCATGAAGAAATATGAAACTTGTGCAACGAAAGGAAATGGATTTGCTATGAAGCTGCCTGCTGTCATGGTGTCTGAATTCAACCATGCCCCAAATTCTTTATTATGCCTATCTAAAACATTAAGGAAATCCTTTGGCCTGCGAACTCAGGCCTCTGTAACCATTGTCAAAGTCCTCCAAGGCAGCTACTCTGCAGGTAGCAACTGGTTTTCTGGAGGCAACCTGGTAAAAACATCTGTGTGTCCAAGGGAGCTGGTACCAGGTTGCTGAACACTGGACACAAACAAAAGGATGTTTTGCAAAAAGCAGTCAAAAAGGGAATTTACAGGTTCTGTGGAAAGAACTGAGCTGGTATGAAAAGCAATTCCCAGAGCCATTATAATCACCTTTGGGGTGTCAAAAGTTCACAGTATTAGGCAAAGACAGCTCTAGATGTAGGAAACAGAGAGAAATGTGTCTGCATTGAAAATGAAACAGTAGCAGCTTGATAACAAAGTTTTAGAACATATGAAAAGGTATCATAAAAATGGTTAGTAAGGTAGAAAAAACAGTTCAGAGGAAAATGTTTGTACATAAAGCTTTCTGATGTCCTGACCACAAGAACTAAATCTGACATTTAAAATTGCTTTACTTTAAGATGTCTTGCTTCATCATGCACTACCAGGTCAGTGGGGGGGGTCAGGTTTGGATGCTGTTGGTGAGGGGATCTCAGTCTTGCCACCGATCTCTTTAAATAACTGGCTGCTGCCAGAGCACCAGGTGCTTTTATTCTCCATCCTTCACATTTGCAGCCCGATGCAGCCTCTGTGACAGCATCTTCTCTTGCACCATGGTAGGGCAGTTCCTGCTGGACCTGGTGATGGACTTAATTACTTCCACCAACGGCTGCAGAGGTCGAGGACTGTTTTGCCCCTTCAGGCCACCTTCCTTCTTCAGTGTGTTACTGGTTTTAGAAGTTTTTATGGTGTGATGTATAGTAGTTCCTAGATGGTAGTTTCTTGGTGTTTTTCTGTGATCTAGAAGATTACTTAGAATGCATGTTTTTAGGTAGCAGAGACTATAAAATCTGTTCTGCTCCACTTCACACCTACCAGCAGCAAAACGTCTCTCGGCTACTTCCTCAGAAAACGGTTTTCAAATGGAAAACTCACAGTCCTCAAGCGCCTGCTGCGCTAGGGTCTGCTCCCCGTGTTTGCCGCCGTATTAAGAAGTGCTGTGCACTTGGAAAGCAATTTCTTACCTGGCATTCGTAGGCTATCTTCGCGCCGCGGTCACTGCTTCACAGCCTGCAGGGCTGCGAGCACCAAGTGGCTTTTTGAGTGTTGTCCGCCCTGGGCGTCGCGCAGCGTGCGGGCACGTCTGCTCCTGCCCCGCTCGCCCGCCTCTGCACGTCCACGGGCTGTGCAGCTCCTGATTTCAAAAGCAGTTAGGCTCTTGAGCGCAATTGGAGGCCAAAGGTTGAATTCTAAGTTGGGGAGTTCACTCTGGAAATACGATATAAAGCCTCAGATAACTTTAGATGTGTAGGAAGAAGTAAGCGCTTGATGTGAGTCTGCACTGTGTGAGCTCTCTTTGGAAAAATCCTTAACGTGCTTCACAGGGATAGAGGCTGGATCTGGGGCTTACACATCTGTATGCCAACGCGAAGTGTCGGGAGAGAGAAAGGCACTGGGAATGCAGAAAAATTTCCTTTGTTTTGTAGCGTTCGTACAGTGCTCTCAATCAGCAAACAAAGTTTAAGAGAGGTTAATTACAATGCACTGCCTTAGTAATTCCTGGTAACGCTTCCGTGAAACACCTCACCATTTCTTTTAGAGAAAGGTGACCACTGGATAGCGATATAGACACTACTTGGGACTGATGAAGGAATGCTCAGAGTACAAAAAAGCGTTTGCAGAAGCACTAGGATGAGGGGAAGAGATGAGCATCCTCTGTGGACATCTGAATCAAGAAACATTGTTATTTTACCTCTGCTGCCCTAAGGCCATGGCTTCGGAGAGGCAGAGAATGACAGCTGGAGGAAA
This sequence comes from Eurystomus gularis, assembly GCA_013400335.1. Taxonomy (NCBI): domain Eukaryota; kingdom Metazoa; phylum Chordata; class Aves; order Coraciiformes; family Coraciidae; genus Eurystomus; species Eurystomus gularis. Next base: position 1,364,531 of record VZZY01006574.1, on the reverse strand, counting down.
AAATTACATATGCTAATTACTCCAAAAATGAATTAATTGCTATTAATTATTTTATCATAAAATCAATTAGTTTTGTACTGCAAGTCATTTTAATTAAAGGAGTCGATAAAAATCAGATAAACTGTAGACACAGCAAAATTATGGCAAAACTCCAAAGTTAGTCTCTAATAGGAAATGAAGCCCCAAACAGTTCAACACCATGATTGAATTAGCTGTTATTTTTATTAAAAAATTAGAGCCCAGGGCGAAAACATGAAAGCAGAAGCTTCTTTGCTAAAGAGAAGGAAGCTTTTGGTGTTCATGAATGAAGTTGAAAAGGACAGTAGTAGCTATGGGTTTTTTTCTGTCTATCTGCATATTTCCAAGATGTTTTCACCTTAATTAAAAAAAAAAAATCACTATTTTCCAGTCTCTAGGTTATTGTACTTAAAGGAGTGCTTTAAAGGGACTTGATCTTGAATATTTCATCATCCCCTCTAAACAGAAACATGCTGTCTTCTATTCTGCACTGCTAGTTAAACTCAGAGTAGTTTTGCTCCTAATCAGAGTAATCAGGTTTCTAAGAGGAAGAAAGAGAATTCTGTTTTATTGAACTTTCTCAGTAGGAATGCGGTTGAAGAGAGATCCCTGCGAGAATTCAGGGCCAGATCTCATGGTGGCACAGCTCAGCGCAGCTCTGCTGGCACGCGTGGTGTTTCTGCCTGGGCTTCTGCCTTGCCCACCATCTGACAGACGCAGCCGTCCACTGAAAGAGGCTTCTGTGAATTTAGGGATGCCAATCTTTCAGAATTGGATAATAGTGAGAACAAAACCTGGAGAACATCGGAGGCATAATTAATCCGCTGCCTTTGCTTTTGACTCATTATGTGTGGTATGTGGGTGGGTGGAAGTTTGCATTAGAAAGGAAGATGTTGTACTGCTGTCTAGAAAAGGACGTGGACGTCTGGTGTGTGGCAGAAACATGCAGGTGTTTTGGATGCTGGTAGTTTATTATCAAATTATTTGCTTGCTGATTAACAACGGCAGCCAGGAGAAATGGATGCGGGCCTTCCAGAGAGCGGGTGGGGTTTGCAGGGAGATGGGAGAGGGCTGAAATGTGTGCGCCTAATAGAGCCACACGAGAGAATATTTCTGTTGTGACAAAAAAAAAAAAGCTGCAAAATCTGCACTGAATTTTTCGAAGTCATGAGCAGAATTTAATGTTTGGGACTTCATTGACTAATGCACAAAGCAATTTGAGTAATGAAAAACTCCTATTTGTCAAGCAAGAAAACAAAAGGCATTGATGGAAAAGCTAATTTATTTACTCTTTTATGGAAAGAACATGCTTTGCCCAAGTTCAAAACTGACTGTGCAGCTATTGATGAGCATTCCTGCGAGTAAAACAGCTAATGAAAGCACTGACGCTCTCCCCATGTCTATCTTTTGAGACTTTACAGTTTAACTTCACTGCACGGCCGTAGAGAAAGGGCTCACAAGTGTTCAGTGAGCACTTGTCAGTGTTGCCATATGGTAAAAACTTGCAGTTTTCAAGTCTTCAGTGCTAGAAATAGCTTGTTTCAAAGCACTAAATGATGAAATGACTGGAAGGCATCTGGAGATTACTGACCCTCTCCTGGCTGTCCCCATCCTTCCCTTGTCCTGCCCTCTCCTAACACCCTCTGCACACAGCTGCAGCTGCGGCTCTCTCCAGCAGGATCTGTGATCCACTACTTGGGGGCAAAAGGAAATTTGCTCTTTTTTCATCTAGTTGACAGACTAGAGTAATTGTTAAATTTACCGTGCCCTGCGTCTCACAAGCAGTTCTGACGCTGTTACATATTTATGGGTCCCCATCTGAAGTCTGAGTCCTGATGTGCAATTTAGGAGCACTTTTGATGCATAATTCCTGGCTCTAGATTCTTGTAAAATTTAGTTGTGACCCGTTCAACGCCCACGTGTGGAATTGCCAGATGAGTTGTGCACTCCAGCTGACTAAGCAGAAGTCCCTCTTCCTCCCTAGGAGCTGTGCCCGTAACCTGGTTACAACAGGCTGGTTGCCTGAGCACAGTGCTGCTTTGTGTAACGACAGGGTAGAATCAGAGTATACATCATTAATTTTGCTGAAGCTTGGTTGAGGCTCTGTGATGTCGCTCTTCTCTGTGCCACAAGTCTGCACCGAGATTTTAAGGCGCAGCTTTTGTGCAAAACCATTAAATGGAAGATGTTGGGGGTCTCTTTGCTTAAGAGAAGATAAATGCTGTTTGGAAGATGGAAGGAGAGAAGGGAAGGAGCTGAGATTGGGGCAATTTTGTGTGTGTACTCTCCCTCCCTGCCCTAATGAAACGAGGATTTGAATCCTCACCTGATCCCCTCCATCCGCCTTCTCTTTGACTTGCTGTGTCACATCCATGAGCTCTTGTTGCTTGTAAAGCCTAAGAGGTTGTATACGTGACAAGGATCTCGCAGTCTGCATTGAAAGGTATCGGCTTCATGTGAAGACAGAGAGGTCTTTGAGTAAAAATCTTAAAATGCCAGCAGTCCTCTCTCTGAAATCAGTGGGCGAATTGCCTGAAATGTCTTTAGGCGTCGGTCCTGTAAAATTAATCTCCTCCTGTACAGACTCCTACGACTGCATACAGAAGGTGAATGCCAGCGAAACAGTATTCACATACCCATACAAGTACGCTGCCGTGACCCGAGTGCCCACGGTCTAAACTATGTTAATCCCACAGACATTTTTGGTCTAACCCTTGGTGAATTTGTGCAGACCTCGGCAGGAGGCTGCCCACACTGGAAAGCCACACTCATGTTTACTGTGGGGAAAGTCTGTCCGGACTCCTACACGCCACGCAGTGCCAGGCAGCTGACTGCACTGAAGGGAGCGAGGAGAAGAGTCTGTCAACATAACAATGTAAAACATACCAACAGAATTTTAATAACACAGTATTGTTACTATTCTCTTGACCTCTTAAAAATAAAATTGCAAGGTGAGCTAACAGGCATGAATTTCAGTGACGGGCCTTAAAGCCAATAGAAAAACAATGTTATTTTCAGTGCATTCCTAATTCCACAGCTGTTATAAAAAGACCAAAGCAAGTCTCACCCACTCACATCCCCGTCCTTTTTTCCACTGCCAGGTGGAAAAGCCTGTACCAGCAGCGGCCGCTGTACCGCAGTCTTCCTTGTATTCAGCACAGACGTTGCGTGTAGATACCAGCAGTAGGCATAAGATGATGATATGTATCTTCTTCCCTGCCCATCTTCCCAGGACCAGCTGCAAGGCTGTTAATAAGCAGGTTAGTTTAGACTCACTCTTGGGTATCACCACAGTCTGTCACTTCATTGCCACCCCTGAGCTGAGATCGGAGAGCAACACGTTTACTCGTTCCTTAACCAGGTTGTTTTCATGCCACCTAACCAGAAGTGGGAAACCTCTCGGTGTCTCAGTAATCCTGAGATCTGCACTTTCCACACACACAAAAAAAGCCTTTTCAAAAAGATGCATTTAGAGCTTTCTTATTTTCTTTTACACTTCACATTATGCTGTTATCGATGTCTTGTTCCATCATGTCATGTAGTGTAATGTAAGAGGACAAGTGTAGTAAGGTGCTCGCTGCGTAGGTGGAAAATCTGAAGAGATGGAGTTCTCTCCAACATATGGCTCAGCTTTAATCATGGATTTATTTTTTTTAAATGCTTCGCTTTTTTCAAAGGTCGCTCTGTCTGCAGGAAAGTGACATTTCTGGGAGCGCTGCAATCCACTAGGCACATACAGCAAGAGTAAAATGCAGAGCAAATCAAATCAGCTCTGTTTGCGTTCTTGAGCAAACATGCTCAGCCTTGAAAACCTCCAAGTCAGAGTCCCAGTGTGGCTGTGAGTCCCACAGCAGGCTGTGCAGAAGAGTCAGGATCCTACTTGGCATGTACTGAAGCATCCCTTATCCATGGGTCTCAGGGTTTTTGCAAAACCCTCATGTTGCAGGGAGGAAACAGGCAGAGATGAAATGTTTTGAGTAACCATTTGGTGAAGGTGGGACTATAACATTCTGTGGCAGCTTCCTGGCGTTCAAACGCTTGCTTGTTAGACTTCTTCAAAACGTACGTCTGAACCAGTCTCTTCCAAAAGGAAGACTATCCTTGTCTTTGATTTTTCATGAGCTTTGTGCAGAGGATGACTCATGTCCAAAGCATGAGCACATCTGTTTACTACCAAGGCCTTGCGCGTACTTCCCAGGAGGATGTTTTCGCTGTCTGTTTCCAGGAGTCTGGCAGAATTTTCTTTTATCCATGGAAATGTTTGTTCAAAAGATGGAAGGTTCTTGGGAGAAAGCAATTTGGGTACATAATATTTTTTTTTTTTCCTTATTATCAGAGCTTTACACACCACAGCTTTGAGAGCACTTGTCACATTTCTCTGCATTAAATCAAATGAGGGTGGAGATACTAGTGAAATACACACAGGGGTACTATTGAAATGGAGGCCAGAGATTGTCCCCAGAGCAGGATGCCTCCCGTTGTTTCTCTCACTTGAAAATATGGCTGGATTTAAGCACGGCAGTGCTGCAAGGAGTCGAGGTGATATGCTGGCTATTCTTTGGTGCTGAGAGAGGGAGCATGACAGTGCGTCGTGCCCAAGGTAGGTGCTCTTTGGACCCTTCTTCTAAGGTTTAGCCTCTGGTTTTGGGGAGGTGTGTGGTGTGTCAGATGGTGACTCTGAGAAAAAAACAGCACATTTCCCATAATTCTCCAGATCCTGGGGTTTGCATGTCCATTGCTGCGAGTTATGGCAGCGCTGTGAGTATTGATGCCAAAGCGACTAGCACGTGACAGTGACCCCCACGCACCAGCGTTTGCTGGTGTTTCTGTAATATCTTGATATATGGCCATTGGCTTTTAGCAGTCACTGGCTGGAGGACGTTCCTTTTGAGGGTATGCTGGTTTTGAAAATAAGGCAAATATTCCCCTGTGTTCTGACTTCTGTGGCTTTCAGTGTGGTGGCTCAGCAGGCAGCCTGGTGGGGCTTGCGAACCATTTAATGGGGGCTTCTGATTAGAGCTACCCAGCAGAATCGCCCCGTATTGCCTGTGAAGGTGTGTTCCTCCAGAAGCCTTCTGGTGGGTCTGTTAGTCCAGGGGCTATATGCTGTCTCCTGCCGTGTGCTTGAAAACAGTCTGAGAGCAGCAACAGGAGCTGAAAGGCTCTGCTTTGTGGTGGCCCAGCCGGCCAGCCTCGGGAGCCGTGTTTATAAAGCACTTCTAATGAAGGGAAAAGAAGCTGGAGAGTTGTTTTCTAAGAATAAAAATTCCTTTATGGCTTTTTGAAAACTACTTTACACTTTGCACAAACGATTGCTTAGCATCTGGCAGGCTGGGTTTTTGCCATGTGTGGCAGAGGATACAGTTTGTGTAGTTGCAAGCAATCTACTCAAAAAGCTTTTGTATAGTCCTGGAGCCCAGGAACTTGTTAATTTTGAGCAGTCATTTTCCACATTTAGCCCATTAGAGACTCTATTTTTGGTGACCTAGTTTGAGCTCTTTAAAAAATAATCAAGCAGCATTTTTTCAGATCTGATTTGTAATGGGACTGTGGATTGGTTTTGCAACTTGAAATGAAAGTTGAGAAGGGGGGAGGGGGATGGAAACTGATTTTTATCTGCCTAGTCCTTCAGAGCTAACGTGATTTTAGAAGGCCTCTAGGAAGGTTAATCTGACAAAGACTATGGCTTGGCTTCATCGCTTCAAGGGTTATTTGATGTGCTGCTGGGAAAATAATAAAGTAGCTAGGTTTAAATAATACTTTTCTATGCGATAACCTCCAGGAGTGCTACCAAGTATTACCGGGCATGATCCAAACCTTGTTAAAGCCTGTGGATTCGCTCGCTCCCCAGTGCATGTGATGGGTTTGGATTGGAGAGTGAGCACTTGGGGCACATGCCAAAATGGCTTGCCTTGGGTTACGCGCTGACTCTGCTGCGGTGGAGCTGGGGCTCGCACCCAAGGATCCTGTTTCCGTGCCCTGGCTCAGCTGTGGGGATTGGTACCGCACAGAAGTACTGGCCTCTGGCTACTTGTGACTGTAGGGGGGGGCCTGGCTGGTGACAGACCTTTCGTTTCGGTAAGAGAGGAAGGATGCTTACAGCCGAGAGCTGCTGGGGCTGAGCATCAGCTTGTTCAGGTGGGCAGCAGTGAGCAATTCCAGCAAAATTAAAGCGAGGAAAAATACCTGAAAATAAAATATCTTTCTGTCTTTATATATATGAATTGGTTTTGCATTTTCGTAGAATCATAGAATATTTTGGGTTGGAAGGGACCTCCAATTACATTTCTAAATATCAGGTGGCCTGGAGCAGCATTGCAGTGGCAACGCACTATTTTTGCTTACTTGTTCTTCATTTTCTCTGGATACCTCTTCCGATGCTGTGGCCAGCAAGCTGCTTTGCTTGGGGAGCACACCCCGACTTCAGGCTTCCTCCTGAGAGCAGCCTGGCAAAGCTGGCATCGCAAGGAGAAGCACAGAGTTATCCTCTTGATCCACAGGAAAAATCTCTGTTAAGGTTTTAAGGGTCTGCAAATTTAGGGATTAAATCTGACAGTTTGGTAGGAAGGGAGAAGAATGCCTCCCCTCTTGGACGCAGAAGTGGGGGGTGTGGAAAGGCTCAGAGGCTGTTAAGGTAACCATAGGAAAAATGTTCAACTGCCACGTGCCATGGATGTGTGTGCCTCCTGGCCTTGGAAGCTCCTTCAAGAGGGCGCGTGGATAAGAAGAAACAGAGCTGAAACATGCAGAATTACAGCAAATATTTGGAACAGCTTTGAGACTCCTGCTAGGGCCAGCCAAACCCTTCCGTTAGGGAGGTCAAAACTAGTCGTTCATCACTCTTGATCCCTGCTCGAGATTCAGCTTCTGTGGGGCTGACCCGCAGAGCCCAACTCTGCTTTAAATTGGAATTTCTTACTGTTGGATGCTCTGCACCTCTCTTTTCTCAGCATAAATACTCTTCCAGGGGCCGGGAGTTGGCAAAGATGATCGTGTAATTCAATTGAGAAAAAGTTGATTGGAATTAAAAATATTTACTCTATTAGAAAGATGAGACTCCTACATTTAATTTATATTCAATTTTTTAAAAAGGAAATCAGTAATTTACCAGTTTCTATTGCCATTTTCATGTTTCTGTAGCTCAAAAGTACCTTGATCCAACAAGTGAGATATGGCAAATGTTCCAAATACTGTTTAATTTATTTTTTTATTGAAAAAAATGTGTAAATGCCTGAGAAATTATACTTTGAAAAGTGGCTACTGCAAATTAACAGCATTTCACATGGATCTTACTTTGCATTTTTAATACACATAATGCGTGTCCCAAATTACATGATTTGCATTATAAACCAGAACAGCTCCTGTGTCGCTGCTGCTGTCCAACAGTTGAATAACAAGGCTTTTCTTTCCAAACTGTATAAATACATATTTACCCAAATGATGCAATTTAGGGCTCTTTTATTTACATTTTTCTGGTCAGTCAATCACGCTGACATCTTTTGTAGTCAACACTTTTTTAAACATAACTGAGTAATCTAAAATTTGAGGAATGGAAATGCCAGGCATGCACTGGAAGTAATAATTTTGTTATTGCACTGACATTTTGGCTCCAGAGTTGGTGCCTTCTCCATCTCTGCCCTCAACTTGTGTAAAATGTTGTGTTATCGAGTTGTACCATCTTCAGCCATGGTGGTTTTACCTTTCCCCCCTGGGCCCACAGTGTTTAACGTAGGGTTGGGACACCCTGGCTCCTTGGCTTTATTCCACAAGTGGGCTAGCACACGTTTCATCAGGACCCAGGAGACTGAAAGCGTGTCCAACAACTGTCCCTTCACTACTCCGGACCGTGATTAAGGCAGGGGCCTGTTGCCTTCAGAGTCTTCCTCCCCCTGGTCCTGCCTTGTTTCTCCAGCCTTCTGCTGTGTGAAGTGTCTGGAGAAAGTGTGGGATGACCTCCATCACATTACCTCCTCACTGTCAACATTGCCAATTGCTCAAAGCCCTGACTCAGATCATCCACACCTGGTTTTGATAGTTCTCTGGGACTGCTGATCCTCATTGTCCAAGGAGGTTGGGTTTATGGGTTTAATATTCCTGCATCATTAGCGTGGTGTCCCCACTGCTTGATTTTCATTCCGAACTGGAGGTCAAAATTATAAATGATGCTGAGTCAGCTCATTCCAGTACGTGTTGGCTTCTGGCTTGAATACGGGGGGGAGCAGGTAAATGAGTGTATGGTCCTGCTGTTTCTTTAGTTCTGTCTCCCTTACCCAGCCCCTTTACAGACGGGTTTCCTAAACATTCAAGGGTTGTATGTGCCTGCTACTTGGTCACCTTCTCTTTTAACTTTCGTTGTCTGGTTTCAACCAAATTTGTCAGTCAGGGAGAGTTTCCACTGACAGCATGTTCCAGCAAGAACTGGGAAAATGATCAGTAGAGTAGATGTCAGTGCCTTCCCGCAGGGATTTGCTACAGCTCCAGCTTCACCACACTATTAGTCTCGAGCAAATTCCACCCAGGAAGCAGTAGGGAAAAACAGCAGCCGTGCTTTCTGCTGCTCACAAACATGCTTCTCTCCCTTGCCTCCTGCTCTTGAGCAGAGCCCGGCAGCCTCCCAAGCTCTCCATGTCTGTCTCTCCTTATGCAGCCCATGGAAGAGGTCAGATGTGGCAGGTGAGGTGAGTTAAGTGAGCAGGACAGTTTAAATATCTCGCTTAAATGAAACAAACCCCAAAGAAGGGTAAGAGTCCTATGTTGTGTCATAGTACCTAATAAATGGGCTGAAACTGGGAGCCTGCGAGTTTAAGAGTTGTCTGAAGCAAAGAGCACTTAGGAGTTGAATGTAGCCGTGTCTGGGGTGACAGCATCACTGACACCATTTGCTGCAGCGTTGCTCTCCACTTTGCTCTGTGTAGAGAGAAGCCTGGCGAGTAAATGGTAAGTGCTGTTGGTAACTCCATGTCTCTGACTCCTTAGACAGCCGGCCCTCGTAGTTAGAGCTGTGTACACCCGACTGCAGGGTGCCGGGTGTGACTCAAAACCCAGCTGTGGGCAGCCCTGATCCTGACTTTCAAGCTTGTAGGGCTGTGTTAGAGCCAACATTGTAGCTTTTCCAGCAGGTTATGAACTAATATTCACTTGGAAACAGGTTTCAGGATGGGGAGAGGAGGCCAATGCCACATAATTAGCCGTTGCTGAAATACCTCGGACTTGAGGCTTTTCAGATAAAAGAAGTATGTTTATGATAAGTGATTGAAGCGACAGCACTTCACGCTGTTCTAATACTATGTAGCCACCTGAAAAAAATCCAGTAAATGCCTGTGGTTACCTGGCTGTGCTGGACCTGTGCTGGTGCCAGCAGTGTCAGCACAGCCCCTTCAGCTCATGAAGGATCAGGGATGAGAGCTGGTCGATGTGTTGTCTGCTCAGGGAATGATTTCCAGTGCAAGAACCATGGATGGCAGGAGCTGTGGGGCAGCACCAGCTTAGCACTGGTGTCTCAGGAGGATGGGCTGGTGGAAAGCAGCTGGTCTGTGTTGGCAAGCAGCCTTCTGCCTTACAAGGGTTGAGTGCTCTCCGAAAGGAAGCCAATGCAACGTTCTTTTGGATTTGCCAGGAGCTGCCATGCTGAGACCCGGGAGTTAGAGGTGGTAGCAAGGGAACTGTTGCAGCTGCAGCGGTGGGAAGTGAGAGGTGTGCTGGGCAGGCCCTCACCTGGGGATTGCCGGGGTAGCTGCTGACTTCAAGGGATGTTCACCATTGACACAGCAGAGGATCGAAGCAGATTTTCCAGCATGGTTTCCCCGCTGCATTATGCTAAACAAGCAGATTCTCAGCTCACTCTCAGTAAGCATCAGGGGATTTTTGAGAAACAGAAGCCATGCGCTGCTTCTAATCAACATTTTCAGGGCATCCTATTTATTGCGCTGATCTCAGTGCAGTATTGCAGACTGGAAGGGTCTTGCTCCCTGGCTCTGTCTCTCCATTTGCTACTTTGATATTACCTTGGCATCACCTCCTTCTTCCCTCGTGCCCCGCTCCCTGAACCGTGATTCTTGCCTTGCAGTAGTTACAGACGTCTAGTAAAAGGCTGTGTACTGCATTTCATGCATATGCTAATGGCTGTGTCCTTCTGGAGTGTGTAATTAAATCCAGAGCTACCAAAGTGGAACCACACCGTGCAGTTGCCACTAGTTATATCACTATTTTCAGGACAGTAGGAACTGTTTGTAGTCTCCCATACTTTGTCCCTGGACTGCGACTGTGACATAGTGAGCAGAAGCTTATCTGCTGAGTGATGCACAGGAGCAGTACAACGGAGCAGAGCTGTCTCAGTAGCAACAAACGTGCACCTCAGAAGCCATCTCGGAGATGAGGAAAGGGTGGGAATAGCAGCAGCGGGATACTGAGAAATTGGGAATTGAAGACACATAATATAAACAGCTCTTTTGCCAGCTGAAAACCCAGCAGGATGATGATAAAGTGCACAATGTTTGTTGATATCTGGATGACTATTTGTTGCCAAAAAATGCATTTTAAAACTTAGCATAAACTGAGTTATCTGATTCTAGCACAGCTTACTATTTGTTAGGAAATATATGGCTTTTTTGTAGCCATTGTTCACCTTAGGGAGAAAATAAAAAAAAAAAGGAGAAAGCCATTTTATTTTAATAGCACTGACTTCCTAATCTAAGCAGTCCAAACTAGCAGCTTGGCTGCAGAGTGGAAAGCAATGGTGGGTATTACCATTTATCCTTTGTTATGGAACTCTATCGTGTCTATCTGTCTCCATCAGCAGAGCCAGGTAATAATTTACTGCAGCGGATGCTGAGGGATATCAGCTCCCAGGTCGCTCCAGTTCAGGTAGTCTGTCGTCTTGAGCTTTCAAGAAAGTAAATAAGTCGATTAAGGGAGAAGATCTGTCATGTCAGCACTTTGGCTCACCTAGAAGGCAGTGCTCTTTCCCTCCCTCTTTACCCTACCCCTCTCTTTCTCGCGCTGAGTTTTCTTGTGTACGTAAGTAGCTGTGATAAAGAGTTACTTTCTTAGCTGTGCCTCAGAAATAGCAAGTGTTATATGTGGAGATGTAAATGATGCTGATTAGTCCAGTGTTGTGGTTTGAGGAGAAAAGTTCAATCGGAATATGAGTGACGGGAATAATGTTTGGCTGCCCCAAGCACAATCAGCCCTTCAGCCAGAGAGATTCCTACTAATGCTCAGAAAAGCAGGACCGAGGAAAGGCAGTCAGTAACTGTAAAAGGTGAAGACACATGCCTGGTGTCATGCTGTTTTTCTAGAGTGTGCGTTCATACTTGCCAGACCTCCTCTGGCAGTTCCCCATATTCTGTAGTTCGTCTCCAAAAATTCATAAACATGCGGAATAAGGTAAGTGTAAGGAGCCAAGGAGCAGAGAGGAGTTCAGCACTCAGTCGTCTGCCACTGTCGCCTGATTCTAAGTGATGAGGATGTTTAGAGAGCTGAGTGCTGTGCAGTAATTTCTAGAGCTGTACATACTGTCTTTAGGATCTGAACAAGCCTTCAAGGCACAGTATGGGGCTCTGATAATTTACAAACTCTTTGACCCATAGCAAAACTTCCTGGTCTTCAGGATTGTCCATCCTGATCTGCTTCAGGTGGAGCCTGTTCGGTTATGATCCACCACAATGCACTGTGCTATGCTGTGATTAATTTTTAGTTTTCAGAGAATAAGATAAGAGTTCTCCTCCAGCACTAGGTAAGTCAGATTCTGGAGGTGGGAGATTTGTGATGCTTCGTGCCTTAAACCAGGGCTGCCATCTAGACTCATTCAAGGGTTACACCAAGAATTTCTTCCTAAAAAAGCAGGAAATGTTTCAAGACAAGAAGGGACTAAACCCAAATGTCTGCACCATGACAATCTTCGGAGACATTGGCCTCCAAAATATGAGCCAACCAGAGTTTTGTATGAAGCATAGCTTCAGAGGAAGGTATCAGAAACTTTTTATCCAGAGATGCTCTTCTGACTAAACCATTTTCCCTTCAAAATAACGTTGGCTTGGAAAGGATGATAGAGTTTGACACGCAGACATCACTCAGGGAGGACATCCTGAGGCAGAAAAGAAAACATTTCCATCTGCGTTCTGACAGCAGCAGCTGCATGTGGTTCTGTACTTCACAGCGCAGGGACAGCCCCATGACTTGCATGGTTTGGAGCACATTCTTGAAGATAGAATTCAGGAAGCATTTAAGCACATCCTTGCAGAGCAAGGCTACTTCTTTTCTAGTCTGTGTCCAAACCATCTGCGTTCCACCTCAAAAGTGCTGGAGTTTCAGTTTTCAGTCTTTTCTCAGTGAGAACCTCAGCTGAGGGAGTTGGACACTGTTGAGGGGGAGCTGGCTACGGCTGTGGTAAGGACAGCAAAGCCTCTGGGGACACAAAAGGGAGTTCTGATCTTATGTTGGAGTTCAGGATCTCTCTGGATCAGTCCTGAGCCTGTTTGCTTCTCTGAAAGGAAAATACTTCCATCTACTTGGCATGTCACGTAATGCTAATATTGAAGTACTCATTCAGTGTTGTCAGTATAGTTGAAATTAATCCCAGCACAACTTTCCTAGAAGGAAAATACCAACTGTGAGGAGCAGGCAAACCTCTTTGACTGGCCACCCATTCTGTAGCCCTCCCGTTCGTGGGCACACACACACGCACGCCTGTGCAGTCCCATTGCCAGCTCTGACCAGTCCCATTCCTCAGGTGTCCTGCAGTACCAAAAGCGATGGCTTGCTGATGAAGATCAGAGTAGGGGAATACTTTCAGCTCCATGAAAGGACATAGCATGAAGATAATTAATTAAAACTACTGGGAGTTCCTTTGAAGCAGCCTGTGATTAAACATAAGGATTTCTCGTGGAACAATTAGGTGAATTTGGCCTCAGGTACCTTCACCTCGCTTCTTGGCCCCTAGGGAGGAATGAGGAAACTGTGGTTTAGAGCCACGCTTTGTTAGAGTTCTGTCTGTTTTAATTGATTCAGCTTTAGTTATAAATCTCATCAAGAACAGCCAAAGCAAGGGACACACGTTCATTTCTAAGTGTCCTGTGAGTTTGACTCTGGCAGGAAAGGAAAAATGCCATTAGCTTACGTGTTGGAAACACCAGGACGTTGAGTGACATGCGAATGAGTCTTCATTGCCTTCCAGATCCTCCTCACCTTGCGTCTGTATCTTCAGTCTAGTATTTGCAGTGAGGGCAGCAAGGGCTGTGATAGTGAAGTTTCTCCAGCAGATGTTATCCCTTAGACCATGATGCTGTGCTGAGAGCTGGGGCATCAGTTCTTTGTTCCCTGAAGTCTGCTGTGAATCTGGTCACTTGGGTCGCGTGTAGCCATTTGTACCATTTTTATAATATTCTGGCAAGGCAGAGCTCTTGGAGTGCTAGGGCTGTGTTAGCTCTTCAACAGGGACTGCCTGCTGATTTTTAGGTGCCGATGAGACAGATTAACCTCAGTCTCCGGGCTTCCTGTGAGCCTGATGTGAAGTGTTGGGAAGAATCAGCTCTGTTTTAATGAGTAATTGTAAAGAAATACTTATATGGAACAGCTACTTGTCAGCTCTCTTGACTAAACTCTTAAGCATTGACTTGCAAAGGTCACGGCTGTTTTTGTGTAAGGACAGATTATTTGTGTTTTACTCTTGACTTTGCGACTTTGTTTCAGTTAATGCCATTATGCAGCATAAGGACATGGTATGACACAGACCATTCCCTGTTCTGCAAAGCTTCCAGCCTAAACGGACAAGAGAGGGTGGGGAAAAGGTGGCAATTCTATAAAAGCAAAGGAAGATTTGCTAAATCCTCTCTTAGGGACAGAGAAGCAGAGAGACAAACTACTGGGCTGGTGGAAGGGAATAGAGAGCCTCTAAAAGAAGAGCTGAGCTTGGTTTGTTCAGTACCACAAAACAAAACCTCGAGTGGTGAATTAATTGCTGTCAATACCTGGGAGCAGTTTGAACTAAAGGACAGCACCAGCACACAAGCAAATGTCAAGTAAAATAAAAAACCTTTGCTTTTGAGAAGGCGTGGGCAGGTTCCTTTCTCAAGCTCTGGTTCAACAGAAGCCAAAGCTCTTGCAATGACAGGCCTTGAACGTTCACGCCAGCAAATGTAATTAAGGTCTGTGAGGGTTGCGTCCTGGACAAAATTTATCCCTCGGTTTGTCATGCTTTAATTCAGTATCAAATATTCATGGTCTGGCCGGGTCAAATAGGGATAGGAAAGTACTGTAACAGACATTGGCAAAGTAGGGCGCTCAAGTATTCAGCCGAAAGGTCAGCCATCCGTGGAAACCCATTAGGAAAAATACTGCAAATATCTTGGTGCATCTGTGAGTCACATTGCTAAACATGAGCCGCTTCTGCCCCCGGCGCGTAGGGCTTCCAGAGTATGAAGCGCAACATGTGCAAGCTCACACACACAGGATTTCAAGTGAGCAGACAACCGTAAGTGCCAGTGTGGGGCTGGTTATATAGTTATAAACTTTTCCAAATGTTGAAGCATATGACGTGTGGTCTGCGCCGTTGTATCTCATGGGCTTGAGGGACAGAAAAGGCTGGTTTGGGGACATCCTGGAAATATCTATGCAAGGTTGTTGTGTGACCACATGATTTTTGGGGGCATGCCCTGACCGATTAAGGACATGATTCAAAGCCTATGAAATGATGTTTATTGACTTGAAAGGATCAGGACGTACACCGTCCAACCTAATGCTCACAAAACAACTTTATTCAATAAATGTTTTTTTTTAATTAATTCAATAAATGTTTTTTTTTAATTAATTCAATAAATGTTTTTTTTTTAATTAATTCAATAAAACTGAATGGATTTATTCATTCAGAAACCCATTTTTGAGGCCTGAAGGGTGTGTTTGGTGCATCTGGTAGGGATTTGAGAAGAGTGGGTCAGGAGGCAAGGGCAAACACAGCCCTCAGCCAGTGGGACCATGCAAGAAAGTAACTGAAATTTAGAGCAACTGGGAATAATAAGCTATTAGAAGTCAAAGTGTCTCTTCAGGAAATAGTGTGTGTGGATACGGGGCACTGGCACTGAGTGTATTGACTCTAATCTCCATCTCAAGGAGTAAAATACCCCTGACCTGCCATCTTCTGTTTTCCCAATTGGCTCTCAAAAGCACTGGTTGCTACAAGTAGAAGAGAATTGTATAAAAAGAAAAAAAAAATAAAAGTCCTTCGGAGCCAGAAATCACTGCAACTTGAGTCTGATGTTATACCTGCCGATTGAGCCTTCAAGCCAGGCTGGGTGCTGTGAGAATGAGAACGGGTTTTTCTCACCTGAGAAAAAAATCATTTTAGCCAGGATTTTTCTCTCGTCTCGCAGCAGCATGCAGTTCAGTGAGGAAACTACCCAACATTTTTAGACACTTTCATCCAAAGACAAGAAATTCTGCAGGAATACAACATACACACTCTGTTTTGTTGTTTCGCATCCATGTATATTTGTAAATACATACAAAAATTATGTATATATATATATATACACACTCACACATGTATGTTGTGCAGAAGATCTGAAATTTCTGAAAACTCCGTAGTGGCAAAACTTAATTCTTTAAAATCCTCAGGCACTTTGTAAGAGTTAAATTAATACTGGTATAATTAAAATGGTAATTCTATTTGTGAAAAAAAAAAACAAGTATTTAAAGAATGTATTTTCCTATTGGTTATATGGAGTGTGCTTAGGTTCAGCAATTATATGCTAAGTAAAAGCAGCCTCTCCTGTAACGATTTCATGATAATCTGACCTTTGATGCTCCTAGATCTCAGCGGCTGCCGCTTTCTCTATAGTTTACAGACTCTAAAGTAATTAATACCTATGAAATACCACTGCTGGCCTTCTGATGTGGTTGGGTCCTTGAGTGCTCCCTTTTCTCTCTCTTGAATACCTGAATATTGAATAACGGGCACATTTTCAAGGTCACAGCCAAGCCAAAAGCCAGCTGCCAACTTTGGGCAGAGAAGACCCTTGGTGGAAGAGGAATCTCGGTTGGGTGTGCTGAAGCCTGGTTTTGGATGACCACTAAACCCTCTGCATCCTCTTTCTGAGGGGGCACAGGTCCCCAACACGATTAGGGAGGTTAAGGAGGCAGGAGTGGACAAGTTCAGTCCCTTCAGCCCTGATTTTGCTGTTTCTGAGCTTTTCAGACCCAGCCTGGCTCACTTGGGTGCAGTGCTCAGCATCTCAGGGTCACACGTGGATCATGAGTTCTGGGGGGTCTGGCCAGTGGTCTGCACCTGCTGAAGGGCACATCCCAGCTGAGGGAGGCACTGGTAAGCACCCTCTGTTTGGGGGTTCAGAAGACATAATTCAAAATCTGACATGCTTAATTTTGTTTAATATCAAGTACAATAATAGCTCTGGAAAAGCTGTCTTTCAGGGAAAGGTAATGAGTAATAATAAAAACAGGTGAGGAGAGAGGCCCTTTTATCATTGTCAATCAGCTGGGAACTTCTTTGAGATTATTCCTGCACGGTTAATAACATTGTTTTTGTGAAGGCTTTTAATGACGGAACCTTTCTTCCATCCTTAGCTATGACAATAACCACTCTGCTTTTTCTCCTTCAACAAGCTACTGTGTGTAGTTCAGTGCATTAAGGAACATTATTAAATATAGAGGTTTCCTCTAATTAAGCCATTGGCAAAAGATTGCTTGTCCAGTCATTTGCTGGTGATAAGTATTGAAGGAAATTATATCTTGTACAGAGCATTACACTTTTCCCGCCGTGCTTCTCCTAAAAAAAGAACAAAATGATATAAAAATCAAGCAGTGAGATTGAAAACTCAAGCACTCAGAAATTAGATAATGCCAGAATGACAGCTGCCTGAATCTGCCTTGCGTTAGGAAAGGCACATTCTGTCCTTCTCTGCTCCCGATCACGAGCAGTTCCCCTTTTGTCGCTGATCTCGTACCCTGTGCCCCATCTTTTCCTGTCATGAAATTACCATTTCTTCTGGACTCTTCATTCTTGAGCTTTTTAGAATTCTTCTATCAAGAGCAAACCACTTTTTCTAGTCTTATTCCTGGAAAAAAAAGAGAAATAATTTTATCTAGAAATTTTCCAACACCCCCCTGCCTCCATAGACTCCCCTGTAATTAAAAAAAATGTTTGTGCACCTTGAGGGAACCACCATTGGTTCATTGTTTCAGTAATTGCATGTAGAAACAATGGTATATTTAAGATGTCTGGTTATTCTGGACATGATTTTTAAAAGCTGCTATTTCCTATAGTGTGTCTTGCTCAATTCAGGAACCACACAGAAAATGTAATGAGTAGAAGTTTTTAACATGCCCCTTTGAAGAAAAGCAGTGGAGAGAAAAATCTTATCTTGTGGTTAGTTCAGTTACTGCGGATTATAAGTAGGTTTCCTGGTTGGTGGCACCCTGCATATAATCTCAAAATCTGGAGTCTACGTGTCTTTACTGAAGAATACCTCTGAATCTGAAAATCAGATGCATTTACTAATTGTTCACATCTTATAAATTACGGATCTACCCTTGAAGGAGGCTTTAATAATCTATGAAATCCTGAATAAGAGTCATTCTCCATCTTCTAGATAAACAAAACAAAGCCACAGCTTTAAAAACAACAAGAAGCCTCTTCACTTTTTATCTTAATGGGAAGAAACCTAATCAAAAGCCAGCGATTAATGAATCTCTCCAGGGTTTCTATTCTTGAAGAGATTAGTTACAAAGGCTGAAATAGTTTCAATAGGCAGGTGTGATGTTGAGCTCAGATGATCTATTTGTATATGCTCAGCTAGAAATAAGAGTTGCTAAAATCCAATATTTGGATGAAGATTCTCCTTTTCAATGAAACCAGAGAAACAGTCAACAAATCCTCCAATATTCTCTCATTTATGTGTGCAGAAATGTCCTAGAGTGCCAATAAAGTCGTTTACTGCCAGGAAATGTCATTAAAAAGTGGTTTGTTGCACGTAGGAAACAAACTGAAAGCATGTTTTTAAGAAAGTATTTTTTTGGGAAAGGAAAACAGAGCTCTCCAGAAATATGCTAACTGCTTTTTTTGGATTGGGCAGCCAGTTATTTGCTTCTTGCAAAAAACCGAAAGCCCAGGCTGAGAATGTTTACCTGAAATTTGGCAAGGTTAATGCATTTTCACTGTTTGTAGCCAGTGCTTGCATCCAGAAATAGAAGCAGCCTTTTGCTTTCAGGAGTGGCCTGACACCTTCACCTGCCATTTGAATAGAAAGATATAAAAGTTCTGTTGTTCAGCTCCACCTCTGCTTCAGATCTCTGGCACGTTTAATTCATTCTGCATCGCTCCAAGGAGTGGGAATCTTGCCAGCTGAGGGCTCCCGTTGCTTCTGCGGGAGATGGTGGAGAAGTTTTAATAAACACATTTAATTTATCGGCTAACCATAGACTTTTCTGCAATTCATACCAACTAACTTGGCTGTGTACTAGGAAAAAAAAAATCACGATGTCATATGTACAAAGCCTGTCACTTGTCATATGTTAAATGAATAAATAATACTTCCTTCTACTGTTAAATGCCCCCAGAACATTCCTAGGATCTTCGCAGGCAGCTGGCTCACAGTGGTGTGTGATGCTGGACACCCTGTTTCAACTGCACTGCATTTGTCATGTGTGTTCTTTCATTTGACTTCTGATCAGACACTTTTCACCTCTTTTTCACCTCTCCTTTTTGTTCCCTGGATAAAACTTCATCATTTTGCCGTCCCAGGCTGCGTGTAAGCCGGAGAAGCTAGGAGTGCTTCTGAGCTGTGAGAGATTGTGAGCACTGATCCTGCTGCTCCTCCTCTTCCATTTTCTTTCCCTGGGAAGGAGATCCAGGCATGGATGGGCTCCATGGTGTTCTCCAGCTAGTTTCATGATCCAGAGGACCAAGTAAGCAGCCTCCCAAGGCTGAGTTCAGCTTAGACACAAGCACAAATGTCATGGGGCTTTAGAGTATCACAAATAGGAGCAAGGAGGAACTGAATGCTTTTTTCTTCTTTTGTAGATGGTATCTTGTTTTGCCAAAATAAACACGCCAACTTAGTTTAGTCCACTGACATCTCAGGATGTCTGTGGCAGTGCAGTCGGGACTTTGTATAAATGTGACCGTGAAGGTAACAACTGGGGTCAGGGCTCCTTGCGTTGTTAGGAGAGCACCTCTGCTCTGAGGACTGTGCCATCTAACTACAAAAAAGAAATGTCAAAGTCGATAGCGGGCGCAGGCATCTCAATGCCATGCTCACACTGCTGGCCCACACTGCCTCTCTAAAGCCGTTTCAGGCATTGATTTTGTAAGTCAGCCCTCACTTTCTTTCTTGTGGAAATTGTCCCAAGACTCTTGAATGTGCTCATAGCTCCTCACAGGGTATGGCTGGCTGAGGGAAACTGATAAAAGGGGATGTGTTTTCCCATGGTTATTACTTCCCTAAAATCCTTCCTGAGTGTTGATATTATTTGGTTTATGAAGTAGTAGTTTGTGCAATTTTATGTTGCCTGGAAAAGAAACCATGATTTACTTGATTGAAGCTCCCAAAAGCAGAGAAAGCAAAAGGCATCAATCTCTCCAATACGAAATTCTGTAACTGGGCGGCTATAAAAACGTGCTTTGAGTTTGTGCAAAATGTAGCTACTACTAAACAGCCCAAATGATAAAGCATTTTGTAAGAGCATAATGCTCTCATTTCAGTCTTTCTGATCTAATTTATGACTAAGTTTTCCCTTGGGAGATGATACAATAAACTCTCCTGGAAACCACTCTGCAAATATGTTGAAGGCCAATCAGGTATTACAGATAAAATGTCAAAATTCTTATTGACTTGCTGAATACGTAGTCATCTATAGCTTTCCTCAGGACAGAAAGATGTTAGCTGTGAAGATTGGGTTGTTACGGAGTGGAAGACTTAGTTTAGGTCGTAACATGAACAGCTTAGGGTTTATTGTGTGCATTCAGACAGCCTGTGTACCTGAAAATTAGATGCTTCCTAAGCAGATACACAAACAGAGGAATTATGTTTTAGACAGGAAGCATTGGGAAGACTCGCGGATATTGATGTAAGTCTGATCGGTTTCTCTATTCAGATGAGATTTTTAACTGAAAAGCAGGCATAGACACATGGGGCAAACTGACGCCTAAGCTTAAGTCTAACTCAGTCAACAGGAAGAATACTTGTGTATGTCTTTAGAAACTGTATTTCAAAATTTGAAAGCAAAAGGGGATTTTTTTTTTTGGTCCTATTATTTGCCTATCATTTCTATTTAAAGTTCCCATTCCCACATTATTATTATTTTATTTTTCACATCCCACATTGTTTTCCCAGCAACACTTTGCAAAGTGAGTCAAGATACACATTTCAGAGGCTCCCCTTGTTTTTGTCCGTCACCGTCACTTGTCACTTGTGGGGCTTCCTTTCCAAATTCCAGATTTGGGCGTTGTTCTGCAGTTCAGTGGATTCTAGACTGGCATTTGTTTTGCCTTCAAGACCCTTCTGTAATGTAGACTCACCTAACTTGCTTCATCGATGCAAGAGTGTGATTCCTACATCAAACTCAGTAAATAAATAACTACATGGCTAATTCTCCTATTTTAATGTATGAAAAGTCCCACTTTTGGAATAATGAAATATCAAGGACGGCCATTCAGAAAACAAAGCTTTAGTTCAACAACTCCCAAGGAGGTTCTATAAATTATGTACCAAAATCTTAACTTAAAGATTTCCAGCAGCTTTAATGGAAGATGCATCTAACTGACTGCTACTTTAATTTTGAAGAAATCAAATGCTATGTTCTATCCAGTGATGTGCTGACGAGGATGTTATTAATATTTTGTAAGCATATTACCAAAGAAGACTAGATGTCTGTGTGGACAAGAGTATGATTTAAAGTTTCTATCAGCTGTCTTAAATAACTGAGTCACAGTTCAATTCTGCAGCCAGGCAGCAGTGCAAGGCTCCTCAGGTACAGCTCTTAACAAAATTGTATCTAAGCGCTTCCTTTGCCTTTAATACATCTTGAGGAAAGCTGAAAGACTACCTGAAGTTCCTCTCTTTTTTGGTAACAAATTAGAATCTAAACTGCAACTTTAGTGTTTTGGACAATAAATTCTCTCAAGCTTTCAAGGCAATTCCAGTTACGATACACCACTTGCTTCCTGATCAGGCACCAGAAAAATGTTTTTCACAATCTGTGTTCTGATGTTGATCAATGTGCTCAAACTTGAGGGATTTTTATTGAGGCTCATACAGTGTATCTGAAAAACTGCTGGTGCTCAGAAGGGCTTAACATCACAATTTCACAAGTGTTGACGTAATTGAAGGATGCGCAGCGTGGAAGGAGACAAGACTTGAGCTTGTTGTGGAACAAAATTCCTTATGTGCATGCTCTGTGTTAGCTTTGACGTTGTCTCTAAATGGAGTGTCCTCTTAGACAAGAAAAATGTCAGTATATACTATGTATTTCTCATGGTTATGGATGGGGCTTTGAGAGAAGCTGGCAACAGCTTATGTGCCTGAATCCTGTAAATACGTCTCCTGAACTCCTTAGAAAATCTCATTTTATCATGTCATTAAAAATTCATCACCATCAATGAGCAATGCATGGAACAGCTAATTGAGCTCCATAAATTGTAATAGGCTAGCTGTTTCCACAATTTGGATATTAATGTTTCCCTTAGAGTTAGCATTGCAAGTGCTGTCGCTGCTTAGAGGCCACTTTCTAGTTATTTCAATAAATGCTAATTTTTTTTATTATGACAAATGAAAGATGTCTTGCATTGCATGTATGAGCAAATAATGAAAATTAATTGATGATGTTTTACGTTACCAGTGCGCTCACAAACACGCTTGACTGAATTTTGTGAAGGTGGGTATTATGATTGCCCCGAGAAGTTAAGCAAGTGTTGTTTTTGCTGTATTGTGGTTTTTACTCATAATGAAAACAGGAAACTAATTTAGACAGTGGAATGTCACACAGTTCTAACCAGGTTTAAATGTGTACCCTTTAATTGGTCAAGGAGCAAACTATTAAATGCTCTATTCAAGTCAAATTGAGATGTGAGCAGCTTCTGAAGGAGCTGATGTGGTGGTGACTATTCATGTTTGTTATTTTAATTGTGACTTTGCTGTGGCATGTTTTACCTATGTTAAGGTGGAAAAAAGCGTGATGCACTTGGGAAATATTTTCCCCTTAGTATCACTTAGAAATCTGACTTTCTTAGGGTTTAACGTAATCCTACAAAGTGCACAGTTCACACTGGAGGCTCAGCCTAGCTCCTTGGATCAGAGTCAGGAGATGTCTGCTACCTGCTGGCAGCTGGGCCAGCAAGGAACCTTGCTGCTGCCTCATGAAATGGATATCCCCTGAAATAGAAATTACTGGGTTTGCCATAGATGGGACAAAAAGTCATGGGTCATTCCCTATGTATTTCTGCTTCAAAGTTATTTGCTTTTTCTGTTTCCCTCCTTGTGATGGAGGAAGAAGAAACCCCATCCTTGTGGAAACCCCCGTGGCCACCCAGGCTTTTCCAGACTTTATACCTCTGGAGTTGGCACACTGGCTTCCCCAAAGCACTTCTGTCTCGCTGCTATGAGTGCTGGAAAAGCAAAGGCTGTCTTTGTCTCTTGAGTGAATATGCTGAATATTTGAATGTTTGTGATGAAAAACACTCATTCTTCAGGTGATCCTCATCTCCTGTGCTTGTGTTTATTGGCGCTTTCAAAGTGAGGTCCAACCAGCCTCAAAATATACTTAGCTTTTATGGAAAAGGGGAAGATTGACCTACAAGGTGATACACTGTCTGAGGTCCCACAAGCACAAGCTGACCCCTGCAGCAGGTTGCTGTAGCTCCGACTCCTGCACCGGAGCCACATGTCCAGTCAGGTGAGGCAGCAAGGGCTTTACCGGATCAGGTTCAGCAACTGGAGAAATAACACGTCTGCAGCTGAAATGCAAACCCAGAGTATAGCTCTCTTTGGTGCCTTAGCCACAGCCTAACCTTCCCCGGTAGATGTTAAGAAGACTTAGTAGTGTTTATGAGAAACATCAGCTTCCCTAATCGTTCATTGATCTGTTGTTCTGGGCAGAATGATGAAGTTTTTGCCGTTATTTTGCTCCGTTTCGCTCGGATTCGTTTGACTCCAGCCAAAGGACGATTGAAGATGGCAAGAAACAATCTTGCCTTTTACTCCCAGCTGACAGGATAATTCTGGCTTTGCTGTCAGGAGCCTAAAATGCTTTCCCTGCACTCAGCTAATATTAGTTGTAATTAAGGGAACGGCTTGTCTAGTTTTTACGGTCCAAAGTTTTAACAGTTTTTACGGCTTTTACAGTTCAAAGAACCTCTGAAAAGAACCCGTTTAGTTTTGGTGGATCTTTTCTCTGTTTGCCCTGCACGCACCCACCCAAACCCTCTGAAGCAGCTGCCCCAGCGTGCTGAGGGGAGCAGCGGCCTCAAGATGGGTGTGGGTGCAAGATGGCAGCGGCTGCCGCCATTTTGCGACTGCCGCCATTTTGCGACTGTTGCCATCTTGCGGCCGCCCCTTGAGGTGCAGCAGCCTTTCGGGACATGAGGCCTTGACTGGGTCTGTCGTTGACAGGTAACATGTTTGTAGCTCTAAAAACAAAAAATCGGATATGTTGGGATCATAGAGGCTGTCAGGAGGCTGGTTTATAGGCTGCCGTGCCTAGTGTAAGCTCATTCCCGCTGCCATAGCCAAACAACTCAGGGGAGACAAAGGCCTGTCTCTGCCTCCCTCAATGGCTTCTTCACCTGACAGATTGTGGCTCAGGAGCTGGAAGGGTGACAAGGAAAGGCAAGATCACGCCAGGCAGGAATTCCCAGTCAAAATAAAGCTGTAAGGGGGTTGGGGACAAGTCCTGCAAAATCGTGGTGGACAATCAAGATTGGAGATTACCAAAGTTCAGGAACTTCGAGCTTTTTCAGAAATTCTAAGTCCACTGGTGATTACTCTGCTTCTTTCCATCCCAGTTGTAGGTTATGGGAACAAAATGCAGTAATTTGCATCCCTGTCTCCTTTTTTCCTTTCCTGAGGGACAGAGTAATGAGAAACGTATATTTGAGAGGATCTCCAGCCCTCACAAGAGAATCAAGCTAGGAGGTGACACTGAGGCTACCACTGCTGTGAGTCACTCCACCTTCTTGGTGAGACGCAGATTGAAGTTGAAGGAAAAGCAGCTCCAATAGAGCAGTAGGATACCTGAGCTTATACTGGAGCTCAGGATACATGAACAGGAAAGCGTTCAGCCGTGTATACAAAGGATGAGAGGTTCAAATCATGCCTAAGCTTGGCATGAGTTGCGGAGGAGGAGATCAGGCTGGCTGATCCCGTCTGGCATGAGGATTTCTGAGTCTGCATGGAAGACAGCAGGCATCTTTGCAGTGACTCCAGCAGGGCTTGGGGTGAGCTCCAAGCAGGCAGGTGTCCATTTTCAGTAAGAATCACGTCAAAACTAGCAGTGACTGCCAAAGTGACAGTGTTGGCCAGGAGGAGCTGAAACCTGAGCTGCCTGCTGCACTCTCAGTATGGTTTTTTTTCAAGGTGGACCAATCAGAAAACATCATCCTGCAAAATGTGTTGTTGCTCAGCCTTTTTTGTTCAAATTTGAATTAAAAAATAAACCCCCAAATTAACATAACAGACCGCTAGCTTTGGTCAGTTGGGTTGCTATGTTCTGGTAAATAAGAAACCCTTAGGTTTATTTTCATAATTTTGTTTTGTAAGGATTAAGGTGGCAGCTTCTTTAGCAAATAAATAGGTGTTGCAATAGTGATGGAAGCCGTGGGACTGGAAAGAATTTTCTGGCTTGTCAAAATATTTGCCATAATTTGTCATTTCAGTCAGATAAAGCAAACAAAGTACTAAGGCTTCAGGGTTAGGGGTGGCAGTTCACGATTATAAACAACAAAACTTTGTCATTTTCATCCTCTTTTTCTGAATTTTTTATTTTGGAATAAAGATTTGCTGGCGAGTGTGTGTGTGTAACTTCAGTGCCATGCTGAATTAGGGCCCTTTCAGGTGGATTTGCTGTACGACAGTAAATAAGACATACCCTAAAAATAGAAAATGTGGTTGTAAGTGAAAAAAAATTGGCAGAGAAGACTTGGTCAGATGCAGTTTTGGAACGGCTTTTAATTTTTTTTCAACTCAATTCCAAGTTAAACATGCGTTTAAATTAATTAGAGCAATTACAGTATCCCTAGAATAACAGTGGAGAAACTGAAGCCGTGAGTATAATCTTAACATTTCCTAAATTCTGAAGAAAGGATAAAAAAGCCAGCTTCAGGAAATTTTTGCATACGATGAAAACAAATTCCTGACCAAACTGGCTAAGCTGAAATGTCTGAAAGCAAAGAGCTATCATGAAAGTGCTGGAAAGCTTCTGATTATAACGGCATCAGTGTCCCAGGGTATAATGCAGCTCTACAGTTAATATTGAGCTTCTGAACCGTACTTTTCAACCTAGCTCAACTCGCTGGGTTCTCATCAAAGTCCTGTAATGACACTGTGCTCTGTTTGGATGCCAAGCAAGTCTTGAAATAGCTCCAGAGCTTTTTCAGCAGCTTCAGCTGAGTACAGATGTTTGACTTTAGAAGGAGAGTGAATGCCTAATGGCGTATAAATCCGTCCTTATGTATAATGCCACACTTGTTAATAATCTTACAAACTTTTAGAAACCTAATTAAAAGGCTCTTGCGTGCTTACGTATGAAATCATGGCAACAGCGCTGAAGCAGCAAAGCAGAAGCCTGTCCTTTGTGCTGCAAATCCATGTTGTCTTTCGTTATTAATGATACCTTTACAGCACACGTAATTCGATGTGTGCTATAGTTTGCCTGTTTGTTTTTATTACGATATTGACTGGAGTCCCCATCATGTTAGTTATAGTCTGTGCACGTTCCTCTAAGCAGAATTTTTCTTTCTATGTGTTGTTTAAGGTATCGACTTTGCCAAAGGGGAGAAAAAAGTGCGTGCATCCACTTAAGCACACAAGTAGTTATATCAATTTCTGTCCATTAAATATACATGCATGCATATATATACATGCACGCAGTGGTTGCAGGCTGTTGCAGGCATGGAACTGGGTAAGATCTGAAAACCGTATTTGAGAGACCCTTTCCAATGTGGAGATCCTGTTTCTGGGAGCAGCTCTGGGCAGGAGCATCCCTCAGCCTGTGTGAAGTCCTGCTGAGGATGGTGGGGTTCTGTGTGAGCATTGAAATGACGCTTTTCAAAGGCATTTGCAGATTTCTAGGCCATTTATTTAAATTCCTTGCAATGAACTTTATTTTGTGCAAGAGCATACTTTAAAGATCTTTTTTTCTTTCTAAAAATATCTTAGTTTTGTTTATCTTCTGAACTTTGAAAAACTGTTTCTAGTTATTGGGTTTTGGGGTGCTTTTTCCCTTTAGAAATCCAGGCAATCGATTCCTGAGTATGAGTGGGAAGGTTATTAAGTAGTTCATCTAAAGCAAAGAGAGATTCCAGCCAACCAAAGACGATGCAGCAATCGTTTTGCTAAAGGTTTTGATATCAGTTTTGATCTTTATAGCCTGTATGCTTCCAGCACTTCCAAATGAAACTTGAAGTTGAATCTTTACAAATGTTCAGTGCTAGATTTAATTTAGAAGTACTAAAGTGGGTGTTAATCCAGATTTGCTGTATTTTTATTTACTCTTCCAAACCTGTCCTCCATTTCTACCATCCGTTCCTGTTCTATGGTGAGCTCTGCCAGAGGTGTTCCACTTGCCCCATGTCGTGTCCCTTCAGTCTCACCCTGAAACGCTTTGTACAACAGTTATTTGCAGACAGAGTCTTACCTGAATTGTGGCATTGCCCCAGTGGATTCTGCTCATGTCCTGCAGAGGCCTTTGACCTGCTCACTGCTTTGACTTGTGCCAATTCATCCTTCTGTGCATCTTTAACACTTACTGTGAATTTCTGCTCAAGTTGCATAAAGCTGAAAAGAATGTCTACCTCTTAACTTTTTAGTTTTTCACTGGGTATCTCTAATAACTCAGTTAAATTGAAACAGAAATGTGGCTAAAATTAGTTAATTGAAACAGAATTTGTTTTCAAAATTTGGAGGTTTTTCCTTGGCTACCGGAATCTCATACTAAAGCATCTGTTGTATGAGAGATTCAGAACAATTAAAAGCAGACCATTTCTAAGGTGTTTGTTTCATTTTTGTCTTTCAGTCTATCCGAGAAGTCACAGGCTATGTTTTGGTGGCTTTGAACCAGTTTGAATACCTGCCATTGGAGAACCTGCGCATCGTTCGTGGGACCAAACTCTATGAAGAGCGATATGCTTTGGCAATATTTCTTAACTACAGAAAGGATGGTAACTTCGGACTCAGGGAACTTGGCTTGAAGAACTTGACAGGTAAGTGGAACTCGCACTTACGGATTTGGTGCAAGAAAAAAATGAGCTTGTTGAATATTTACCCTCAGTGCCCTCAGTCACTTGCGTTCTGCAAATAAAAGAGGTACCACAAGAGACTGGCAGCTGTATGTTGTTCGAGAAGCTTGTTGGTACCTCATTTCTTTCCTTTTCTGGTTCACAACTTTACTTTTATCAAGTCAAGTTGATCAAAGGCTCCGTATGGAATTCATGCCAGGAGTGTACTTGAAACAAAAATGGTTGTTGAAGGAGTAAATGAACTTTTTTTCTTAGTTTTTAAAATATGAGCGTGTCGGTTTCCTTGTGATCTTCGGTTATTGCATGCGTGTCACTTCAGGTGTTAGGTATTTTCTGCCAAGTTAACTTTGTTTTAGCATCCCCTCTGCCTCGGTTCCTGCTGCACTGAGGGGAGAGGACAAGGATAGGAGGGGGAGACTGTCTTTGGTGTATAATTTTAGAACTCCCTTTTCTAAGCAAAAATACTATACTATATATAGTGAGAAAAGTGCTTGTTCTTGAGACAAAAATTGAAGCCATGGTTTTGTGTTCATCTGTAAACTCAGGGCTGGATCATGATGTGGGGTAGATCAACATTTCATTTCTCCCAGCTGAGGATCTACAGTCAGATCTGCGAGATTAAAAATCGGCTAAATATCACCAGACTGTAACTTAATAAAGTGCTGGCAGCGGCAAACTTTTTAGGGAGTTCCCTGGAAGTATTTTATTTATACCTCGTTCCTCATCAGCTATGATCATTTCTACCCTAAGCTTTAGTGATTGCGAAATGGCTTTTTTTTTCTGCTAGTGGCTAAATGCTGCCTGAAAATCACTGACCTGAGCTGGATGTGGAGTTTGAACCTGAGTGCATAGAGGTGGGAGCCTTCTGAACTATAATTAGTCACCCTTCGCTCTCTGCTCTTCTGGTGTCACGGTATTCAGAGCAGCACACAAGTGCTTACAGCTCCTTGTTGTTCAAGCCTCAGAAGGCCATACAGCTAAGTTTTCAAAAACAGGAGGGAAAAGGAGGCTTGAAATATTTTACAAAGTAAGACCATTTTGGCTGACTCTTTCTGATCAGGCTCTTTCTTCTGGTCATGTTTTTAACAATTTTCTTTACCGAGACCATCATGCTGATATCAGAGCGCTTCCCAAGGTCTCTAAA
This sequence comes from Eurystomus gularis, assembly GCA_013400335.1. NCBI lineage: Eukaryota > Metazoa > Chordata > Aves > Coraciiformes > Coraciidae > Eurystomus > Eurystomus gularis. Next base: position 1,335,912 of record VZZY01006574.1, on the reverse strand, counting down.
TCCCCGCCATCTACCACTCTTCTCTCTATCACTGTCGTAATCCAATTTCTTCCTCTTCTGTTCCCACATTTCTTCCTGTCTCTCTGATTTAGGGTGGTCATTGTGACTGTCAATGCCTTCACATAATACAGAGCCATAGCATCAGGTAATAGTAGTATTATCTTTTTCTTTGTGTACTTTGTCTTGTCTGTGGGTCTCAAAAGACTTTGTAAAAGACATTAGGCTGGGTGAAACTGAGACAGAGAGGTGATGTGAGGCCAAAGCCGGAGAAGGATTGGAGCCCTTTCCTCTTGGGTCTAAGGCTGCTGCTGTTCTGCCAGGGTGGGTTCTGCAAGTGAGGGTTGTGTTTTCAGTGCTTGTTTAGCCCTGACTTTGCTGCTCAGTAAGGTCCAAAACCTTATCTTGTAGGCTCCGGCTCAAGATTTTCCTTTGAACCAGCTGCCCTATGCCAACAGGCAGTTTCTCTGACTCCAGAGATTCTCTCTGGAAGTTGCTTTTACCTGATAGGCACAGATAGCAGGTAGCTTGGCTTTCTCTTCAAGTGTCCTAAGAAAACCTGCCGTAGCTCAGTCTCTGAATCTTTCCTAACATGGGACCATTATGGCCACTTCATCTGATTTAGGTGTTTACAGAGCCCTCTGACGGGATTATTTGGCTCAAAATGTATTGTTGTCTCTTGGAAGAAAAGTGCCCTAATAACACTAACTTGTCTCTGCTGAGCACTTAAAATAGCTTCTGGGTGCTGAATATGAGCCAGTGCATGCTTCAAAATACTCTTTAATATTTTCTAGATAGCATGTGCCAGGGCCTCATGAGTCTCTTCAGCAGCTGTTCTTTGACCATTTTGTATACTGGTTAGGAGGCACCTGGCTATTTTAACCCACAACCTGTTTCTCGTTGCAAAGGCTCTGCCTGGGGCATATTAATACTTAATTTATTTTCCTAACATATCCTTAACGTTAGTAGCTGCATAAAAATAGCTGGTGGATGTTGCAAGGCTGTGGTAGGTCAGCTGTGTCTGAACCTATCCTTATCTATGAACTGTTCCACATTTACATCAGAAACAACCAGTGATTTGTTATTAAATTTAAGATGAAGCGGCCCCTGTGAGCTTCTAGTCCACTGCAGATTTCAAGAGATTACTTTTGAATGGTGCATCTCTTCCACTTGAGAAAAAGAAAAACATTAACTCTTACCTTGCATGTGAGGAACTGTCTTTCCAGTGAAGAACTGTCTTTCCAGGGCTGATGCCTTGTTCACAGAAATTTGGGAAGTTCTCTTTTTACTTGTGCAGTGCCTGGATGATGGGATCCTGAGGGTATTTCTGCCCAGTACTGCACAATATACAAATACAAACACTATGCCTTGTGTTAAATAAATGAGGAAGCGGCTCTCACGTGCAGGTTATCCTCAGACTTAACCAGAGACAGGGTTTCAGCCTCCTGTGCAGTACCATTGCATTATTTTCAGTCTGCTGTTAACAGCTGTGTTTTTATTGCCAGATACCTATGTGAAGTTTTCATATTTAAATGTAGCTTTAAGTGCTTGGATTTCCTCCCTTAGCCTATAACAAAATGACAGCTGTGAAGGCAGTAAGTTTTATCTCACACAAAACATGATGCTATTCTCACTCATTATATCTGTCTCTCTGAAAGGGAGTTTTCTTTGTGTAGTGCAGGCCAGAAGCATGTCCTAAAATTCATGTGACACTTGCAAAAACTCTTGCCTGTAAAAATCACGTTCTCAGTTGTTATAAAAACTTCGTTAATGATTCCACAGAAGCGTCAAAAACAAACAGACACTGACCTAATGAAGTGGCTGCTGCCATCTCAGCTGGACTCATCTCCGCTCGCAGATTCAGCTGCCAAGTGTCCTTAAAGTAAAAAGGAAGGTTTGACATACATATTATTCAGCCTGAGATTAGCAGAATAACTGATGCTGACAGAGAAGGTGTGCCAGCTTCTTCCATTTGTTGCCTGTGAGCTAGTGCAAATCATTCCTGTCTTCCCCAGGTAGCTAGGCAGTCAACCTTAACTTACCCAATGAAAGGGCATAATCATTGTTCACACTTTGAGAACTCCAAATATAGAGAATACCTGATGGCTGCGTTTCATGACGGCATTTATCTTCATGAGTGGGGAAAGAGAGATAACTCACAAGTGCCAAAACCACTTATGAAGCATCCCGTATTTTCCTCTGAGTGAAGATGAATAAGAGAGATCTACAGCGAGTGATGTATCTTTGACTGAGCAGTGATAACCTCATCTCCCCCGTTGGCCTTGGAGACAGAGGCTCCCCTGTGTGTCCCTGCACAACCACTGAATCCCTTGAATACATTAGAATAAAATGGACTTAGCAGTGATTAGCTCAGTAACACCCAAAAGCAACAAAATCTGTAGTTTCTGATCCGCTTGTTCTGCAGGAATGCAGATAAATGATAAATGAAGATAACGGAGGTTCAGGTGACAAATGCGTGTTGTAGCTGAAAGGATTAGGTCAGTGACAGACAAAGAAAGGAAATCTTATTTGCTGGGCAGGAGAATCGTAGTAAAAGGACCATTTTCTCTGAATGTACAAAGTGATCCATTGCAAATTTCCTCTTCTAGAGATTTTTGTAATAGGTTTTGGTTTTTCAGGATTTGATTAAATGTATTTAATTGTTCTATAAAACAATATTTTAAAGTTCTATGACCATTTCTATAACATTTTCATTGTCTTTTTTCTACCCACAAGAAATAGAAAATGCTAAGGAGTGCTTTAGAAGAGCTAGAGAATGCTCCCTTATGAAAAAGGTTGCTTTTCAATGAGTTTCTTGTTTGCTTGTTTTTAACAAGGACTTGCTATAATTACATTGCCACTTGATCAGGCCGGAGGGATGGACATGGGAGGAGTCAAATTTCCTTTCAGTTTTGTTCACTTTGCACATTTTGGACCTGCAGCGTTTTTTGAAATCTTACTTAGCTACCCACTGAGGGCCCGAGCTCTTTCAGCGCTGTGTGCCTGCACAGAAAGCATTTTTGAGGCGGGGATTAAGGCCACCCTCTTTTGATTGTCTTGATCACAAATCCCTCAGCCTGTGTCAGCAAGACCTCTCCTTGGACCACACGCGCAGGGCACGAGGCACTGCTGAGCTCGCTGGTTAGAGACGTGATTGCCTGTGTGTGACACCCGGCCTGAGCGGACGAGAACGGGGTCTGCTGATTGTGCCATATTCCTTCATCACTGCGGCTTCCCGCCAGTGGGGCGAGCTGGGAAGAAAGCAATATGTAACTTGCCTCAGGCTTCTTATGCAACAGGTGGGCAAAGCATTGCATCTCTAACCTCAGAGAGGTGTTGCTAGGATACGTGGAGGACTGAGGAATTGGTTTAAAATTCCCTTTGGTACCCTCTGTGCGCAGGGCTGCTGCAGGAGTTACCTGCCCTGTAGACGAAGCTGCAGTGGCTCAGTGGCTGCCCAGGACTGCTCCTTTCCCTGTATCCTCAGAGCCGCACAAACCACAGAGGCATTTGTATCCCAGCACATCTTTGCTGGCAGGCAGATAGGTAGGAGAAAAGGGAGGAACACCTCGAGCATGGCTGTGCTTCCCTAGGGAAAAGAGAGGAGCTCTTCTGTGTGGTGGCACAGACCTTTGGGGCACAGTGCAGGACCTGCCATGGGTTCCCCTTGCTCATCCCTGTGGAAAGAAGGGCCAAGGCTTGTGGCTGCCCCCACGCTCATAAATGCAAGTGTGCCTGCTAGCGCACGTCTGTTTTTCTCCCCCAGGACAATGAGAGACCATTTCTTAGAAAAAAATTTGCCACATTGCAGCTCCTGCTCTCCTCAGACATTGTAGGTGTCATTTGGTAGCCAGGAGAGTCCAGAGACCAGGCTCTGCTGGCAGTCCTACGCAGTCACCCTGTGCTGAGCATGGAGGCAGTTACTAGCACAGATTCAGGCTGCTCCCTGACGGTTGGCATCAGTGCCTGGAAACGCTTCCAGGCACTCCTCGGCTTACGGCTGCAGACGTGATCCCGAGGAATCCCAGATAAGGGACCTGCAGGCTGAGGAGTGACTGCCTCCAGCTAGCAGAAAATTGCTTACAGGTCTTATCAAGGCAAATAGGTATATTGTATATGGCCAGAAATAAATACTGGTTTTTGAGCCCTCTGAGATTGATACTCAGGAGTTACTACAGTCGGCAACAAGGGCGGGATATTGGTTTTTAATTTCAGTAAGGCTACAGTTTTTCACTCTCTGAAGGATTTGGATACTCTTTACTCATGCTAAAGGTATAACTAATGTCTGTGATTCTCTGCAACTTGTTAAGCAACAATTTATGCTCAGTTTTCTTTACTTCATAGCACTTTACTGTTCGCAGTTCTGTCTCTAGTGTTAGAAATGCATAACCTTGTTTGAAATGATTATAGCAAGGAATTAAAGAGTTCATAGTAATAAATATAATGGTAAATGTTTTTAACTGGAAATTGAAAGGATCCAACAGAAAGTTGTTTGCTGGTGTCCCCGTGCCCCCCAGTATTTTCACTTGAACTAAGAGTTACATATAGTGGATTGCAAATGGTCTAAGCCAGTCTATTGAAAGTAATAAGCAGAATAAGTAATAAGCAGAGAACTTCACATGGCTCAGCTTCTCCCGCAACAAAACAGGGCTTAAAATCATGGGCAGGAGAAACTAGGCCAAATCCTTAGCTGGTGTAAATTGACTTACTTGCTTTGACTTTATAATGAACTGGAATTTAAATTGCCCTTTGCTTTCTTCAGTGGATAATTTAATTCATGCTTTAATTTATAAGTTAACTAGTGCCTTACTCCCACTTAAGCCCTTTTAAGGATGTTGTGTTCAGGGTGCTCTGTCAGGATTAATACCGGCTAATGATTGCTGACTCCAGGATTGTCTACACCGTGCAGAGGAGCTCTGTGCAGGGATCCTTGAGCTAAAATCAAGCCTAGCTTGCTGTGGAAATAGTGTTAACCACACCATTTGGATCCTGTGCTTGGGCTGAATAGCCCAGCAAGGTGGACACAGCAGATCGCTCCTGTCTGACTGTGATGTCTGCAAACAGAAGCGTGTTGTCCTGGGCTTAATTATATGGCTGCTGGGTAAAGAAGGGTAGTGGTCTGGGAGGAAGGATGGGGATCTAGAGTCAATAGAGAAAATCCTTTCTAGCCCTGTGGCATAACCTATGCCTCTGCTTTCTCTTGTGAATCACCACTTCTACAACAGAGCCAGTAACGCTTGCCTACTTTAATAAGGCTTATTTTGAGAGTTTGGTGTGCAAATGCTGCTCAGGGAGCATCTGACATGATGTGGAATTCAGCTTTTAACACTGGCAAATATTAGTTTAAATGTCATTAGAAAATACATCCAGGTGTGCTGCCATTGTCACCTGATAATGCCATGTAAAATAATAATGCCATTCATTCACCGTTTCTTGGCAGTTTCTCCTTTTCACCTCTCTGCAGTAGGTCTCTCTATCTGTGCATTTTTTCAATTATGAAGTAAGAAATTCTCAGTGTTCTGGAGGTGTGAAACACCCTTTAGCTTTTTAGAAATATGAGCAATCAAGATAAATCCAGTAATACTGAAGCCTTCTAGTAATGGAGTAGCTTTGCCTGACTTCAGTGACTCGAGAGCTGTAGCAGCACAGGTATTTCTCAGGCCACACGCTTCACAGGGAGTTAAACATCTGAACGGAGTAATCCCTCCATTTCAATCACACGGGTCAGGAATGGGTGGCATTTCAAAACATCCAACTTCGTCAGACAGATCTCTGTTGAGCTACACTATAACTTAAGTAAAATGCAATAAGCATTGCAGTTGGGAAGGAGTTGGAAAGTTTATAGTGACAGCACTGCTGAAAAAATATATCCCAGCTCCCCGCCTGCTTGGAAGGGAAAGAAAGAGCTGGGTTGTGCTCCACAGCCCTGGCCAAGGTCTGGTCTTGACTAGGGATTTTAGAAATTAAAACCTGTGTTGCTCTACTAGTGTATCTTCTTTAGTTCAGATGAACGACAGAAGCGTTCGTTTCAGTGGAGGGGTTTCTTCTTGTTGTTGTTGGTTTGTTTGTTTTTTCTCTTTCTACAGCCTTCTGAATTCATTGATTTTCTTATTTCCTTCTGACAGGCTCTGGCTGACAGGGAATTTGGTGCTTTTGTAAAATAATTAAAGTCTTGTGTTACATGGGGAATGTAGTCAGCACTCTGCCAGCAGAAAGCAGGTTGCTGAGCAAGACAGTTCAGTTGCCATGGGGTGGTGGGCTCTCTCTGGCCACCCACAACAGGGATTGGAGTTGTAAGCCAGCGGTGGGGCAGAGGGACCAACCTCCAGCAGCATGGGGCTGCTGACGTCTAGGGCTCAAAATGGCGTGAAACTCTGGGGATCAGGTGTCAAGTTTAGTGCCCTTACTCAAAGCTCAGCAAAGGCATTTCAGTGGTTTTGCAGCATGTGTCTGCAAGGCAGTATTTGTTTACAAGGCAGCATATGCTTACAGACCTGGATTTAAACCCAAATCCAAGGGCGAGCTCCCTTTTCTAGCTTTTCTTGCCCAGCCTATAGGAGTAAGAAGTTGGCAAGGACATCATTCACTGCAAATGCAAAAGGAGCACTGCGTTCAGAGAAGGTTGGGTCAGACTCCTAGCTTCACAGGGTGGAAATAATTGCTGTTCTTAGGGTATTGCCATGCCTGTTCATTTTCATGCCATTTGCTGCTGAGGGAAATTCCCTAGAAACTCTATATGGAGCGACTGGAGGGGCAATGAACCAAAAACTGTTTCATTTACTACATCTAGCTCCAGGGAAGCCCCTGCAGACAGAGGAGGCAGAGAAGTCCTAGCAGGCATTTGGCACAGGGGTGAGACTGTCACGTAGCCTTCACTGCCTGCAGGCTGGCAGAGACAACTACCTCCACCTTCTGCTTGGCCAGCTCCATCCCAGGTGGCTTGTTCCTTGCCTGCACACAAGCCTGTTCCTCGCAGTGTCACAAATCTCAGCCTGGCCAGCATTTGAACCAGTCTCGTCAAAACCTCCATGAGCCAGTTTTAACTTGGGTGGGTCTGCAGCAGCCTTGAGATGTGCGGCAGGGCAGGGCCAGGAGTGAGCAGCGGTTCTTTAAGAATTTATCTGAAATGGATTTTGATCACGCAGACTTTGTATGTTTAGGATGTGAAAGGAAAATGCTGCTGTTCCAAGGACACGTTGTGTGTTAGTCTATGAAGGAGGAAGTTCCAACAGATTGAACCTGTCTGTAGTGCTACACTGAGAGGTCCTGCCTGCAGTTTCCAGGATGTGGAAAACTCTTCTTAGCTTATCCAGATGAGCGCTGCTTCTGAATTTGCACACAGGTAACAGCAGTTCCTGATGAGGAGCAAGGAGTTTATACCCTCAGGAGCTTTCTTTATGTGACTGGGCAAGAGAAAGGGACCACCAATTACAGTTGTCTCCAGAGACCCTTCCTGGCCTGCCTTGTTTGCCACCCATGCCCTGCCCCACGAGAGGGGACGTAATGACAGGGGCGTGTTCAAGGGCAGTGGTTCTGGGCAGCAGGGTCTGCTGTGATTGTGATTTGTAAACATTGAAACACGCAGCAGCCTGTCCTGTGTCCCTGCAAAGCTGCTGAGGCAAACCCAGAGATGGACAGGAAAAGGTAACCTTGAGGGGAACAGAATAGAAATGCAGACCTGCAGAAGAAGGGAAATCCCCGTGTGAACAGAGGTAGGAAAGTGGGAAACACCCAGGTATGTGTCCCACAATCTAATGGCGAAGCAGGAGGACCCACCTGAGCTGTAACTGCATTACGCATGAAGGAACAGACAGGCTGCGTTGGAGTGTGTCCAATACAGAACTGCTGGAGTTCTCTGGGACTCGAGACTCCCCGCTTGGTCCCACCTAGCTTCAGAAGAGCCACTTTCCATATAAAATGAACTTTGATTGGTCTGAAGTGACAGTGTGAGGTAATCAGAGCGGGAGGCAGGTAATGCATGTGGACACAGAGCTGTGGGCTGTAGGAGCCTTTGTGCATCCCAAGGAACGTGCCTGCAGGCGTGGAGTGGAGGAACAAAGGTGTCAGATGAGGAGAACATGCTGGAGGCCTTTTTCTTTGATGTTTGGAAATTGCTCGAGGGGCTGTCTTCTCTGAAACCTCTTTGCCTTCCCTTTTTTTTTTTTTTTCCCCCTACCTTTTGGTAAAACTTTCATAGGTGTACTTTCATTTCCTTAAAGCTTAGAAGCAAGAGTGCGTCCATCTGGCCAATCACCATACAAACACCCTGCTCATGCTGGATCTCCCTCAGGAACTGACTTCTGCTTCTGCCCGTCAGAAATAGCAAAGCCACGTGCTTTGGGTTTGAAATCGCAGGTACTCCAGATGTGGGGGCACGGGAGGAGGGGCAGCATCAAAGACATCTCTGTCTACCATGCTGGAGAGAGAAGATTGTGGTGTTGGGTCTGGGGGGGCTTGTGGTGGTGTCTGTTAACTGGTCAGCTAGGCATGCATTCAGTTGATGCTAAAAGCTGTGAAAACTCTGGTTCCATCACAATGTGGGGGCTGTAGAGTCAGTCAGCTTCAAAAGTGGCTCTGGGGCGTGGGTACCTGAAGACAGGGTGCAGAGGCTGAGTTTATGTGCAGAGGTTCAAGACGTTCTTTCCAGGACTGTTACGCAGGGTGAAAGAAGCTCATCTACTCCCCTCTGTTAAAAAAATAAGGGGGGAAGTAGTGAAATTGTCAGGCATCATCATTCATTTACAAATGAACACGTATGGCTTATGGTATTTAACAGCTTTTCCTGCTCTCACACTTTCAACCAAACAGATAAAAATAGTTTGTGTTAATTAATAATAATTGAATCTGAGACTGAATTTATTTTTCCATTGGATTTCAGTTCACTGAAGTTTCTGGTCTTGGCTTATTTACCTGGTCTAGGAAATGAAAGGGTTTAAAAAAAACTTTAAAAGGGTTGAAAAGTTGTTTTCTGCTCATATTTCATCCCAATATCAGTCATAAGATACTTCCTTTGATGTAAGTGTGTGTCCAATGGAAAATAGCTATTCGGAGCAAGTTGTAAATGAATCAGCTCAGCAGCTGGTTGTGGTGCAGGGCTGTCAGCATGGTCTGGCATGAGCTACCTGCTTCTTGGCAGGGTAGATTGTCTTTTTTTGGGAGCTGCTGGCTGCTGTGCTTGAACAGAACCCAACATACTAGTTTTAGAGTACTGTGGATGCCCCTAGAGCAGGCGGCAGTTGCTTCTGAGGTTACACTGGATGCGTAGCCCTAAGTTCAGTGCATCGTGATATCCTGAACTCCGAGCTCCCAGTATGGCTCTGTCTGGTTCTGGAGTGCAGAGTTAAATGCAGGAGTACGTTATGTCTTGGTGTCCTTGGTTTACTGCTGTTATAATTTCTTTTATAAAAGCAGGCTCGTTCCTTTTTTTTTTAAGCCAGAGCAACATCAACTAAGTGCACCGGAATTAGTGGCAAGCTTTGTGGTGAGCTTCAGGTCATAACTGCATTCATTGCCTGGCTTGAAGGCCCAGTCCAGGTCCTACTGAAATTACTCTTCACTGACTTTGTATGAGAAGCCAAGCGGATGTGTAGCCCTGGAGATGGGGTCTCTCATCTCAACTCCAGAGTTACCGGAGTTTCAGTTCCATGAAATAGTAATGATTATCTTCCCCAATACTTGCGTTCTTTACAAGCCTCAGCCAATTAAAGAGCCGTTATCCTGAGCACGGTGTTGCAAACACTAATGAAAAATGTAATGCAGAAGAGGGGCAAACATTAATAATAATTAAAAAGCTGTAATGAAGAAAAGGGTAACACAAATACAGGGAGGATAAAGGCAAAGGTCCCTGTCCCATGGGATGGGGAAGCTGGAGTGGGCACAGCTGGATCTGTCCTAGACTGTGGAAGAAGCCCACTGGGATTGAGAAAAGATTTTTCCCTCGTGCTGAATCGATAGTTACAAGCTGTGTTCTGGGAGACTCACACGTGGACCAGCATTGGCAGGACGCCCAAAGTAAGAGTGGAATTGCATTTTGTTCTGAGATGGTGACACCATGCTCCCTAATTGTAAGTTATTTTTTTCCCCTGAGAAGGAAGCACACTGCTGGCTCTTTTTACAGACCAAAGCACTGTTTATTTATTTCTTTACCAGGAGATGTATGCTACTCCTCAGTTAGATGCCAAAGGCCTGCTACTGAGAGTGGCCCCCGGCTGGTGTTTGCTCACGGTAAGATGCAGGCACAGCCAGGCAGCTTGGACTAGTGGTGACGGCTCGGGCTGTCAGCGTGGCTGTCCAAACCCCCTCGGAGGCTGTGCTGGGGAAGCAGCAAAGCAGGTCAAAGGTGGAAGGGATTGTTGTTCTGAAATGCTCCAAGTATAAGATGAACTGGGAGAATCAGGACTTGAGTCTCTTTTTTCTTCTGCCTCCGCAGAGTGTGTAGGAGTTCTGAAACGATGCTGTTGTGACCGCGTGGCTGTGGTTTCCTTTGCTCCTGCTGAGTTAACTATTACGCACGGTAGCTGTGTTTCTGGTGGTCACACTAACGTGCTGATACTGGCCAGTTCCAGGCGTGCGCTGTAGTGCTGCTGTCAGGTGAAGGTGAGAGTCATAAAACGCTTCAGCAACGGTTGGACTCAGAGGCTCTTCTGCTTCAGAGTTCTGCTGATCTTTGAGAGAGACTTGATGTCTTAAAACGAGTCACTGAGCTAAAATACGCATAGGGTAGGGTTGCAAGGGCAGCATCCTCCTCGGTGTGTGTCAGAAGAAGAGCTGAGAGGGAGATTTTAATGGCTGTGACTATGTAACTGCTTAATCCCATGGGCTGTACAGTTAGCCCTACGCGAGCTCGGTAAATCTCACTACAGGCCTCGTTTCGCCCGGGAGCAAGACTTCTGGATGTTCAGAGCTGAGTGGTTTTGATTTAATATTCAGAAGCATTCCGCTTCCCAAATAAAGATAATAGTTTTGCTAGTTGAGAGATTTATTAATATCTTAACGTGGCCTTAGTTTTAGCCTTTTATTCCTTCCTTTCTAAAATAATTTCTTACTACAAACCAGCCTGGAAGTTTAGAAAAGTAATCAAAGCTCTGCTGAGCAAATTTGACTATAGTGATGGGTTGAATGAGCTCTGACCTCTGCTGACCTCCTTCTGCTCCATTTCCCCTTCAGGCTGGTAACAGTGGCTGGAAGTAAACATTAAGCTGTTAATTTAGCTTTTGGTATAAATAGAAAAAACATCTAATTGCAATCACTGTTTTGTCAGCGGGCCTATCCAACCTTACCGCTTTGCTTCTGAGGAGGAGGTGGCAGTGCTGCCTGTGTGCTTCTCTGCTCAGAGACTTTCCAACCTGCAGTGTTTAGGTGGGGAAGATTATTGCTTGCTTGTCACAGCAGAAGGGCCAAATGTGGCGCCTGCTGCCTGGGCATATATGCTCCAACACCCCCATTTGCTGACTCTTCTTTCTTGCATCCTTCTCTGGAGACAGCTGCCTTCTGTCTTATTGTTCTTTGAGTGTTGCTAGGAAGAGTTAAAGTTTGCCTCTGTGGAGCCAGGTTGTGACAGTCCTAGGAAAGAATGGGACATGGAAATAATGTCCTGTTGCTGAGGAAAGGAGGGCAGCAAGGGTTCAGCTTCAGTCTAGTTGAGTTCAGAGTAGCACAAGTAGGCTTTTAAAAAACTTCTCAAGGGCCATGTGTGGATTTATGGAGAGGAGGAGAAGGAGGCTGAGCAAACGGAGTTGCAGCTTCCATCCCACTTTGCATTGGGATGGCGAGTTTGCATCCTACGCAGCACAGTGAGAGCTGCTTGGCGGTGGAGGCAGTTCTGGTCAGGGTTGTGTCTCCTGCTTACAACCAGGTGGTAGGTGGATTGTTCACCCGTGCTTTACAGGGCCATTTCAAAACTAGTTTTGTGCCTGTCCGTTGTTGGTATCCAAACCAAGTCTGAGGTCTCTCCATGAGCAGCAGGAGAAAGCTGCCTTACTGCTTTTGACTCGGCACAGGCCTAGCCTCAAAGACAAAAAACTATGCTGTTTGCAGCATCTCAGAGGCTCCTGGAGGAGGTCACTGGATCTCTCTTGGCATTAGTACATGACTGGTGTTTACATGTTCTGGCATTTCATGACGGTGGCTTCACTGACCTGTCAGTGGGTGGTTTATGATACGAGGTTCTGATGGCTGATCTGAGGCAGAGACTCGGGGTAGCCTGCTCAGAGATACGAGGGTTGCTTTCCTCTGTGGGTAATTACTGCCGTAATCTAGGGTTTAAGGATAGCCAACAAAGAAACCTTACTTGGGTTTAACTAAAATCACTCCTTAACACAACCTGGTAAATTGAAACAAACCTCACATGAATGTTCTTTTAAATCCATTTACAAGCGCCTTATATTGATTTAGCCTACTTCAGTAACTCAGATGAGCTGAATTGATGTCTGTGCACTAAGTTAAGTGCATTCACTTGGGATTTCATAGCTGCTGAACTGGCTTGACTTCAGAACTGATATTAGTTAAACCAATGCAAGCCTTGTGTGAAGAACATGCCTTTCTTATTTGTTGCTGCTGGTTTGACCAAGAGCAATGTGACAACTTAGGGGAAAAGGTGTCTTTTGCCCTGCTGACTGTAATGCTGGTGTGCCCTACTAACCTTGTCCCTGATTTTGACCTTGAAGTGAACTAGCATTGCCTGAATACCGTAGTAGCAGCCTTCTTTCTGCGAGCAGTGGTTTGAAAAGGACTATTTCTTTGGCTCCCAGTTGGGCTGGTACCTAGTATCTGGAAAGAGGAAGAGGATCAAAGGGCTTACAGACCTGCTTCTCTACCTAATACCCCCCAAGCCAAGCAAGAACAATTAAGAGCCCTTAAGTGAAGATTTCTTTCCCTTTTCAGACAGTGTCTTTCAGCTTTGGCTGAGCTTCGTGTCTTTGTGCTACATACCAGAGCTCTTTCAACCATTAAGCTGGCAGGCTCTTTTTATTTCAGCCACCAAGAGCTAATCTTAAGTGCCTAAACTAACACTTGTGACCAAATCCCTGCTTCACTGACGGCGTGGAAAGGAATTGAAACCTAACTCATCATCTTCCTGAGCTGGCCGCTGGGCCTGCAACAAGGGCCATAGTTTAATCCTCCATGAAGACAGGCTGTGGAAGATGATTACAGGTGTGTGTTACTACGCGTTCGTGAGTCACTTGTTCATAAATTATGACTCAATGGTTGAGCTGGGATAACTGGTGATGTATATTCTCTTCGCGCCCTAAATGGATTACGCGAATGTGTTTTGCCTTCTTTTTACAGAGTATTACTGGACCTATTACCAAAGTTTAGATGGTGGGACAGTGTTAAACAGCAACAGCACAATCTCCTGAAACTACTCTCAATGGACACTGAACTTTTTCTTCCCTGTTCAGAAAAGTTCTTCTGCATAGGCATTTCTAAGTTAGGAGCTGTGTTCATGTTTTAAGTAATGGGTTTGCAAGTAAACATAAAGTTTTGTAAATGTTCATGTATAGACCTGAGCTACATTTTTCCAGAACACAAGGGTCATCCGTTTACAGAGGACTCATCTGTAAGCAACACTTCCCAGTCTCGAGGCTCAGAAACTCATAGGAGAAGAGTGGAAAAAAAATAACCCCTGCCCTAAACAGCTGAGTGTGATTAAGACAGGAGGTCACCAGTAGAGCCAGAGAGGTGGGCGAAGCAGACACAGGGAGACAGAGCAGCTTCTTATGGGGAGCATCAGTTCTGCATGTTCATAGCTACTAAAGCAACCAAGTTTCACTTCTGTATGAAGGCAAAGAAGGTTTGAGGGAAAGGATTTGAAAGAGGTCAATGAGATAACTTGCTAAATGTCCACATCTTTGAGGTACAGCACAGAAGAAAGAACAAAAGGTGTTTGAAAATGTATCTTGTGTTTGATGAAAGGTGTCATGACAAGCTTATTGAAGGTGGGAGAAGACATAAATAGTGTATGAGAGAATGCTAGGCTCTGGAAGATCCTAAAAGTGAATAAAATTTGCTTTTATTTGACAAGTTGAGACGTGAATTGGGGGGAAAAGAAAAGGCATGTTTACAGTGGTGAGTGAGAGTAGCCATCACCCAGTGGAATTTGGAAGGAGACAGTGAAGGGCAAAATTGCTTCTTAAAGGACAGATGCTGTTGTCAAGACATGAGAAGAGCCTGGACTGGAGCTCTAGATTCAGTGATGGACAAAAAAAGCTGTGTTAAAAAAAGAACGGAGGTGACATCAACTTTGTCACATAAATTGAGACTTTGGAGAAGAGGTGAAAGGAGAAAGGTCTCCAGATCACTGGGACAGTTTGCAGCACCAGCCACAGCAGCTGGGGCTGAAAGGGCGAGGGCAGATGTGTGGGAGAGGCGGTGCAGAGCTTGTTCTCTGTGATAAATGTTTGTGGAGCATCTAGCCCGGCACTTAGAAATGCATTTTCTAGCTCTAATGTGCAGTCACCATCCCCAGGAGTATCTCCATGTGATAAGTAGCTCCTGAGAGGTTTTGTCAGGAACTGTGGATGCTGAGCAGTTGAGGAGAATTGTCCAGCCTCACCTGCTGTCAGAGTCTGTGCTTTCTTAAGTCACCAAACTGTCATGCTCACGGGTGTCACCAGGAAACAAATACTGCCTTTTGTAGCACAGACCGATTTCTGATGAGAGACACGTATCCCAGAAAGGAGAATTTCAATAAATGCACGGGGAAGCTGCAGCAGATGAAGTTTGTATTGTTTTTCTTGCTATCACACTTGGTGTATTATCTAAAGGGATCTGTGAGTGAGGTGGTAAAACAGGGCTTTTTAATTATACATCATCCAGCCAACTGATAAGGCAAACAAAGCAGGCAACCAAAAAACACAGGTATGAGCCACTTCAGAATAATAATGTAGCAAGAACAATAGGGGAGTAATTCACAGCTCCCTGAGACATTTCTGCAGTTCAAGGCAGGGGAGATAGCAAGCAGCCATTGACTGTTTTCTTCTCATGTTTTCCACCCTTCTGCCTGTGATTGGAAAGTTTATTACCAGAATCCTTGTGAGAGCTTTTTGCACTGTTGTCTTAAAAGCCTAGCTCTGCAAGTGACGATCCTAATGGAAATTGAGATGCAGGTATGAAATGCATACAGGGAAGTGAAGGCGAGTGACAACTAATTGAAATATAGTTTAAATCCTTTGTAACTTTTTTACGTGTAGATGTACAGAGACAGCTCTGGCATTTTCCTGGCCCCTTTGGGCTGCTCTGGCACCACAGAGGGGCATGAAGTAGCAACTGCCCGGTACAAGAGAGTTCGTTCCCTTTGGGGTTGCGCACCTTCCACCAGTGCCAAGGCAATGAGAGAGAGAAAAGATCAGTTTGAGCCGGCAGCGCCTTCTCAGCACGACGGCCGAGTGTTAGTCCAGCACCACGCAGGTTTTGTCCAAACTGAGGTTTACAAGTGCGTCTGGTCGACAGAGGTATTTGCTAACGCACAAAACAGAATACAAAGCACCAGGCCAGGTGAAAGGTGAGAGAGGCAGCCTCAGCGTGTGAAGGGTTTGGTAATTCTGTGGCCTGACAGTTGTGTGCTCTGCCTTGTCTGCACAAGTGCTGAAGTGCGTGTCTGCGCTGCGGAAGCCGGGGATTCAGCCCCCAGCTAGCTGCCTGGCTCAGCTGCTCTTGGCAGTGGAGCAAGGGAACCCAGCACAGGCCACAAAGGCTTCCACAGATACTAAGTCAACATTTGGGCTGCGGGCCAAAAACAATCTCCATGCTACCCGAGTCATACTGTTCACAGTACGAGATCAAAGTGGTATAAGCCAGCCCAGAACGTCTAGTTGAGATACCATGATTGCAATACAGACGTAACCTTTACATGAGAAAAGACACTTTGAAATCATAATACACTTGAAAATTCTGTAGCAATTCACATTTGATCTGCAGTCCAAACTGGGGAAGAAAAGAAAGCTCTCTCAAGCTTGTCTGTTGTCCTCAAGGTGGATGAAGAACAAGAGGAATCAACCCACAGTTATATTTCTTCACCTTTGATTTTAGCCCCTTTCTTAAGAAAGGAACTTTTACGTGCTGGAGAGATTTGGTAGAGGTATTCATTGCATATACACTAAGGCCTGGGTTGTGTTTTGAGGTACCAAGTGGAGTAAGAATCCTGACTAGGTTGGGTGAAGACACACATTGCGTGCTGGTTTTGTAGCAGACCAAAGAGGATTGACTGCAAGGCAAAGCTAGCACCATCTAGGGCTTGTAGGGGTGAGCTGTGCTCTTTGCCTTGTGTAACTTCATGCTATTTGCAAGACTAAAGGGCATTCCGATGTCCCTGTGTTTGAAAAGCTAAAAAATTATTAATATATAAAAGACTGTCAGCTTTCAGTTGTTACAGAGTTTGGTTTGATTCTATTAAGTGTTAGAGGGATTTGAATGAACAAATTCCACTTCTCTTAAGTCTGCTCCAAACACAGAAGGAAACAAATTTAATCGTTGTAAATAAGATGATGGGAAGAAGAAAGTTTTCAGGTTTGCTACTTCTCTACCTGTGTCCATCTGTCCATCCTTTCAGCTTAGTGGTGTTTTCTTCTACTTTTTTGCTAATGTGGCAATAGTTTAAGTACAACTTTCAAAAGCCAAAGACCTAAAATAATAAGCCCTGTTTTCAAAAGGTGGCAAGGCCACATATTTAAAAATAGAGAAGGATCTAACTCAAATTAGTAGGAGTTAGGCATCTAAATACCTTTCAGAATGGTATGCACTCTAGGAACACAAGTCCAGTTTGGAAAGGGTGGGACATGCAATCCTGAAGTCTCAGGTTCCTCTGCTATTCTGAAAAAGTGCTTGAGCATCTTAACTTACATAGACAGCTTTGAGAAAGTCAGTTCGAGCACTCTTCTTAAAACATAAGGTGCTCAAGCTTTGTGATGGCCTGAGAATTTCAGCATGTGGAGTGAAAATAAAGAATGTGAATCCTGAATTAAGAAGCTAGAATGCACGTACAAAAAATAAATTGATTATTTTTAACATCTCAGCATTTTTTAGCCATGACTTCTCTGGGACAGACTGGGATCCTGGAATGCTGGGGGCTGGTTATCCCACATTTGTAAAAATAGCACGTCTGGCAAAGGCAAAAGAGCTGAAGGACTTTCCACACCACCTTTTATTGTGTGCTCACAGGGTGCTGTAATCTAGCATACTTTTGCTTTACTTTTAGAACGTCCAGGTGCTTATTAGGAATTGCGCCAGTCATTTCTATTTCTGTGAATATATTGTAGATGATGAAACTTTCTGTTGTTGGCCTCTTTCCAGCCAGCACTATCTGTTTATTACAGGCCACGTGTGGGAATGGAGTCATAAGCAACCTCTTACTTTGGCAAAACCACAGCACTAATCACTTTTGTATTAGCTCCAATAAATCCTGAAAAAGTAAATGTTGTGGATTAAAAAGATAATAATGTGCTAATCCTTTCTGTGGTCACTGACCATTTTAAGCTGTTCCATCTCTCATGCCTGAAGGATAAATCCTCTGGCTCTTGATGAAAGGCTCGATAGTGAAGTGTGTGTGCACATCAAACACCGGACTTGCTATCAACAAATGCATTTTTCTCACTGTTGTAGGTAATTTTTGAAGCATTTTTACCTTCTATCCAAGATCTCACTTTTCCTTCCCCACCCCACCCCCTGGTCTTTTGTCACCAGGACTCTGTCGTGGTGTCCTGATGAAGAGGTTTGTCTTACGGAAAGACCTTCCTCAGCTCCTGGCTGGTGATGGGGGTTCAGAGCGTTTTCTGGCAGGAACTCTCCTACACTAGAACAAATACATGAAATTCCTATAGGGGCAGAGACTAATGGACTTGAAGCAGTCACATAAAGGTCATTTTATACAACAGGTGGATCAAAAAATTAGCAATGGTATGTTACGGACCTACTCTGACCCCCGCTGAAATCAAGGGAGAGATTCTCTGGTCTTCAGTGGGCTTTGGATTAGGCCTTGCTGAGGTGGGCTGTCTCCTCTGGGAATGGAGTTACCCTACACTGGAGCCAGAGGAAGGGGAGAGAGGCTAGCAGTACTGCTGGAAACTTGGAGGTGATGCAAACAGTTTTCAAACTTTCTTCCTCCTGTAAAAAAAAAAGACAACTTGAAAGCACTTCTGACTTTGGAAATTGAGTAGCTGCTTGTAGAAGTTTGTTGCATGTGCCAAGCTGAGACATGAAGGTAAAAACATTCTTCAGATCAGTTGCTGCTACTAATCTCCAATAAATATTTTTAGCAGGTGTATCAAACAAAGCTCCAGCAAGTGCCAGCACATTCTGTAAGCCATTAGTGACAAGACTGTTCACATTATACAGCGGTCAACACACTTCTGGTTTTTCCTGTTTGGCACTGGAAGTGCTGTTTTACCTTTGCAAAGTGAGTATTGTTCTTTGCACAGAAACCCAGGAACTGCACGGTGTGTGGAACAAGCAGTTGATTAAAGATTAGAATAGTAATGAATGTATTAAAGTGGAATGTACTTGGATAATTGATTAATTGGTGCAGTCTAAGCTACTTGTAGAGCATTACATTCATTCTCCTTTAAATCAATCTCTGTCTTCTGTCCAAGCCCTTGTGACTGAGAGTTGAAAGGCACAAACAAGTTGTTAAAGTCATCCAGATCAGTTCTACTGGAACAGAGGGAGCTGCTCAGCACCCAGGATCCCACGTGCAGCCTGTCGCTTCTGCTGGATCTCATGCTTACATCACAGCAGGATCGCAGGACCGCAGGTGGAAGATGTCATTAGTAATGCTCTTACCTTCCCATAGCCCACTTTTGGATTTCTCCCACGTCGTTGCTGCGTTCTTCTGAAAAAGGAAACTGTGATCTCACGCAGAAAGAAGTGGCACAGGGACATTTTAATTAGCGTGCTCATCCAAGGGAATATATGATTGCTGTGAGACACTGCAGTCTAGGGTAGGGACCATACATTTCTGAGCGACACAGGAATGCCAGAAAGGACTCCCTTGTTACAGTTTCACTTGCTATGCGATTTTTAAGCCACAGATGCATTGCTCATGGGTAACACAGGAGCAACACGCTCTGTAAAGCAACACTGTGTTCAGGACTAGTTATTGAGGACTGGGAAGAAGAATGAGATGCATTAGGACAGGCTTCCTAGAGAGCTTGCTTTATTAAGAACTACTGTTTCCTAATTTAATAACTGTTTCTAAAGAATGATACTTTAGCTCCTTTCAGGGCCCAGTGGAAGAAGAGTGTACAGGAAGGTCAGCGAACTGATGGAGCACATAAAATGGGTGGCAGACTTTGTGCCTTCTGTGAGTTTTCTTTCAGGCTCTTCAAGGTCCATGCTGTCTTCTGCTTCTCTATTGCTGTGCCACTTCTGCTCTCATCTGGTGACTGACACTGTCAGACAGATGAGTCCTCCCTGTATGTGCAGGTACAGTGTGTGTTTAGAGGATGTTAGGACAGTTACCAGCCACTTGCTGCCTTTGATGTCAGATGTCCTAGAGAGGTGAGAAAGTCCTTCTTCTGGGAACGCTCCTTCTCTGATCTTCTGACTGCTGTGAAGAACTGCAGATCTTTGCTCTGTGCCGCCGTTCTCCCTGGTGACACTGTCTCAAATGGGTGTTTCAGGCATCAAATCTGTTCATCCTTCTCGCAGTTTGTTGAAAACACTAAATGAATCCATTTAGAGCATTTAACAAAAACAAGCTGGAGAAAGGTGAAACTTTTGATTTCTAAGCAGGACATAGAGCCAATCCCCAGAGTAACTGGCATTCTTTTGGTTTATTATTTGCTTAGGAGTATTTCAACAGGCTATGGGCCTAGGGTTTAAAAAACTTAAGTGCTGGAAGTGAGACACTGACATAAAAGAGTAATTTCCCAACTATTTAGAGAAGCATGTGTATAAACATTTACAGAATTAGGGCCTAGAGTGTTTTGTTTCTAAACCCTACAAGTATGCAGTTGTTTCAATGTGTCTTTTATTTTGATGCCTGATGTGACCATTTAGGAGGCTTCCTTTCAGTTAATACTTTAAAAATGGATTGTGTGTCTAGCTTTTTATTTCTTACGCAACCTAAAGCTACACCAAAACCCAGTGGCATTAAACATTGACTACTGTTAGCATCCCAAAATTATGGCTTAATTTCCCACCATGAATATTCAGACTTGAGAGCCCATAACACTGTAATGTGATAAACATGGAGGCTGCAGGCTGCCGCGTTCACTTGCATAGGAACCGTTTATTATCAGCAAACATGGTTTTGACAACCACTTTGAGGCAACACTGCTCTATATCAAATACCAACAGAATTAGCATGCATTTTCATGTTAATTACCGTAGTGCACCGTGCTGTGCGATGGCCAGGGAATGCAACAGGGAGGTCTGAGCTTTGCCAGTCGCTTGCAATGTAGAATTCAGCTGATGTGAGTTTATTAGCTCTGAGAAACAGCATTTAATGAGCTGCTAGCTTCACGAAAGGACTGCTTTCCAAATGGTTAACAGGGCCTGCCAACTCATAAGTGATGTATGAGAGAGGAGGATGACATGACAATAGGTTTCTGGTATTCCTTAAACGGGCCCACAGAAGTCACAAGTGGCAAAGTAGGTGACCCTGTGGTAATCTCTTGGAAATGGAAATAAAATGCATGTTCTGCTGACTGGCTCTTGGCCAATTATGTTTGCAACATTATTAACCAAAGTATGGGAAGGAGATATAAATAAACATGCTTTGTTTTTAAGCTCCTGTTTTTTTCGTCAGCCTTTGAAAACTTTTGTGAAGGAGCTGTCCGTTAATAGTACCATAAAAACATGGGCGTTGCCATTGGTGGATACTCTGATGTAGGGATAATTGTAAATGAATAATTCAGGTACTCGTGTTGTTATTGAGTGTAATTGGAAAAGAAGAATCTTTGATGGTCTGCTCTTCATCAGTCTGGTGTAAAAATGCTTAATGTCATCGCTGTGAAACACTGATTTCGAGAATACTTGGTATAACGTTCAAGGTAAACTGCTCCTTTCTCAGTACTGCTGTTGCTTTGATATATTGCTGTAGTATGGCTTCCAGTTTTGATTAGCATACCTGTTTCTCCACTCTCAATTGATTGTTATATTGGTTTATTATTTTAATCAGGACTCTAAGCTGTACTGAAAAATGAGAAGGAACCCATTTTGTGAAGACAGTCAAATCTCTTCTCTCCAGCTTCTTTAGGTGACCGTCTTTATCGCTCTCTCTGACACTGCAACACTGATTGGCAAGAACAGTTTACAACTAAGGCATAATAAGGGAAAATACAATAAAATGTCACCAGGCACTGCTCATTTCCAGTTTTTTGGCTAAAAAATAGGTTTCATAAAACTTAGGTGAACTTGGAAATCACCTGAACACATTGCATCCTGGATTTATGACTCAATAAGCCTGCATATATGCTCCTAGCCACTTCAGAGTACTGTGACGATTCGTCTCACCTGCAGTCAGAAATTGTGCCGAGCCTTGCAATCGGATGTGTCAGGGAGCATCTTCCAGGTGGCAGACGCTGGCCTGAGGCTCCAGAGACATGGCTGCTGTTGTGGGTACAGGCACCTCATTCCTGTACGGCTTTGACAAGTTTCACCCCTTTATTGTGCCTTATGCTGTCCATCCTTGTTCGTTCAGAATGCATCTAGCCTAAGAGTGACTAAAAGCAAGTTTTCTGTGAGGTGCCTGAGACAAAGAGGGGTACCAGCCTGGTGTGGGCCAAACCACCATTCTGTAGGGCCAGTATTTGATGACAGTGGTATGTTTTCTTTGTGGTGCTCCTCAGTTCATATTGCCATGCTTATTCCTCTGGTCACGTTAAGTGGCGCCCAGCTAAAAGAGTTTTCTCCAGACTATGCAGCAGTGTCCAAAACCTTCCCCAAGTCCCAGCGTGAGGAAAAGAAAGGCCGCCCTGTGAAAGGGATTACAAGTTCATAAATGGCTCAAAACTAGTTTAATCCCGTGCTGTCTTATGGCCTGCCTAATGTATTTTGTTGCTGGTATCTCGGAGTGTGAACTTATCTTCAAAAGAGGGACAAAAGTAGCATCCCTACTCAGATAGTCTGCTCAGATTACTGCCATGGGAATTATTTCCTGCGTGTCACCAGCGCTATTACTGAGCACCATGCTCTGGCCCAGAATAGCACTGAAGTTGCGCAGAAGAAATTGAAGTCTTTTGCTGGTGTTGCAGTTTCAGACCCCTGTAGCACTGTCCTTACTGTTGGCAGAAAGATGCTGCTTTCTTTTCTCCTCTGCTCTGAAAAGGCAGTGAGCTCATGAGCTCACTGGAGCGGGGTGTTGTCCAGGACAGTGACAGTCCTCGATAGCATTTCCAGGATGGGGAATGGGCAGCTGAGCTCCACTCCACTGTTCCATTATCATTACTGATTACAGAATTCACGTTCAAGAGGAGATTGCTTTTCAGCTTGCTTTCAGAAGGTCTAAAGCAGACTGCTTATGTGTTTCTGGCCTAGCATTGCATGGTTATTGAGGATGGAGGAGGCATCTTATGATCAGATGCGTGATTTTATTCTGATACTGTCTCCAATCAGACATACTTCTAGACTGTTTCTGTGTTTAATGTAGTGAAGCTGTGTCTGGTTGCCCTCAGCATTTGTGTGCTCTAAGGACTTCCTTGCTTTCAAGATTCCTTGCATTTATTACCTTAAGCTTGCCCCCCTTGTATAGGGTTCTTTACGTTCCTACAGTCTTTGGGACCGTAGGGTCCCACAGTTAGTGTCCTGGCATATATATGAGCTCATTACCTCACAGGTTGCTGTGCTGACAGTTGCTTTTCTTTAGAGAAACCAGTTTGAGCTGGGTGAGTTCTTGTGTCAGGAACTCATTTACTTGCCAGCAAGTCTCACCTACAAGTGGCCCAAATCCAGTTTCAACTTCATCCGTGAGACTTGGGCTGGGTGAGTTGCACCAGCGCTGCCCTGGCCGCGGCCCTCCGCACACACCTTGCCCTCTGTTTCTTTGTCGTGGCAAGTCAGTCCTGAAATGGAGTGACACATCTGAAATAAATCCAAAACAAAATGAATTGACTTTTTCCATTGACTTTGGATGAGACCTTTCATCATTAATCTATTATATATCTTAATTTCATGAATTGTTTTACATTTCCCATGGAAAAGAATGATTTAAAATGAAAATGAGGGATTTCCTTACACAATATCACATCCTTTAGTGCTTTGCTCCATAGAAATTGCACATTAGTACAGCGGGAATCAAGTAAGATGAACATTTGCCCAAAAGAAAGGTTTTTGTGTATATGTCTACACACACAGCCTAAAGTCAAGGGCTTTGATTTCTTTTTTTTTTCTTTACTGATCATACTTAAATGAAAAAACTTGCTTTTAATACATATATATGTGCTTTATGTACAATATTTCCCCTTTTCTGTCTATATTGTTTCTGAAAGCCATAGGTATATGAAATGAAAATGAAGTTGTACTCAGAAAGGGTGTACATCTGAAGTTTCTAAAGCTAGAGTGTCCTACAGCTTGCTGTTGTCCCCTTTGGTTTGTGTTGAAAGTATCTCTGCTGGCTTTTTTCTCATTTCTCTTTTGAGGAAGCTGCTTTCCCCTGGTTTCTGGGTGCTGTGTGGGGTTGGGGTGGGAACTGGTGGGTGGGATGTGTCTGGGAATGCGTGTGGCACCCGCGCTATGCCCCTGACAGCCACCCCACATGCCATGAAGCTGTGCCTTCCTCAGTGTTAGGCAGGACTGAGCTTTTAAACCCCATGGTTCAAAAAGGCCCTTCTAAAATCTGATCATAAGAAGAGAAGCATATATTTGAGACTATTCCTGGAAAGGTATTTTAAATAGTCCCTCAGCATACAGCTCTGTTATATTTAATGCAAGGAGCAGAGGAGGTGGAGTGTTGCCTTGCGGGTGCAGGCTCGGGTTGCTCACCCAACAAGCTGGAGGGAGCTGGGTTTAAGTGTTTGGTCAAGCAGCATTGTATGAGTCTTACAGGAATTCCGAGAGCGTGGGGCTGGGAGATGCTTCCTTTCGATTCCCACCTTGCACAGATGCATTTGTGCGTGTCACCGCACACACAGCACGGCTTGGCTGTAAACATGATCCGAGTGCTTGACACCGAGCTCGGAAGTAACATTTTTCAGAACTGTGACTAGTGTAACTTGGATAAGCTTTTAAATTATTGGAGACAGAGTTGCAGAAGACCGTATGGTCATTTAAATTTCAGCAGGAGAGAGGTTTGTTTAGCAGATGAAAACTTTGCCTAGTAGTGACACTACATGTGTACCTGTGTCAGACCATCCACAGAGGCTGTGCTCCAGTTTGATTAGCTCGCCTTAAAGTCGTAACTTAAGTGCTGCTAGTGCAAGATGCGTATCCAAGCGCTTAGTCAGGATGCTGCCCTTGCTAAATATACTGTGGTGCAGCTCCACTAAGCGTTGGTTTTTAAGACAGATAAAGCCTTTTGCTTGTAAGCAGGGATTACAAAACAAATGGATGGTATTAAACCCACAGTTTAAATGAGCTGCCAAGTAAAATATCGAGTAGGTGAAGTTCCTGTGGGCTTCAAACACAAGGACGTTATCCTGCTGTTCTCCTACGTTTATAAATACTTGAAGTGGGAGTGGTGGACCACCGCAATCAATGTTGCTATGCTGTTCTAACATGCTGGGGATTTGATTCTAGCACTCGGATGCTGGGATAGTTATTTGGGTACAAAGTCAGGGTTAGGTGGGGTGAGGAACTCCTGAAGTAATGTAATGTGGAGATGTTCCTGATCCCTTCATTCCCTTATAGGATCTGCTAAATAATTGCCTTTTTGATCTAGGAATAGCGATTACAATTTGCTGCTGGTCAGGGAAAGGTTAAGCCTTCCTTCTGGTCTATTTTTAAATGTGGCAACAACTGTCTTCAGTGTTTGTAATCTGTCCAGAAATAGATACCACTTAACAAGAGCACTAAGCAAAGAGAAGGGCCTTTTTCAGGATTTCCCACTCTTCACAGGCGTTTCATTTTTGAGATCGCTTTCAGCCCAAGGACACTTGTGGCTCTTGGCAGCCAGGCTGGTGACCCTGGACGCTGCCAGAGCGGGAGCCGCGGGCAAGAGCAGCACCTTCCGGAGCACAGCCTGAACCACAGCTGCTGGGGAAGGGACAGGATGGCTGCAGAAACCCACTCTTGCAAAAGCCAAGGGCTGTGCTGAGATCAGGAGGTGGAATTCTCCCAAGGCCAACCAGAGCAAAGCCAGTGTGGTAGTGCTGCGTGGACATCCCTGCCACCGTGGAGTATGTGGAGTGTGTGTCTTGCTTGTAGTTTGTGTCTGCGTCTTATCACTCGTGACATGTAAAGCCCAATCACTTACCAGGCAATTCTAGTGCAAACAGCAGTTTTGTACTTCACTGACAGGTCCTATTAAATTCCAACGGCCAAGCCAAACTCATGTCAGGGAGAAGGGCAAGTATCTCTACAACTCTGACTTCCCCAGCTTTCTCACCTGCTTCAAAGCAGTTCATTCTATGGGGGTTTGATGACATTTGCAGAATATGCATCTGCCTTTCCTATTTCTCATCACGTGTATTAGGTTATTCTTTATATTGCGTATCAAGTACTGCTACATTACGTACAAGTATCAGGAAGAGACTCTGGAAAGTCAGCATGCGCCTGGTTCTCTTGGTCACTGGCTGTGATGGGAGATGCATCTGCTCACTGCTTGCAGTAGCTGCCTACTACAATGGGAAGAGCCAGACTTCTTGTCTTCAGTGTCTCTCTATCAGTATCCCAGTCTGCCCAGGCAGTTGAGCTCTGGACCTCTAATTTTAAGCAGGGCAGAGGCCTATATATATATATATATATATGCATGCAAGGCTGGACTGGATCTTTTTTTGAGTCTGCAAGTGGCATCTGCTACATTTGTAAAACCGTGGAAGTACAGGAAGGTTCTTGGATGTAAGACAGTGCAGTGGGGCTGAAGGACATTTGTACACTCCACATGCAGGGAGCCTACTGGGCTCTTGGAACTCCAAAAAGCTACGGTACCCATGCATAGGTCCCCAGGTAAAATCCGAGCCTAAATATTAGAGGCACTGTCTTAACTCGTTGAACTCAGTGTGCATTTTACCTTGCTTGACCAGGATTGAGCCCTTTAAGGTGTTATTTTCCTCAGACGTAGGAAGCTGAGGAGTTTTTATTTTAAAATAGACTAGAAAGCAACTCAGTGTATGCAAGAGATTGTCAGCTGCCAGAGAGATTTCTGGCATAGCAGCAAGTAGTAGTACTTTTAGCAGGAATTGAAAATGTGTTTTTCTCTGCCAGGGGCTGAAGATTATAGCTGGCTATGATTTCTGTGTCTGATAGTTCTGAGCTGTGAAGGGAACAGTTCATTCTCAGCCAGCTCTGATATGTGAGAAACGTGGGATCTGGTTTTAGAATATCCCTGAAAGCTTAGTTTGCAACACCGAAGTTGCAACACCTTGTGAGCAGTTCAGTAGATACAGCCGGACCTGGATTACATGGCTCGTGGTGCACGCTAGCTTTTAGCTGCACTGTTCTTAGCAGGAAGGCAAAGAAGTCACTTAGCAAAAAACTGGTGACTTGCTTTTGATTTACCAAACACACATGTATATAATAGTAATTCAATAATGAGCTTGTCACAGAATATTTTTCCTTTATGTTGCCTGTCAGCTTTCATTCCAGTGTTTCTTAAATCACTAGATACTTATTACAAGTGGAAACACTGGCTTTTAAATTCACTGGACTTCAAGACAAAGTTACAGAAAGTTCCAGAAACTGATAAGACATTTGTGAAACTTAATACACCTCTGCACCAAAGCCCTGTTTAAGAAAAACAAAATATACAACCCCATCACTGTTCTGTTGAGGGCAGAGGTTTAAAGCCCTGCTCCATGGGTGTGTAATGAAGATGCAAGTGGTTGGCTGCATGTTGGAAAGGTGCAGGGAAAGAGAAATGGAGAAGTAGTTAAAAATGGTGATTGTTAGAAAGCTATGAATTAGGTAATGATTTCCTTTTCTCACCTTTCCTGTTTTATAATTTAGTAAAAATAATAATGTGGGGAGGGGAGAAGCTTGAGGAGAGAAGGCAAATTAGGGACCTGATTTTACTACCTGCTTTGTCACTGCAAAGGGCTGTTTCCTGACAGAAGCTATGGATCTGTGGCTAGGGACAATGTGGTGGAGATGAGGCTAAGCTGAAGCTTGAGAGATGGTCCTTTCTCCATCCGTTTGGACATCTGGGGAAAGGAGCAGACAAGCTGGTGGTTCTGTGTTGCTTCCCTGCAGTTCCCCTCGTTGCAGTAGTTAAACACATAGTGAGGAAATGGGAAGCACACAAACGTTTCCTGAGGTTTTCCTACCATGTGGATTAGTAGATGTAGCAGATTTGACGTTGAGGGAATTGTCCAAGTACAAAGTTGTGCTTGGTCACCGTTACTTAAGCATCCTTACTTGCACTGGCTGGAGAAACTGCATCTAGGTAACTTGGGATGAATTGCTTTTGACAGCTGTATGTTATTCCATTTATAATGATGCATAGACACTTTGGAGGTGATCTATTACGTGTCTTCTGGGATCAATCAAGTATTGATCCTTGGCTGAGGAAGATCACTTCATTCCTGAGTGCTGCAGGCACTAGAAGGTATCTGATGAGTGGGTTAAGTATTGTTCCCGCTGGAAGTAAATATATATTTTGTTCACACACACAAAAAGTTTTAGCAAAATATGAAGATTATTTTAGATTAAAAACTAGCACCCCAAAGCTGCTGGCTGTTAAAGGGAGTTCAGTTCGACTTTATCTGCTGGCTCCAGCCAAAGGACTAAACAGAACAGGAGAAGTAAGCTGCGATAAAGAAGTTACTTTTGTTAGGTCAATATGCTACACTATTCAGTTTTAATTAGGCCATGGCAGCGAGTCTTTGCCTGTCTTGCGCTGATCATATATTCAAAGATCATCCAGAATATGCTAATGTAAGGCTTTTAGTATCCTTTTAGGGATACATTTAGCATATTAAAAGCATACTCTGAGCATTAGCAAGACATACTGTCCTGGTGGTTCACAGTCAGCCAGACCTGGAGTTTACTTAGGCCATGGTATGCTCTGTGTCCTGTAAATTATTGCTGCGTATATTTTTTTAAATTGAAAGCAGGTCACTGTTTTCCTTACTAATTAAGACTGGAAGCTTATTCCACTGTGCCCATCTGCTTTAATGTGCTGCTCAATAAAATCTCAATTCTTAACTGATTTATTCAACACATGTAGATGCCTCTTACATTCTTTGAGGTCTTTTCCATCAAGGCAGTCATGACTAAGTAATCGTAAATGGGTAAGTTTATCATTTAGCTACTGTTAGTCAGAATTTAGACTTTATAGAAATTCAGACCAAAGAGAATCACTGTCTACTGGTCTGTAGCTGCTGGGTGTGGAGCCTCTCCCAGTGGTTAAGACCAACCATTTGGGATTGCAGCAGGCTGGGGCATCCTCATCATCCCATGTCCTTCACAAACATCTTTCCTCCTCTCTGAGTGACTGGCGTTCTCCAGGGACTTCCATGGCTCCTCTACCCTGAAGCAAGGACTCTGGTCCTTTTCCCATCCTGTTTCACTGCTGAACTAGAACAGGCCACCTTGCACCTCTGCTTCCAGCATCTCTTACTGTTGCTTTTCATTTGAGGGTGGTGAGTAGAGACAGGTTGCCCAGGGAGTTTGTAGATGCCCCAGCACTGGATGTGTTCAAGCCTAGGTTGGATTGGGCCTTGAGCTAGCTGATCTAGTGGGAGGTGTCCCTGCCCATGGCAGGAGGTTTGGAACTAGATGATGTTTTAAGGTGCCTTCCAACCCAAACCATTCTATGACTGTATTATTTCTCTTGTACTATTGGACCCTAATGAGAAGCTTTGGCTCCCTGTCCTCTGGAAATGCTTCGGGCCTCTTTGAAATGTGCATTTCCTTTCCTTTTGCTTCTGCAATGGTTGTGTGAGGTACTGCGCTGCAGGGTTATTCAAACACCTTTGCTTGTTCACACCTCTGAAGGAGTGTTTCAAGAACCAATTCAGAACAAGACACTAAAAACTCCAGGCATTTTATAGAATTAAGTAATTTCAAAATTAACATAGCAATTTGCATAAATTACTGTGTAATCAGTTTAATATTTTTTCAGGCTCCTTGAGGCAATGTTTTAAGGCATGTTACATAGTAAAAGTAGGATGAAACAAATGGATGTTCATGCACATAGGGCAGAATTTTCTAATCCATTGTGTTGATGTACTGGAAGGATTTTGTGTCACTGAAGTCACTGGTGAAAACCTCAATAGATCCCTGCAGAAAACCCTACCCATATAGTGTGGGGATGCATGGGTATTGGCCCCAGCAATTCTTGCAAGGTATGAGCACAATCTAGCAAAGAGTTTACCTCTAGGAGTAGTTTTATAAACTTCTATGCTATTATTTGCATATTTTATTTCGAATGCTTAAGCTGTTAGAGGACTAAGCCCCATTCGACCCCATGGTTTCCAAAGACCCTCTCATTATGAAGCCCCAACTATTATGTAGTTACATCTCTTACATGAAACAGCCCGGAACATGGCCACCGATTTGTATGTACCGGCAATGGCCTGCCTGCCTTGTGAAGGTTGACTTCCATGAAGGAGCTTTGCCTAAGCTCTGGCCAGTTGGTGGCCTGGCTGGTAATTTCTCCTGTTCAGAGCACAAGTGGTATTTCTTGCTGAACTCCTGTAGTGTGACTGGTCATATCCGGGCTATTTGTCTGCCAGAAGGAAGAGCTTTTTCTATCCAGTGTCTGTTCCCTGTGTTGGTATGTGTGGATCATAAGGTCAGCCCTTAGCTGTATTTCAGAAGATAAAATAGAGATTCAGAAGCCTTTCACTATAAATCATGATTTCTAATCATTCTGGCTCACTTCTGAACCTTATTCAGTTCACCTTTCTTCTGATGTTGTCACCAAAACTGCACACAATGCTCCAAGGTCCTGCTGATGCCAAACAGAGCACCCGCTCCTCAGCCTTTCTGGCCGAAGCCATGGCCAGAGAGCCTGCGTTGGGCCTCCCGCATTGAGAGCCTGGCTTGCTGCAGCCTTCTCTGCACACAGAGCTCTGCTTCCTCACATTTTGTCAGCTTTGGTGTTAATACAGTTGATGATGGAACCATGTTAGAGGTTTTAATGTGTGGTAGACTGTTGGCTGTCCAGGTGGGGTTCAGCACTTTGCAGGCCTCTTTTGGATAGGGAAAAGTTTAATGGAACTTTGTCAGAAGAGCACAGAAAATTCCTTGCTGGTGTCTCTGTGCTTGGTTAGTGCCATGTTTATCTGCTCTCATGTTTAAATTGTTTTTTTATTTTTCATGTGCCTCAAGAAATGCATCTTGACTGCTGTGAAAAAGTTCCTGTATGCAAGTCTGTTTTGCAACTGATTTTGTTGTGTATCACAAGAGTTATTGAAGATGATCAAAGCCATACTAAGCATTAGAGAAGATTACGACAATTATTTCTTTATTTCACGTGTCAGTCTCTTACTGTTCTTTGTTCTAGCTGTCTCTCTTTAAATCTGTACATTTCCAAAATGGTTTCACCATTCTGTCATTACAGATTCAGCTTTTTTAGTGAACCATCAAACAATCCGTTATTGACTTTCTTTCTGTCTTGGCAGAAGAACTGCTTACCTTTCAGCTTCTTCTCTGTGTAACAAATCTACTTCATTTTTCCTTTGCTAGGCTTAAAAGTGCAGTTTGGTAGGGCCGCCTGTGCAGCAAATTAATTGCAGGCTGGAACCGAGAACACTTCTAACAGGAAAGAAATTTTAAGAGTAAACGCTACACTTCTGTCTTTGCACTTTTCGTTCTTTTGCCTTCTTTTTTCTTTTGTTCAAAGAATTAAGGCAGATGTATGTATACTTACAAGAACTCCTACTTTAAAAGTAATCAATGTAAAAGTGTGAACTGTATTTCCCTTGCTTATTTTCTCTCAAAAGGAATGGGTGCTAGAATATTATGGGCAAGATTTGGATGTTCTTTATTATACTGGTGATACCTGGTATTGGGAGGATTTAATGGTTCTTAAGGAAAACAAAGTGCCAGCATGTTTTCTTTAGTGATTAGTAAATCTGATTTGAAATCCTCATCATCTGAATTAATTTTTAAAGGCATAGTTTATTTTTGGACAAAGGCCTATACAATTTGGGGTATTCCAGAGCAGATGGAACTCAAAAAAAGTAAAACATGAAAATATCCTTAGGAGAGCTGTAGAAATAATACAAGCTAGGTAAGTACTTTTGTATGAAATAAGTTTTTGTTCACAACGGGTGAAGAGAGGATTCTGGAGAGGAAACTTGGGAAAATCATCTCCAGATAAAGAAATGGGAGAGAGTTGAAGCATTTCTGTATGTGTTCGATGGATTCACAGGAACAGCTCTGTTCCCTTGAGTGTTCATAGATGCTGTAGTCCAAAGCCTGCCAGGAGGAGCATGTATCTCCTGCAGGTGTGTCTTTGTGTGTAGCACTGCTGCTATGTATATATATTTTTAAGGAAACAATGTGTCTTTCTTCTTTGTGCTGCTTTACCCCCTTGCTCTGGTTCTTTGTGTAGCTCATGCTCATTAATTGGTTAGTTCCCATGTAATTTCAGTGAGCAGACCTC
Organism: Eurystomus gularis; assembly: GCA_013400335.1. Taxonomy (NCBI): domain Eukaryota; kingdom Metazoa; phylum Chordata; class Aves; order Coraciiformes; family Coraciidae; genus Eurystomus; species Eurystomus gularis. The sequence continues at coordinate 1,304,273 of VZZY01006574.1, read as the reverse complement.
AAAAATGCTGTTTGCTTCTTGTTTGGGCCATCGGCAAAATTTGTATTTTAACCTCAGAAGAAATAGGATTTAGCTAATTGAGCAATCTCATCTTTTTCTTCACCCCTGAAAGAGTTCCCACTCTGAGCAGCGTTGGATTCACTGTGAGGTTTGTGTATTGGTGAGGTGGTTCCACCGTCGGTGATTTGTGCCTGGGAAGGTTTGCTCAGATCCTTCCAGCAACCCCTCATTAACATCCACAGGCATTTCCATTCTTCGTCCAAACAAAATAGAGGAAGTGGGGGAAAATTAGGGAAGTAATTAAAACTACAAGACATAGGAAGCAAAGCATCAAAGCTTTAGTTTATACAATTCTTTAATTTAAAGCTGGCACTTGTGAAGATATAACAACAAGGTAATTAAACTTGTTTTGTAGTTTGGTCACTTTCTCTGTTATCTTGCTGATTTGGGTGGTATTTTATTAATGATCTCTCAAGGGAAAGCTGCTGTAGCTTATAAATTAATGAAATATTAATAACAACCAAAGCGATGCATATGATTCCACTTTGGAAGAGTCTGACCTGAATGTGCTCTGCGAGCAGAAAAGTCAGCGCAGAGCATGTGTGCCCCACACTGCTGTGAGTGTGCTGTCCCTGGAGGGGCTCTTCTGGGTTAGCAAGTGGGAATCCACAGGTAAAGCAGAGTCAGATGTGGGCAGCAGAGCAAGACTGACAAACCTTCTGAGCTGAAAATGGACCTAAAAGGGCACACCAGGCAAAATTAAACCTAAGTCAACACAGTCTCTGTGGAGGTCTGGAGGAAAGGAAGAAAAGGGACAGAGCTATAAACATGATTTGAAGAGGTGAAACTGCCAGAGAAGTCCATCTTGGTCCTGAGAGGACAGAAGCACCCAAGTTCAGAAGATGATTCACCTTCAGGCACCTTCCCTGATTTTTTTTAATAATCCATCCCCTAGTGCCACACAGGTGAACAGTTGCTGTTCTGCAGTAAGTGCCAAATCCTCCTCTCCCTGGTGTGTTCATCATTGTACATCTTTGACTTTGGCCTCTTCAGGTAAGGTGGAGCAAAAGCTGTGTCTTGGATGTGTTTTCCATGGGTAACGTTTTTTGTTTGCCCTGGTCATGATGAATGCGCGTTAAGAAACTGCTACTTCACTGGAAACTGGAGTAGGCTTGAGGCAGATGTGTAATAGAGTAACAGCTAAAACAGCCCAAAAAGGGTTCGTGAAACCTGTTAGTTAAAATTTTTGCTAGGCTTCTGGCCAAACTAGAGTTTTTCAGAGTCATTCAACCTTAGTAGCTGTGTGAGTGTTTACGTATCTCCACATATATAAAACACGAACTGTTTAAAAATAACAGTATTCAGAGGATGACCCAGATTTTTGAAGAATAACAGTTCCTCTGAACCCTTCCCCTCTTCCCTGAGTGTGCAGCATTTTCTTAGTTTAGAAGCTTTTTGATCATTTAGGAAATTAACATTGCAGCGGCTTCTGAAGGGATGTGCTCATCAAGGAAACCAATTCAGATAACAAAAAGGCACAATTGTTAGTTGTCTCTATCATTATGGGAAAGAACCCTGCAAGCTCATCAGAGTCCTCCATAGCTGCTGGCTCCCAGATACCACCTTCCACCCTCTTCTTCTCACCCTCCTCTTCCCAGCAGCTCTATGGACACCACCGCCATGAAGATGCTTACTTACTGTATGGTGGTACACAATAGGAAACATGACATTGGTCATTACAGAGCCATTGTGGGTTCCCCCATGGAAAAACTGCTTCCAGCTGGCCAGGTGTATGTAGATGTATGGGGGAAAGGAGAGGTCAGAGAGGGAATTAATGTGCATGTTCTGGAGAGTTATCCCACGCTGAATGGCTGAGGGCAGAGAGCAGGATAAAAAGGGCAATACGGAGACAGATAAGAAAGTAAAAGGAATTACTCAGCCTAATAGGATTTCCTTGGGAGAGCTGGATTCAGACCTTACTTCAGACTTGGGTAAGTTATCTCTACTGTGTCTTTACCTTGTTTCCCCATCTGTAGAGTAAAATGGTGGTACTCATCCTTGTGCTTTCCTTTGCTTTTTCTTGTGCCCACAAAAGTTTGAGAACAAAGACTGTCTCTTCCTCAGGGCTCTTACACCAGCTGAAGCCTTGGATTACCATGTAATCAGAAATAGCCACAAGGTTGAGTTGTTGGGTTTTTCCCAATTTTGAATACGAAGTCACAAGGCGGCAGGCATTTTAGCAAGGGATGTATTTGTGCAGGTACTTCTGAGCACACACCCATTAACACAGTGAGCGAAGCTGCTGAAAAACAAACCGTTGCCAGTAGTGCGTCTTAACGTGTCTTACACCCAAGTGCACGCAGCAACATTATTGACTGGTGATGTGGAAATGTTCTTTCAACGAGGCATTCATAATTAAACCGGGATCAAATACCCAGCCGTTACTCTAGTGCTAATGATGTGGAATATCTTCCTTTTCTTGTATTATTTTTTCATGTTTGTGTGTGCGTGTGTGTGTATTTTTGCAGCAAGCTGGAAATGATATTTTTAGTCAAGAGAACTAATTAATAATTCATTCATGAATAATGATGAAAGTAGCTGATTAAAATGTATGTCTAGCTTCAAAAGGAATAATCTTTAGAAGTTATAAGTGTTTATAAAGTCCATCTCGCCCCCCGCTCCCCATCTTCTCTTCCCAGCCTCTGTGCAACAGCTGTTGTTACTCCCATTCACAGGTATCAGCTAATAATTATAGTAGGGAATATGTTCCAGAGTAGTAAAGCCTGGTTTTCTGAGGAGGTGGGCAACTCCCATTGACTTAGCATGGTTGGTGCTCAGCTCTCAGGGCATGGTAGGTAGCTGGACTGCACCTCCTGATGTGGAGCTTCAAAGATGGAGCTTCAAAGATGGAGTGCTGCAGCTCAAGTGATGGTGTGTGTGTGGAGCACAGAAATCAGAAAGGCACATGGGCATTAAATGGGTTCCAGTCAGAGCTCCTCCATCAAAAGGGCTTAGCTGAAGATGACCTTCATTTACAAGAGTCATCCTTCTGGTACTTTCAGGATGGCCTAGGGCAGGGAGCCTGGTGCAGGTATGACACATCATCATTGTGAAACCTTAGGGGGAGTAGCTCCTCTCTTTGGTGCCTGGTGACCATCAAAATATTATACTTAATGTCCTTGACCAGCAAACAGGCCTGCAAATGACCCACAGCAGTTACAAGAGATGGAGATGTGAGGGAAGTCAGCTGCAAACCTTCCTTTAGCTTTATATCTCTTGGTTTAATGGAACTGTGTTGGATTGTGTCTTACCTATAAGTTGCTCAGTGTCTGGTTTTTGCTCTTTTAATCGTCCTTTGGAAGCAAAAAAAACCCTGAAAACATAACATGAGGAGAAGAACTAAAAGGAGAAGAGGGATCAAAGTCTTTGGTGAACGTAGTGTGTGTAAAACCACCTGCAGGGGCAGATTTTTCATGGTACATTTTTGCAAAAATCATTAGCTTGTCATGGCAAAATGGAAAAAGTAATAAAACAGCAGTAAAAACAAGTTAAATTCTGAGCCTGGAGGATCAGCTTGTCTGAAATAAATGACACTTTTTTTAGGGGTCAGCTCTTACTTTCTCCAATCCTGTGTAACCGTTGCCCTTTCCCTTTTAGCTTAGCCCTTTTCCAGGACTCAACATTTCCACAGTATTTTGTATTTGACATGTTGAAGAACACTCATTATTACCCTTTCCCCTCTGGAAGATCTTTTTTTTCATCCTGGTGCTGTAGTAGTGGCAGACATAAAATTATAGCTAATTGCACTGGCCTAGTCCTTTCTGCTACTCTGTTTATATCCTCAGCTCAAAAGGACATGAAGAAGTTCCAGTAAGTTTTTAGGCAAAAAGAGTAACTGCCTGTTGGGCTGCTGAGGCCTCTCCTGTTGTATCATGTCTTCCTGAACCACGAGTCCTTATTTTTTGTTAGTGCAGATATGCTTATTACTCCTTGTGAAACAAAGTCACATTACATGCATGGTTGGCAATATTCAACTCCTAATAACTCATCTGTGTTTGCATTCTGAACTAAATGACCTGGAAAATTGTGGGTTAAAATGGAAGGGAGAAGGAGCAGGGGAGACACATTAGAAAGAAGAGAGGTTCAGGAATGCGTTTAGCACTGAGAAATTGTAATTTTCCAGCCCACCTAAAACTGGAAAACCATTGAAAGCATAGAACTTGATGTTCATCTGGTGTAAATAGATGTGGTTCACTGATTATAAGGGAGCTGTGCAAATTTTTATCTGCTGAGGATGCAGCCCACAATTCTAAAAAAAGGTATTTAAAGACCAAAGGGAGAGTAAGAGAGCTGTTCTCAGTAGCTGTGCCAGGTTCACCCCAGATCAGCAGTGGGCAGAAGGTCATTGCTGTCTGCTGGTGCCTGCATCCTTACTGCCCCATTCAGCCCTGCATCCCCAGTAGCTTTTGCTCCTGCAGGAAGCTGGCTGCTGACATTACTCCATTTCTAGGCTGACAGGTAGCCAACTGCTGCCGCAAACAACACCGTTTTTAGTAATCTTGGTTGGAAGAACCAGATGAATTACCCCTTGGGGTGCTGCCTGTAGGACAGAGGCAATGTGGAGGCGATGGTGGCATCGGTGCCACCTGCTCTGTGCTCTTTCCTGCTCCTCAGCTGATGTCTGATGTGCTCCATCCTGGCTGGAGCTCATTCCTTCCTCTAGATCATTAAAAAACATATAGAAGAAGTGGCATTGAATAGTACTGCAGGCATTTAGCTGGAGCAGTGCAACCTTTGCTAGTGCTATTAGAGTTGCTGAGTTGCTTCTGTTTATTAATTGGCTTTTTTTAATATCAGAATTTCTGTGGGTGAGATTTCCGGCAGTGTGATATAATGGTAGAGCTGCCAACAAACTTAGGAGCCCACAGATGTTTACACATTGACATGTACAAAATCTATCAATTCCCTTTAAAAATAAATCTGTTTTTCTGGGGTTTTTTTCTAATTTATGCCCCAGGGGTGAAGCCCCAGCATGTATTCTTGTGAGTGTCAGTTCCACATCCCTTGAAATTCAATTGCAAAACTCCCCTTTTCTGATCTAGGATTAAATGTTACCTCTACATTTCTCTATTTAGACCATCTGGTGCAGTGACGTCCTTCCAGTGTGTGTTGTGACAGGCTGGATGGTATTTGAAAATACATTGTGGTTTCAATGTATTGGAGTGTATTTTAAAAGCTTTCGGAAGATCTCAGGAACAATAGAAACTTGTATGCTGGGCTTTGGGGTTTTGTTAGTCCATGTAAAGCGGTTTTCTTTGAACGAGCGACCTTTTCCTTGTGGTTCCAGCACACAGTGGCAGCTGTCCCAGTAAAACAGAGGCAAGGTGAACTCTTGTCATCTTCAGGCTGAGGAGGCTGCAGAGACCTGAGCTCACCAGGGACCACAAAGCTGATTTAGAGCTGCATGGTGGTGGCAGTGGTGGTAAACGCATGCACGCATATGTTGTGAAATGCCCAGGCCACATTACCGTGGAAGATGCCCTTTAGCACTGAGGCTGGGAATAAATTTGGCTATTTTAATTCAGGACCCTGAAATTCTGAAGCAGCCCCTTAACTGAGGAAAACAGCACTTCACCAAAAGTAGCGGACTAATGTTTCATATCTGTGTTAGCCATTGCTCTTCTGTTCCTAGCTTACTCCTTTCTATTCTTTTCCTTCAATTATCAGGCCTGGCTTCAATCCTCAGCAGCCTCCTGCCTGTCTCTGACTCCTGAAGCTGGCTAATCTCAGCCCTCTGCCAGTTTTCCAGTAAAGAGTTTCCAACTCGGCTCTGGTTTGGCTGTAGCACCTCCTGTCCTGTCAGTTAGGCACATGGACTTTTATTTTCTTTTCTTCTTCGTCTCCCTAATGAAACAGTCTTGGTTGCTGCAATAGTCCAGTGGTCAGATGTGGTTTTGATACCTGCCAGTCCAACAGCTTTCTTAGTTAAAACCGTCGCCTGCAATATATTGCAGTTTCTCCTACTGTGAGAAATAAAACCTTTGGGAGTGTACCAGAAGAAAGCATGCCCTTATGGTTTAGAGTGTTTAAAGCAAAACTGAAGCATGCTTTGTAGCAAATTAGCTTTGGCATTTCTCCTTCAATCACACTGCTAGATTTTTCTTTTGTTGCCTCGAATCAATTTTCCCTCCCTTCTCAACTTCTCCACCCTTTTTATTTTCACAGCTTTGCTTCTGTTCAGGCTTCCATTCAAGCTCAAAATCCCCTTCTATTCAGTGGTGAACCTTAGGTGGCCAGATTCTGGAAAATGCTGCTATTGCTTGGCATTCTTTTAATTATTAATATTTCAGTTGTTAATATTCAGTAGTAACACCTTATGTAAAGTTTATGTCATCCTGAAGAGCCACAGCTTCAGCAGGGTCCAAAGCACCAGAGGTTTCTCCTGAGAAAGTAAAAATTTATGATATTTACTGTCAATAAACTTGTAAGATAAAATTGTATCAGCAAGGGGGCAGAAAAGCAGAAAATTGCAGACTAAAGTGTGTGAAGAGCTTACAGAATAGAAGGGTTAGTTAATATTTACCTTAAGTGGGTAGGATGGTGTAAAATCCACAGATAACAGTAGTTGGGGTGACTGATTCTGCATTTGCTTTTCTTAAAAAGAGTAATCTTTTTTAAACTGAAAATTGGACACAAATAAGCTGATTCCATTAGTTTCATGTGAAAGATAGAAAACAAAAAGCAGTGAGCTCAGCTGTTTCTTCCTGGGAGGATGCCCGTTTAATTCCATTGCTCGAGATTTAGCGGACGTGCTTCGGGTCTCTCTCGGATCGCCTGTAAGTCAGAACATTCCCTCAGTAGATGTAAAGCAGGACGTGAGACCTTGCCTGGTCGCTGTAAAGCAATTAGCAACCTATGAAACAATCAGGAGGTAATTTGGGTAATTGAGGAAAAAAGCGTGATGTTCGTCAAGTCACGTTGATGCTGGGAAAAGATCTGATGCTGTTGTCCACTGCAATAAATCCACCAGCCCTAGATTCTTATTATCTGCAAAGGCTGCTTTTGACAAGATTGTGACGTACAGCAACTCTCGGGCTGTGGCTCCATGCTTGCTGCAGTGGGGATCCAAATTGTTTTTTGACAAATCCGTAGGAAAGCTGCCAGAAGCCTTCTGGCACACACTAACAACGAGTTTATGGTTCTGCACAAATATACAAACTCCTGACAGAGGTTAAATATACTGCATTAGCAATTGTATTCTATTTTATCAGAAGACAGGAAGAGAGATGTTGTGATGAATTAGTAATTCGCTTGAGAGTAGTTAGAGAATATTGCAAACTTGACAGATGGCAAAAAGATAGCTTAGCAATGTTGCATTATTCCTGTTGTGTTTTCGTTCTTAACACCTTAGCTCATTACATATTAAAAGCACTAGACCAATACCTGGCACGGCTTTTTTTTGCAGATTTGTCAAATACACAGTTTCTCACCTGGGGAATCCTTACCTTCATTTCCATACTCGAAATCACAATATTGTCTTTTCAGAACAAGTGGTGAATGCAAGCAGGACATCTTGGCTCCACTGATCTCAGAGTGCCAGAAGAAGCCAACTACTGCTTGGTTTCTTTATACTCCACACAGCAGGTGAAATGAAAATGTAGAAGGTGGCACATGAAGCCAGTTTGTCTCGTAGCCTGTGTTCAGAAAACCTCTTTTGATGCGGAAGGCTTTGAAGGTGTGCTGGTGGAACAGGGAGTCACCTCACCATGTGTTTTCATGCCCGATCCTACCACAGAAGAGTACCGAGTATGTGAGTCTCATTGCAAACAGCCTTAAGGTAAAGAAAGAAGGAATGGCGAGATATCAAACTGGCCCCACTACAACCAGGGACAGAAGTGAAGCTGGAGCACTGCTCTCAGCAGGCTGAGGGCTGGCCAGGAGTCCTGCTGCAAGAGCTGTTTCAGGGCAACCTTGTCCCTCTCTGCCCACTTCAGACAGCTCAGTGCCCAAACCAAGGAGGGGAGAGGGCCAGACAGTGTTAAAATGTAGTTCCCAGTGTTGTTTCATTCCAGGTTTTCTCACTTTCTGGGGCTCTTGACCTACCTCTACAGTGCAGCTTTTAACATCACACGCAGAAAAGGGACCTGAGCAAGGATGGTGCAGCCCCCACAACCACCAGTGAACTGCCTTTGAACTCTCTTCATTCATGGCTGTGGAGCTGGACACGACTCCTGGCAGTTTCCCAGTCCTAAAGCTAACAGTTTCTATAAGCTGTGTCACCATGTCCATCACGTTACATTTCGAGATCTGTCATTCATCTTTCCCTTGTTCTTTGCACTTAGTTCTGGTTTTGCCAAGGGAAACATTTTCTTTTCTCCCACTCATGGCATTTTTTTGCTCTCTTTGCCCTCCTTTTTTATCTCTTTCCATCACATGAGGCAATGCTAGTAGTCCTTCCCATGTAAAAAATAAATCCAAAAAAGGAAAAGAAAACACATTTTGGTACTTTGCGTTGTGCAAACATATTCTTCAGCACAAGCATATTTTATCCATTAAGAGAGAAAAAAGCTTTATTTTACACTGCAACTTTCAAGCTGCTCTGGGATGGTGGAACAAGTAGTTTTCAGATATGGTAAAATCATCCATGTGGTAAACCAGACTGTTAAGTGTTCCAGACAAGGTAGCTTTTCAAACTCCTGACCTGCAGACTAGTAAATAACCAGTAATTCTATGACCACTGGTTATTTGGCTGAAGGAAAAAATACATCAACCTGTTGCCTCAAAGGAACGTTTTGTCTTGGTGGTGTTCCTGCTCCTGTCAGTGCCCAAAGTCAGCTCAAGATTAAGATATTCCCTAGAATTTGAACTGCAGCTGCTTACCAAGAGACAATAAAGAGAAATACCAAGAGAAATAAAAGCCCCCACACCCGTGGGAATTTCTGAAGCTACTGAGCTGGTATCTCAGAAACATTGTGGCACAGAGGAGCTGCAGCTGCAGCTGCTCCGTAGCCTTGGACCTCATCAGTGCCTGAGTGCAGTGAGCTGAAGCGTGCGTGGTCAGCACGCAGGAACCTGCTGGGAAATGCCAGATGCTGCAGGACACTGGGTGAGGACCTTCATCCTGGTTGCCCAAAGCTGTCAAGGAAAGGTGGCTTAGCTGAGCCTTGCAGCAAGTGGTGGAGAGCCTGTGTTGTGGTTTCTGTGCCTCGTCTTTTTCAAGTGTTTGTTGGTGGAAGGGGAGAAAGATTTAGGGGCCTGGAGGAAAAGGAGATGTGAATTCCATGTTGTCTTGTCAGAAGACCCCTGTAAGCTGTGGTGGGAAAAAAGAAGGGGTCTGCTCTAGGGTGTATTTGATGGGCTCCAGGGAAAAAGGGAGATTTCTTTGCATTTGTGTTTCTTCCTTCTTTTTTGTTGTTGTGCATATACCTTATCTTCTGAGAGGCTGTGGTGATAGGTGTGTCTGTTTGTGATGGGTGGTGATGCTGGGAAGGTGGTTTAGGTAGCTGGGGGGGGAGGTGGTGTTAGATAGTTTCCAGAGGAGAATGGTCCCATTTATAGATCAATAGACTAGATATAAGGAGGAAATTTTTTACAGTGAGTGTGGTGCAACACTGGCCCAGGTTACCCAGAGAGGTGGTAGAAGCCCCATCCCTGGAAACTTTCAAGGTCAGGTTGGACGGGGCTTTGAGCAACTTGCTTTAGTTGCTCATTGCAGAGGAGTTGGACTAGCTGAGCTTTAAAGGTCCCTTCCAACCCAAACCATTCTATGATTCTGTGATTTATTTTCTGCCTGGTGTTTCAGTAAAGGAGTGCTAGAGAATTAATCAGACTTGACTCCTCAGGAGGAGATCTGCTTACTCTGCTAACTGTGGGGTGGCTGAAGGTACGTCCGCAGTCTTATCCGGGTCGGTGTGAGTTTGCTTTGCTCATGCCTACAGTTGATCTGAGCTGTGTCTCTTCAGTAACACCGTGCTGAGTTGTGCATCAGAATACATTAGCTCGAGTCTAGCACTGTGCTGAAGCAGCTATGTAGCTTTTGGGGGACTCGGAGCATGGATGAAGCTTGCTCACCTGTATCAGAGGAGCACATACTCAGAAGGGTACCTAAACTAGCTCGCGGTGAACCAGCTTAGCTACCGAGCTGTTGCAACACAGCACCCCATTTGAAATGCCCGTGTGTGCGACAGCTTGCCAGCCTGCGGTATCCCTGAGCTCGTTCCTTCACCACCAGCCCTGGGGAGAAGTGGGTGTTTCTGTGTTACATTGGAGGACCACGTCACCTTTTTCTGATGCTGTGTGACAGAGAAGCAGCACTGGGTCTGTACTACACCGCTCTCTGCAGATACACGAGGCAGGCGTTTGGGGGCATTTCTGTTATGGTTTGCTGGGTGTCTTTGAGAGGCTCAGTGGGCAGAAGTATAAGGCCTTGTGTTGTGCATCCAAAGACCTCTGGCCACCGTGTTGCCACCACTGCTCTGTCCCACTGTGTGATGATGCCCTTTCGTGCCTCCATGCCGTTGTTCCACCTGCCTTGTCCATCCTCTGTACAAGCTGCTCAGGGCAGAGGCTATTATGCATACCCCTTATGTGCAGGAATCAGATCTTTATGGAATGCAGAGGAGCTGATTTTATACTATTACTGATAATAAATAACATCGCAACGTAGCAACAAATTTGATTTTTAAAAATCATTTCATCTTCTTCCCCTACTATTGCATGGGATTATTCTGTCTGTTAACCTTTAAAACTATGCTACTAATGTGCTTTATTGCTTAAAAAACGTGAATTTCCCTGAGGCTGTTCCAGAAATCACTTGCTTTGTTATCAAAGGATCAACAATTCAATGAAGACATCTGGGGTTTTTTTTTACTCAAAGCTATTCTAAGAAGAGAATATTGGGATGTGTATAAAGAGCAACTACTGAAGGAGATCAAAAAGTGCTGCTGCTTCCGTAAGAAGCAGTTCATGGTGCTGTGCAACACTTGTACCATCCCCAAATGCTCACTCATCCCTAGAATGGTGTGCATTCTTCCAGGGACCTCATGGAAACCTTTGCACCGAGACCTAAGATTTGTATTTCATTCTGCTTTGTGCTATAAACTGAGCAGACCCAAGAAAATCAGGCAGAGGGAGATTTGCAGTGGAAGTAGCGATGGCACATGCGAGCAGACAGATTAATGCTCTCTCTAACCCTCCTCTTCATAGGTTTTCATCACACAGGTGAGAAAAACTTAACACCACAAGCATGAAACAAGGAATGATAAATCCATCTGTGGATGGCTGGCTGATTTGTGGAACTCCCTGCTGCAGTCAGGAGCGTAGCGGGCTGGAGTGGTGGGGCAGCTGCTGGTGCTGCTAATACCAGTGTTCGCCATTACAGTGCTCTTCAGAGAGCATCCATTTTCCTTCAAAGCAGACACTTTTTCAAATGCTGTGTAACAACAGAAGAAGGAAGGACGTAGAAGAAAACCTAGCCTGAGCTGGGTTGACTACTTTTTTGCTCATGTACTTCTCATGCTTTTTGCCTAAGTTTTTGCATTTTCTTGTGGCTGACCTTCTAAGAGCGCACCTTTGACTCTGCAGCTACGTTGTTTTCCAGATATAGCTGCAGGAACAGTGTGTTGCGTACAAGCTATTCTTCCTGCCTTTAGATTTATGTTAGATCTAGAGTTTTTCTGCCATGAAATACTATCCTCGGTTCACTGAAGGCATGTTGCAATTAGTTCATTTGTTTGCCATGATACTTTTAAACTACCTTCTGTGGTAGCTCCAGCCTGAAATTGTCACCTGCTCAGGTCTGCATTGGTTATAGACTCATAGAAGTTATGTTGTGCTTCCTTTTGTTCTCACTCATTTTTATGATTTAATTGGAATTCAGCAATGACCCTGACGGAAATGAAGAGACAGATTCAGGCAGGAGAAAGCAAGGTATGTGAAAATGAAGCACAGTATAAAGGAAGTTTTTTGTAAATTGGGTGCCACAGAAGGTGAAATCTGAGCAAGTTAGTTTTCTGGCGAGCATCTGATTTATTTCTTCATCTGCTTACTATACTTAACGACTACGATTGTCATTAACACTGAGGCTATTTTGCATGGCCCATTTTGCCTGTCATAATACCTCTGAGTGGTGTAAACTTTTCTGCTGGAGAAATGAGACTGTTGGAGACAAGCTTTCAGGAGCATAGCAGAATCACCCTCCCTGCCTGGACTTTGTGGCAAGAATGGCTTGTTGGGTCAGGAGTGCTGCTGCATCTCATGCAGTGATTTTTGCTGGCAGTGAATTAAGCTAATGTGGCTGCTCCTTTTTGGGTTTAAGAACATTTTCCAGTTTGCAGGGACTGAGGATGACTACGGAAGTGGAGGGCAGTGAGCAACAGAGCTGTGGTGCATATGAAAGCTGACCTTGTGCACATTTAGGTCGCACAGAAATAAGCATGAAGTGGGCCTGAAGTGCTGCCCAATTGCCTGCTCTGCGGTCACTGTGGAAACACCTGCTTAAGGGGTCAGGAAAGTGGGGTGGCAGACCTCTTGATGGACCTTGATTGCCTCCTTATTGATGTTACTGTAAATCAGCAGAGAAGGAAATGGCACAGGCAAAGGTGAAATGAAGCAAAGGGAACTTGCTGCATCTTGCGGGGTTATGCAGGTGAACAGCTAAAGCTGCAGTGTAGGAAACATGCATATTAAAAGCATTAGTATTACCTGTCTCCGTGAGACAGGCAGTGTAGCAAATTAGGTACCGGTACATCACCTCTCGCTGAACTCAGACGGACATTTCCCCTTGACTTGGCTCTGACATCGAATGCGTTCTTTTGGCCTTCCATTCTGGTTTCTGAGAGTGGCCTGAAGCCCCGCTACAGGGGTTGCCATGATGTGAATCCTTGCGTTTGAAGTGTGGGCTGTTCCAGGGTGTCTTTATCTCCCCAAACAATTTAATGAAGATTTGCAATTGGTTGTGCTATGTGAGCGATCCACCAACCTAATCGAAAAGCCCTAATGTGATACTCATGTTTCTGGCAGCCTATCTTACATGCGGTTTTCAAAAGTCTATAACCTTCTTCAGTTAAATTCATGGAATATTTTAAATTTTTTAATTAAAAAAAATTAACTATTTTTGCAAGGCAATTTTTTAGAAGTAATAAGTACTTTACTGTGCCTATAAATCAGGAATAGCCCTTTCCATGGGTGACAGTAATAAACTAGCAGCTGAAATAAAAGTTAAAATTTTCATCACAGGGGAAAGAAGTCAGACTTTGAGCTATTGGTTTTAGCTAAGATTGTTTTATGCCTACAAGGAACCAGTTTATCAAAGAAGTCTTCCTATAAATGACAGATTTTATATATGTTATGTTTTACATTTATAAACATGCAGGAATATATATTTTTAATACTATTTTTTCCTGCATTTCCCTTACACTGTTACTGATCACTAATACAACTGTGTTGGAAAGCAAGTATTGTCCATGTTCTCTATGTATGATTTCAGCTACGAAAAGAGAAAAGTGTCTTTATTATGCTCCTTGCAGAGCTATTTGCTTGGAGAACCAAGTTCTTTTTCTAATTCGGTGTCTTTGCATCTTTTGGAACAAATGAAAGGGAAAAACAGACAAACAGAAGAGAATTACAGAACAGCAGTAGTTTCTGTAACTGGAAGCAACATCCAAATCTTTCCATCTGGCTACATCAACACCTTTTTATAGTTTATTGCTCATTTGGAAATTGAAGTCACGATTCCCCCGTGCAGAATGCTCTCATCCTTCTTGACAGAAGAGCTGACGAGAAAGCCCAGATCTCCCAGGGCTTTGGAGCAGCTCCATGCTGGGCTAGCTCCTGTGTCTCCCTTCCCTGCAGCTGGAAGAGAAACATGTCCAGGAATAGGATGACACAGTGTCCCCACCAAAATTGTCAGTGTGATCAAAGCAATATTTTATGTAGACTGGGGTTGATTTTAATGGATTTCCCTCATTTAATTGAGGGAATTTAATTGTTGTCCACTAGTATTTTAAATGAAGAAAATAACTGTCTCCCAAAATGACCTTTGGTTTTGAAGAAATTGTTATAGTAGGTGAAATGGAAATGCCAATAATCTTAATTGAGGCTAACAAAATACTTGGTACAATTATTTTAAAATAATTTGTTTCAAAATTAGTCTTCCAGTTGGCCCAAATCTTTATACAAAAACACAGTAATGATGCATTTTGGGGAAAACTTGAACTCTTCTCCAGAAATCTCTATTCCAGTATTCCCAGTTGGTAGTGAGGGACAGTAGACAGCCGAAGAAGAGAAGTGCAGGTTATCTCAACTGGAAGAGGACACATCAGTGTGCATCTGTGAAGCTGAAAATAGGATTTACAGCTTTTTGAAAGACCATTTAGGACGCTGATACTCTGTGCCTCAGAAGTCGTGGTGGGAGCACTGGTGGTCAGTGGCTTGTACAAGGAACAGAAGCAGTTTGGTGAACTGTGCTCAGACACAACTGTTTCACAGAGATCCCACTCCCTTCCGTGGTGCCCAGCTGACATATTACAGGCACTGGATTGTGACAGCTGTCAGTCAAACTCAGATCAATGTCAGCTGGTAAAATACTTTACTTTTACTTTGCTGCCTGTAGCTGTACTGAATTTTGCCCAGCTGTCACAAAAGACAGCAAATTTCAGGCATCTAACAGCATCACAGCTTACTTTGGTAAAGAAACAGTTGGAGGGCAGTGCGCGGAGCTACCACGGCTTTGCAAGACACTGCATCCAGCATCTGGACCACTGCACAGCTCAAAGCATAATGGTCTTCTTAATGTATGCACAGGAGGTCCCCACTCATACTCTGCTTGATGTTGTCCAAGCCAGTCATAAAACCTCTAACCCAGGCTGTCTCAAAGCACTAAAGAGACTGATACAATGTTAATTAGATTAATTTCCAAGCTCTAATTTGCAGATTATCCAAATCATTAAGCCAGTGCCATCCCTGGCCTTCTCTGATTGTGCACAGCAAGCTACTGAGTGCTTGAACCTCTTTGTTGATGCACTGAGCATGGTACGAGCTGCTGAAGGTCCGTGAGCTAAATTCTGAGAAGCAGTAGAGACAACCTTCTTAAACCACCACCATGCCACTGAGAACCGCCCTTTCCTTGTAGCAGAAAGGTAGTGCAGGGTGACCTGTGTGCTCTGATCTGAAGGAATAGCAGCCTTTTACTTGCAAGCTTTTGGTTGTGCTGAGGAACTCAATTGCAGGACAGGAAAGCGACTGTACACACAGCAGGTTGGGGCTGACAGCGCTGGAGGCTCTGCGGGGAGCTAATGGTGACAGCCTGCTGGGCATCTGTACCTGCTTCGGTTTTATCTCTCAGTGGGAGGAGAAAAGAGGTTTTGGGCTTTGGTGAGGCTGTGGACTCTGATAAAAGCAAAAACTTTCTGGTGGGAGGAGGCAGGAGAGGGAGTGGAGGAGAACATGTTACTGCCCCTTTCCCAAAACAGCTGATAGCTCAGTAGCCCAGGTGATGGATAGAATGTGGGATCACTTCCCTCCTTGCTCTGTCCCAGAAGAGAGAGGTAGATCCCCCCTGCACCCAAGCCTAAGCAGAAACTGCTTGTGAAGAAGTTGGCTGAGAAGGGTGGGTCTCCCCCCAAGAACTCTCTCCCGAGTCTGACATGCGACTCTGCTGGAAGACTTGGTTGAAGTTGCATTTTCACAAAAAAAGTTTTGGTTTAAACAGGCTGGCGTTTCCCCAAGAAAAATACATCGGGTTGGAAAATTTCCAAATAGCTCTGGTGCAAAACAATGTGATTAAAATTTCAGAACTCCTTTAAAAGTGCAAGATGGGGGGAAATGCTTGCAGAGAGGTGCAAGCAGACACATGGATTTGCTTTGAAAATGGAGTTAAAGAAGGAACTCATTTGACAACTACTTATTAAAGCCATAACTGCAGAATCTCACATTCTGAAATTAGCCTCCCTGCTTCGGTAGAAATGTCTCTGCTCGCTGTCTTATATGTCTCTTTCTTACGTCCCCACTGGCGTGGTCTTGTGCAGGAATTTCTAACCAGGTCTTCCCCAACCCCCTCCATTTTTTGTATATGTTTGGGGCAAAAAGGACTTTAGCCTAGGGATCAGATGGTTTACAGAGTGGAAAAATATTGCTTTATAATAAAAGGAGGATATTGAATAAAACCCAGATTTAATACCCAACCTAACAGAGCACCCTGATGAATGTAATTGCATTTTAAGCATTCTGATTGAATTTTTGATCCATATTGCATTTGTTTTGCTTGTGAATCTTTTATGAAAAAAAAAAAAAGTGTCTGGAGATTAAAGGATTACCGGGTTCTTAAGAAGCCCAGGCAGCTGCTAAAGCATCTGAATATTCTTGCCTAAATTTGGTGGGAAAGCTATATTAATCTTGTCTATTCTAGAAGTGATATGTCTCAAACCAAAATAGCCCAGGGGAAGGGGGACAGGAGAGAAGAGATCTAAGGGACAATTGCTTCTACAGGTGAACAAACTGCAGGGCATGAGCAAGAGCTGGAACAAAACCGTGCTGTAATTGAAAAATGAGTTCATCCAAAATTATTATGGGGGAGGATGAGCTTTGTCTTTTTTTCTCTCTCTCAATTTTCTGATGAGGTGGAAAGAGTCAGCAGTAACTTGCATACACTCAGACCATGGGAGTCACTCATTTCTGTTCTCCCTTGTAGCGAGGGGTGTGGGTAACATGCTGGAGCCTTTAATTCCTAAAAAATTAAGGTTCCTGCAGGTGACATGGAGGCAACAACAGTGTTTGCAAAAGAGATGTCGGCCGTGGGGGTAGGACTCCAGCAAGCACATTCAGCACAGAGAGTAAGTGATGGATTTAGCCGAGGAAAGAGATTGAAGTCATTTAGGGGCAGGCTGCGCCTTTAGGCAAGACAAAGGGTGAGTGGCTGTTTCATACATAACCATGGCTGTGGAGTGCTGTGAAACTCTGGTACTGTCTGGAAACTCATCTGTGCAAAGCACTGTTGATTATTAGGTCCAAATGACCGTTTGTCTGTGCATGTAAAAAGGAAGCAAGTAAACTTTTTAAAGTTGGCTGCACAGAGAAGTAACGTCATCTTCCAAGGACAGAAAAAGGCCTACCAACAAGCACTGCAAAATCAAAGGAACTCTTTCAGGCTTTAACAGGCTATCCTGAATCTGTAGCACGTTTTACCAAGTGCTGGCTGCCTCTCGAAATCTTCTCCTAGCTGAAAAAAACCTCAAAGCAAGTCGGAATAAGTGACTTCCAGTCTGATCACGGTACGTGATAAGCAAAGGACGAACTCAAGAGTGCTAATGGGGAATGGCTTTTGGCTAGTGGGTTTTGATCTCTGTGCACAAGAGATCACCATATGCTGCTGTGGCTGAAATGTGTTAACAAAATGAAGTAATTGTTTTGTTGTTCTGAAATGATACAAACAATATTTATTTCTAGTGTGTCAAAGCTGTAAATGTAATATTTTATAGGCAGCAGCACTTTAAAGTGTGCTTAGCATAATTTCTGTGCTAGTCAAAGCTTCACAAACCATTGGAAGCGAGAACAGAACTGAAGAGCTGAACAACAAAAGCAGCGGTGGAAAAATATGCCTAAGGAAAGAACTTTTTAATTTCTTCTATCTAGTGCTTTTGATTAGACACACAACATGGGGCTGGGGGGAGGCTTTTTCTCCAAGTCTAGACTTAGGTGGATAAGGTTTGCTGATATTTTTCAATACCAGTCTTTCCAAATCCCTTGCAGGCAGGTAAATTCCCCAGAACACTGCGGAGTCCAAAGTGGTTTTAAGAACAAAGAAGCCCCTTAAGCATGGGGGCAGGGGTAGAAATCTGCGTTGGATCTAGGGAGCAACGGGCAAAATGGAGCAAGGGGAAAATTGATGCCTTCGTGAAACCTCTGGCTTGGTTTAAAACGAAGCTGCAGTGAAGCATTTTAGTCTTCTACACAGTTCACGTTAGGCATAGCTTGTAGCCAGTGCTGCGGCATCATGTGCATTCCCCCATATTTTTCTTAAATATCCTGGGAGGTGTTTAGGCTTGGATTGAAATTTGGGCTTTTGTGCATAATGGAGACATCTGAAGTAGTCATTCCATAGACACTTGACTTTGGGCAAATTTCATGTCCCTGTGCTATGTTGTTTAGGCTCGTTTGTCATTTTCTGGCAGCAGAAGCAGAAAGATAGATATACCGTAAAAAAAGGGATTGCTTTGGTAGTAACTGGAATCTTAAATGCTGTAATCATGTGACAGTCTTGGTTTCTGTGGAGTTTTCAAGTCAGGTGCAAGAATTTAAAATGGCTTTGTGTGCGTGCTCCTAGTCCTGAGGCAAGCTGAGCCTGTGCGGTGAATGTTGCAGGTATCATTACATCCAACCAGATATCTTTGGTTTGATAAATTGCGCTGGACTTGGGTTCTTTATGTGTTCTTTCATCTCTATACAGCAGAAAGCAGTGGATGCCTTTGAAACTGTTCTCAGCAAACACTGCATCAAATGAAAGGTAGAAAAATGCCTGGCTTGACCTGCTTTGGGCTTCACATGCAAAGGCTGACATTTTTTCTTGTTAATTGAGTGGAAAAATGCTGTGCCATCCAGGCAGTGGTAGCACCTGGACAAGCCTTCCTTCTAGCCTCCTGCATCGGTCTTTCCTGTGACCAAATGGAGCATGGGTTTTTATAAAGGAAAAGAAAAACAAAGAGTGGTAGCTTCCTTCATTACTTCTTTTTTCCCTCCTCATTATTCGTTATACATTCTCCTTCCAACACAGGGGAGAAATTGTCTGGTTTTTACTGAGCAGCATGCAAAGACAAGGCAGTATGAAGTCCAAGCTCTACAAATCATTGAGAGTGCAATTGTGGACAGCCAGGTCCTCTGCCAGGCTCTAATAATTCAGATTTGGATTTGCTTGGGTCTGTCATTGCTTTGCTTATGATGATAATGCTTATGGAGATGGAGCTTAGCATCTTTTTGTTTTGTTAGAAGAAAAAGCTCCTTAAGCCCCATGTATTTAAATGAACTCCTGTAATTCATAGAAGCTGAAGGATGAAAAAATACAGGATCATAATTATTTTTGCCCAGAAAAAAAAATCCATTAATCCTCCCATCCCTTCATAGCTAGCAGCAGTCACAAAAGCAAATCACTGAGGTCCTTCAGCAATAATTTTCTAGCGAGCTTTTTGCACTTTCTTGACCTCTTCTCTGCTCTACTGTGATGGGAAAGAAAGGGCAGAAATGGGAGATAACTGAGTGTGTTGCTCCATGCTGGGAAGTAAGTATGTGTGAACCCAGCTGTCATTGTCATGCTCAGAGCAAGGCCAGCTTGGTGATCCCCCCTGCTTCTGCAGGCTGGGGAGCCTGCCTGCTCTTCAGCTCTGCTCTGTTTGGAGCAGTTGCGTGTACCGACCAAAATCAGCTCAATGCCTAATTCCAATGGGTCAGGTAGGTTTGCTTGTGAAAGAGCTAATTCCCTCAGCAGCAATTTGCTGATAATAAGCAATTTACAATATATAGTGGTCAGCTGTTAGAACCGAACCGTTTTGCTGTTCAAAATAATCCTGCAGATCCTACTGCAGATATTAATGCTGTGAGAAATAATCATTAATAGGTTCAGAATGCACAGTTGGCTTTGTGACATGTATTAAAAATTAAGATTTGCCCAGGCTTATGTTCTAATGTTAAACTTTTTCTAAATATAATCAGATGTTTGTGTTAAACCAAGGAAACCTGGTGTATAATGGGGAGTCACAGATCATTGAAGTCATGGAATGCATTTTATTAATTTCATATGGAAACTTGAAGGTCAGGGAGAACAACATAGGAAGTTTTAAAACTGTGATATAACTCACGTCAAAGTTTGCCGTAAGAGAACGGTGAAGTTGGGTCTCAAAATGCTTTCTGAAAACAATCCCCCTCCTACTTGTTGCCTGGCCTCTGTGATTTTGTGCAAGTATAAAATGGGGGTATGGTCGTAGCCGTGAAGCCCAGGCGGCGGGTGTGGGGCTCCAGTGGTGATGCTTAGCTTTTGGATTAAAAGGAAGAGCCGGCTCTGTGGTGCAGCAGGAACAGAGCAACATGTATCTCAAAGGCTCAAAAACAAGGCAAGAAACTGAATCTGTCTTTAGTCAAAAGACAAAAAAAGAACAAAGCCAAACCCTTTGAATTTTTGAACCATTCATGGGAGTTTGGGGACCTTTTTAGGCTGAAGAGTTCAGCTTGGCCTTGCTAACCCTGTTAATGAATATTGTTGCTCCCTGGGCTTATCTTGTTTAGCAGGAAGGGAGGAAATGAAGCAGGCCAGAGGAGGAGCTCTGTAGGAGAAGGGAAGGAAGCTCAGCCTCACTGGGAAGGGAGGAGGTAGCAGTCCCTATCGGTTCTCTCCAGATTTGATGCCTTCTCTCAAATGCAGTCTGAAATCTTCAAAACATCAACTTGGCAAAACAACCTTTCTCTAGCTTGCCTTCTCCTCAGCTATGGCAAGCAATGCCATATTTGTCCTTTTTATGTCTTTTTATGTCACAAATTGTAATGTAGTTAGAGTGAAAAGGAGGAAGAACATTTAATTACTGGGAAATAATAAATGTCCAGGAATCAGAATATTTTAAGAGTACCAGTCACTGTTTTACAGGAAACCATTTTCTCTTTTAAAGCCTTGAATGCCTCTATAGATAGGAGTAATCAGATGTTTTACTCATGTGCGTGTTCCCTTTGCTTCTACAATAATTTGCTTCAATACAAGATGTGCTTGTTATAGCTCCACAAGTAGTGTATTTTGATCCTCAATGTAATTCAGTTTACAGGAAGGATAAAAACCTGCCACAAGGAGAGGAGAGCTTGGAGCTGAGACCACATTTTTTGAGGGGCTAGCCTTGATCCCCAGAAAGGATTCTTTGCAAACTGTTGAAAAGAGTTACGTATGGGTAGGATTCCTGTGAGGTTTGCTTCAATTACTGTGCCTGGATTATGCTATTGCTGTATACCGTGCGCTGTGGCCCTGCTTACCTCGAGCTTGCTTATTTATAGGAATGGTTGCAAAAGTGTGATTTTCAAAATTGTTGCACCTGGAATATCAGCTGTTCACCATTCGGGGGGAAGCCATGTTTGCTGAAGATTTCCTTTCTTGTTTAGGCTTGTAAATAACGGCTATTATTTTCAGAAACCTGCAGCAAACCTCTGCTGGCATCAAACAGAAGACAGGTCTTTTCAAATAGTTTGATACACTGACCTATTTTAGGCTTTTGTTTCCATAAGGTACATCCAGTTTTGGAGGTCTGAGCTGACATTCCTTAAAGTAGTTTGTTTTTCCAAGAGCAGTGGTTATTTTCCCCACTAAAAGGGGGTCCCTTTCTCAGTACAACAAATGACCCACTTCTGTTATCATTTGTCACTGCTGAAAATCTTGGCCAAATGGCATAAACAAGAATTCTCTGGAAAACTTGGCTCTAATTGGGGATATTAAACAACTGGGAAATTTTTGCCTTAAGCTCTTCTGAACACAAAAATGTTTAAGGAAAACAAATTAATCAGACAAATAATAATTAATTTAAATTTGAATAAAGTTCGGGGATGAAGATGACGTTATTGCTGGTGGCTTTGACAAGTCCCGTTCTGTAACACGCTCCTAGCAGTCCCCTTTGTGTTTGGAGGCTGAACCCTTCCAGGTGTTGGTTGTGCTGAATAAGGTGTCTCATTCGGTGCGTATAATAGTAAGGCTGTAATCAACACCTTTCTTGAACCTGTCACCTTACTTGGCCAGTCTGATTTGTACTTTTATTTATAGGTGGCATGATTCAGTGAATTTTGATCTTTTGATGGGTGAGGTTTCATTCATCAGAAGCACTGTTTTGCTTTAGTTTTGCTTCACTTCAGGCTTAAGAGGATGGAAAGCCAAGTGCTTCCCATCTCCAGAGCACGCCTCTTAGCCAGGCACTCCTCAGTGAAGAGCATTGCATCTCCTGGACAGTAGAAGTGGCTGGTGGGCTGAGGAGGCATCTCGTACAGGAAGCTAAGTGATCTAACAAGGGCTGCACAGAGGAAATCACTGTGCCAACATTTCAAATGAAAGATTCTCTCAGATCCCAGGTGACTCCTTAAGTCAAGCTGGAGTAAGTCCCCATGCTTTACTTCTGAACTCTTCCTCCCACTGCTGTGGCTCATTACTCCATGTCTGCTCACCATGACTTTTATCACCTTCTTCCTCAATCCACTTTTCCCTAACATCAAACAACCCCCTTTCTTTCTATCTACACTTTGAGGTCTCTGCTCGCCTCTTATTTTCTTCCTCCAGATTTTCTCAATGGGTCCACCTCATTTTGAAGTGCAGTGCTCAAACTCAGCCAGTGCTTGAGCTGCCATCTTTCCAGGGATGCACAGCGTGAAAGGATTATCTCTTAAACATTGCAGGCTCTGTGCCTCTCTGCACACTGCGGTATGGTGTCCACATCTTTTTGTGTCAAGGTGTCACACCTGGCTCGTGACGGTATCTTAGGGCTGAGGATCAAAATGTTCTCCTGAGGAACTTCTCTCTCTCCTCTTTTCTCGTTCAGTGTTTGTACAGTGGATTATTTCTGTCTGAGGATAGTCCCCAGCACTTATCCCTGTGAATTTTGTTCTTTTCAGACCATTTTTTTCAATTTACCAGAATCATTTCAATTGTTATTTTATTCCCATGATTATTTGAGGTCCTTTATGACTTGACGTTGTCTGAAAACATATGAAGATATATTCCTGTCCATCACCCAGGCTGTAGTTATAGAGAATCAGACAGGCTCCTCAGCATCACTGCCTGCAGGGTTCTGTTTTGACCTTAAGGAAGTGGTAGCTACTCCCTGCGCACAGCTACTCAACCAGCTTTCACCTACCTCCAAGTTTTTCCAAGACTGTCTTTCTCTAGTTTGCTTATAAGAATATTAGGCAGGACAATCGTAGTTCCATGTCAAGTAGACGAATGTGTATTTTCTAAAAAGATGCTCACATTTTTTAAAGTTTTGGCCTTGTGAAATGAGCCAGTAGCTCCTGAGATGAGCACCTCTGTGATGTGTCGCGCTCTCCTGCTGAACTGGCTGGTGGGAGGCAGTGCTCCAGGCACAGCAGCTCTTCCTCCAGGTCCTTACAGAGAATAGAAATGCTTTAATCAAGGCTGAAGGAAGGAGCGTGTTGGTTGAGCGCTGGTCTGGAATCAGTGCTTCTGATCTCCCACAGAGCAGCGATCCTAATTGAGGTGGTGAGTGTGATTTGACAGACCTGATGCTCTTAAAAATGGGCACATGCTTGGATCTATGTGGAAAGGGAAGCTACGTGTGTTAGGAGGCATCTGTACGGGGAGGGACACATCAAGCTGCCACCAAGCTTTTCCACAGGGCTTGTGTTGAGAGCCTGGAGGCACCACTTGCAGCTGCTGGCATAGATCCAGATTGCAGCAGCCGGGGCAGCATGAACCCACCTCATTTTTTCCCAGCATGGGACACGGTAGCTTCTTCTCCAGAATAAATGTTTGTGTCATAAAGACTTCATGAAAACATGGTTAAGAAACACAAGATGAGAAGTAAGCCAGCCTCACAAGGCCACAGCATACACCAGAAAATGAAGCTGCAGGCTCTGTATTAGAAATGGCACAGCAGAGCAGGCTGTGACTTCATTTAGTCCTTGTAAGAGAAGTGGACCTTTTTGGTATGTATGGTGCAACGCTGCTCCTCCATCTGGGTTATAACTATGAGAAGAAAATGTGTGTGGTTGAAAATACTGGGTCTGTGAAATTCCTACTTTTGCAGGGAATTTGCTTACTTTGATGGTGAATTACAAGTATCAGTTCTGCATTCCTTTAGGGGAATGAAAAAAGGTATTTCCCTGCTTCAGACCACGTGCAACTCCAGCACTGCTGAGAGGACGTTGCGCTCTGCCATCTGAAGCAGGTCTCTACATTTACACTGTCCTTTTCCAGTATGTCCCAGCTGACAAACACTTACAAATAATGATCCTGGAATTGTGGTTCTCCACACATCTGTGTGCCGTGTCCCGTTGCCTTGCTGGCATTGAACTGTGTTTCCGGAAGCCTGTCATTTGGTAGCTTTTCATGCTGTGATACCTCCTGGGCTGTGGTATTTCCACACAGCTGTAACTAGCTGTGCTGCTGCTCTACGCAGGCTGCAGCCCTCCTGACATTCACTGACTGCATAAATTCAGTGGCGCGGCCCAATATGTTGGGCTCAGAGCAGAATCCGCTCCAGTGCGGACAAAGGTTAGACACCGAGGGTCATGCTGAGCATGGTGGGCAGGTTTCATCTGGAAGGGTCGGAGTAGTTTAAGAAAAAACAATCCATTCCAAGAGCCATGGATTTTTCTCAGCATTGAATCCTGTGTATGAAAAGGGCCTTTGGTCAACAGCAGGTTAAGGAAACAAATTACCTGGGGGGCTGCTGAGCACTGAAAAAACTGAAAGCAAGTGATGCAGATCAGCCATTAGCTAGTGTTTGCTGCCTGGAGTGTCTCTGTGCTCTGCCACTGCCATCTGAAAGGGTCTATTTGCGTAGAACACAATGACTCTTTTTTTATCCTTGGACCAGTAATTCTAAGGACTGTGGCATCGCATCCCTGATTTGGGAAGCAGAGTGACCATTGCTTCTACCCGGGTGCTGGTGAAGGTGTTTCCAGTGAACTTGCAGAGCAGTGCTGGGTGGGATGGTGCAGGAGAGCCGTGCTGGAGAGGAGCCTCTCATGGCTTGCCAGCGTGCTTCTGGAGCCTATGGCATGTGCACTACTCCCTTCTGACTGCCATGGTGAAATACGTTTGTCCAACGACCAGCCTTAATTACAGAGAGTTTTTCATGTTGAGGGGTACTGGCTGGGCAGCCTCCAGCATCCAACCTGCTTTCAGTGCTGGTGGGAGCCACGGGTGCTTCGTGTGGATATGCTGCTATGGCAGGTACAGCGTGTTTAATGTACGCTGCTAGTAAGGATCTGGTGAGGAATCATAAAAGAAGATAATTAGTGGAATTTTTCATTTGGAAGGGACTTTGCTTCCCTCTACGTCTTCTAACTCCTCCTTACTATGTGGTATTGTTGGTAAATACGGTGAATACTGCTAGGGCAGCACACAGATCCCTGAAGCACTGAGCTTTTACTAATGCAGCAGTAATGTACTGAGCTACTGTGGCAGTTTAGGTTTTAAGTAGAAAACAATCAAAACACTTAGTAGGATTTACTTACAGGTTGGCAAGTCAGTAGTATTATAAATAACTCACATTACAAAACAGTTTTTTGTCTCTTAGGCAAATATTCTTCTGCTACGTGTCTGAAAGTCATTCCTGTACTTCCAAATTCTGTTTTAGTCCACTGATTGCAGCTTAACAGTTTTTATTTAAAGGTTATGCCAATATAGAACTTCCCTTTCCTTTTTTCTTTTGTAGGTGTGAAAATAATACTAATAAAAACATTTTCGATTTACACTTTTAGGAGCATTGGTGCATTTCTTCTGTGAGAACTTGGGAAAAAATGGAAGCATTCATTTTAAACTCTAGCCTCAAGGGTAGCTACAGAATATTGTCTTTGCTTAAAGAAGTAAAGGTTTTGAAATTCTCAAGGGAAGTCTCTGTATTTTTTGAACTGAATAATTGAAGTGGGATATCAGAGTCATCATTCTTTAACAAAAAAAAAAACAAAACAAACCAAGCCCAAACAAAGTGCTTGAAACCTTCAACTAAGTAAAAAACCTATTCAAAGTAAAAAGAGTAAGGAATGCTATAAACACAATAGCCCTCTCTTTGTAAAAGAATATTTTCTTGTGTATTTTTATTTCATTACCTCTTGCTCTAGTAAATAATCTTGCATTTCTCCACTTGTTATACAAACATCTTCATAACCCAAATGTTTATGCGTATATCAGATTGCAGCCTACTTGAAGGTGGAAATTAGCCTTGGAGAAAAACTGCTGGACGCGGGGTGCCTGTTTGGTGGAGGAGGCTAAAGGGGATACCGCTTTTTAATGGAAAGTGCAAGAGGGGCATTGCGTCTCCTCTTTGGTATTGGGAAAGAGCTATCTTGGATGCTGCTTTGTGGTCACTTTGAAAGATGATGACTCCTTTTTCTCCCTTGATTTTTTAAAATTTGATAAGCCCTTTACTGAGAGTAAATATGCATTTAGTTTCTAAAATATCTTGCTGTTGCACTCATTGTAGGGTGCGCACACAGGCGAATAATCAACCTATTAAAAAAAACAAAATCACTGGTGTTTTTCCCATAATGATAGTTAGCTTTAATCAAAACTTTGTAACATTAATTTTACATTAAAAGCGATCACATTTGTCTTCATAGAACAATGTGGATTTGAATAAACCAGTTTCTTAGGGAATGGAGAAAGCACGATCCCTCGCGGGGCAAGAAGCCAAGGTACATGTTAGTCGTTTAGCCAATAAGCAAACTTGCAAGTTAATAAGACCGTTTAATAATTCGGGTTTAGTGCTGAACCTCTGTTGCATCTGTGGGAGCACCAAGGTCTCGAGATACTGCTGTACTAAAGCCCCTGCACCCTGAGGAATATACAGCACGAAAGATTAAAGATCTTCTGCAGAGCCACTGTGACGTGCGCTTCCAGAATGGAAACAATAAATAATTAGTAGGTGGTGCTTATACAGATATCAAAGTTCTTCAGAAAGTAAGGAGACAGATGTTGTTCCCCCCACCCATCACACACACAGAGTGAAGCATATTTCTTCCAGCTCCTCAGTAGCCTGTGGAACAGCCTTTCCACAGCCAGAACGTAAAGGAGCACTTTATGATTTGAGGTCAAGATAATGTTCTTTGTTCTGCTGGCCCCAGGGAGCAGTCTTAGGCGTTTGACAAAGGGTTTAAAATGGGAGCCTTCCAGACAAGGAGGTTGGTCTCCGCTTCTCTCATGAAGCAGCAGTTATTTTTTTATGTATTGGTTTCAACTGATGATGAGGATCTCATAGTGGTTAATGTCTGTAGCTTTAGAGCATCCTCAGGAGTCAGAGACTTGCTGCTGTCTGCACTGTACGGATGGAGATCAGTGACAGCTTGCCCAAAGGTGCAGAAGATTTTGTGACATAGCAAGAAAATGACAACTGGTTCTTCTGGGCCCCAGACCTTACTCCGTCCACCAGCACATTCTGCTCTCAGAATTATAGCTCTCCTCTCCTCCTGTAGCTCAACTACAAGATATGTAGGAAAGTAAATTAAAAAATACAATCAGAAGAGACCTAGGAGTCTGTAAACCAAATGCCTGCTGGAAACAACTGAGGTTTTAACTTGGGAGATGGGGTTCTCTTTATCAGAAAGATCACAGAGGGCTTGGCTTTAGTAGATAAAAAGATCAGGAATGCAGGAATTGTACATCTGTTGGCCCTTTGAAAGATGCTCAGTGATATACTTTGTGCCATGCTTTTTTTTAAAGGCAAGTTAGTTGAACTGGACTTAATTAATAGCAGTAATTAATAGCAGTACTTAAGAAGAATAGCACATGCAGGTTCTGATCTTAGCATTTCAAGAAGGCTGTTGTAGAATTAGAGTAGGTAGAGAGAAAAGTGACTAAAATGATGAGGTGTGTGGAACAGCTGCTTCATAAAGTGTGTCTAAAAAGTCTGCGACTTCACTTTGGAGAGTTGAAGGCTGTGAGGGGAGTGTGATTGTCATTTGCAAAATCAGGAAGGTGAGGGACAAGTTGGATGTAGAACTGTTGTTCACCAAATCCTGCGATAATAGGATCGGTGAAATAAGGAGGAGATTGGCTTGTAAGCGATGAAAGAGAATTTCTTTGCACAGGAGGTGGTGAACACCCAGGACTCAATGTCCTGCGAGGCTGGGGAGACAGGTGCTGCCAGCAGGTTCAGACAAGCTCATGGAGGACAGGTCCATAAATGGCTAGGTGGGGACCTGATATCCCCAAAACGATGGCGCGGGGTGGTGGGGGATGCTGGAGGAGAGGCCAGGCTACTGCCTCTCCATAAACACTGGCCCTTTTGCAAATACCTACACCACTTTCTGTTGTGTTTTCTTTGTGAGATTATTTGTTTCACACTGGGAAGGAGAGAGAAAATGCTTATGGAGTCTGAAAGTTTTTTGGTTTTCCTCATAAATGATTATTCATTCCAGAATTCATCCAGGAAGCACGTTGCCCGTTAACCTGCTTTGGGAGAAATGCTGCAGTTACCCAGGCAGGGAGCAGGAGGTACTACCAAGTCTCGCAGGTGACTACAACTGCAGCTCTTCCTCTTTTAGTAAAAATGGAGGTGAATTCAGTGATGGTGGGAAGAAGTTACTCTCTAAGATCTAGGGCCAAAAAGGCATCATCACGCTAGGAACTTCTCTTAGCTGCCCTGACAGCTATTTTGGCTTCTCTCCCCACTTCACGGATAATGAAGACATCTAGTAATGTTCTGAAAATGGTGTCTCCTTGAAAACTTGACACTTTGCTGTGTAAAATTGTTGTGTATTATCTGTAACGAGTGGCTTGGAATTTACCCGGAGTGAACATGCCAAACTTTCCAAAGATGTGAAAGTTTCAGGCAAATTTCATGAACAACACCTAGAAAATGAGAATTTATCACACAGTGCTGTCATCTCTTGTCTTGAAGACATTGGGAAGCCCTTTCATGACCCTTTTGAAGGTCATGAAACCTTGTGAAGGTGAGGAAAGCGTTTCTTGGCTTTTTATGCATTTCTAATCAAAATGGTTGCGTGAAAAAGTAGTTGATTCTCTTATAATATGTTTTATTTCAGTTATCTCTTCTAGTTTTGTGCATCTGCTAATATCTTGCTCATCATCATATTCTCTTGTCAAGATTTCAAGACAGGAGGGAGCTTTCTGACAGCACAACCTTACTATTGCCTGGGGAAGCGTATTTTTAGTTTCCCAAGATAATATGTGTTTTCTTTTTAGATTCTGCATATTTTGAGACAAGATCTTAATTAGAATTAGTTCTGAACATGATGAAAATGTAAAACCTGTTCATTTCAGATTTCATATGCTCCATTTTTTTTTTTGCAAGACGTTTTGAGTACTGAAAACTAGTATCAAAGAGCAGAAAATACTCTTCTAATTAAGTAATATACTTAATACTCCCTATTCAGTAGCCTGTTGTAGCAGTTATCTCCTTTTTCCAGTCTCCCCTAGGAACATGTTCTTCTGTGCTTCATTATGCCCTAGAGAATGTTTTTAGCCTAATTTATGGAAGGCCACATCTCTTCAGGGCTTGTCCTGTGGACTTTTTTAGTGCATGAGACATGTCTAAGTGGGACCTTGGCAAAGCTGGAATGGAACCGTGTTCAGTGACAACATGTGCCTCTCTCAGAACCGGAATGATTTTGCAGAGGAGGCTGTTTCAGCAGGAGTTACTTGGGGGATTTCCTGACTCTCCCAAGACAGTTCTGACGATGCACTATTTCGGCTTTTTGTTTTAAAAATCTGTTTTGCTTTGAATATTTTCCTTTGTAATATAGATTCAATTTTTCTAAGGGCAAATCAAAAGGAAATATTTACATTTGCTGAAATGAAATGCTTCAAGTAATCTGAGAAAGCGATCTTTTTGCCAGAAGAATTTACATTTTTGACTTTCAGCTTAAAAGACAATGAAGTCAGACTTTAGAATTTCAAATCCCCTGAAAGCAGGTCTCGCCGTCTTCACGTAACATGGTTATGAAACCATTTCCCATGTTTTCTTTCTGTAGCAGCTCTACAGCTGGATTATTTTCTGATTTAAAACAACATGTCTTCGCTTACTGGTTCAGGAAACTAGGCCAGATTTAATCTCAAATCAAAATATCACTCATAGATTTATCTCCATCCTGCAGCAATTCAATCCTGTGTGGAGGAGATACTTCATTGGCCAAACTAGTTAGTGCAGAAAGCAGTATCAGACAAACAGAATTAACTATTTTGACACACTCTGGATGCAGCCTGATTTGTCAGAAGAGCTTGTAAATACACACTAATGATAAAAATCTTGTATTCCTTTGGGCCTCTGGTCCTCATGCTGCACCACTGAAGTTTGTTGGGGCTTTGGCCAAGCCCGTATCTCTTAAAATTTTTAAATCAGGTGAGCCCCATGTAATTACATGGTGTTGGGAATAGTAAAACTAACCAAATACCCATATTTCTTGCTGGGATGGCCAGTCTGGGAGTTTCTAGAAACACCATCACACAAAATTCCTGTGCAGGTTTATTGCTTTGGCCAAATCTTCCGAGGGGTTTGTGTAAAAGTCCCTGCTTTCTGTTCCCATGTTGCAGGATCCAGCAGACAGTGTTGGCTCTGCCTGGCTGTGTAGCTGTCTGTGTTCTTTCACTGCAGCTTTACTGCACCCAGAAAAGTGTATTAATTTCTTTATTTGTACTGCAGTGGTACTCAGAGATGTACTACATCCTGATTTTCAATCGATTGCTAATCAATTGCTGGTGAGTGCCTAGCTAATAAATACAATGCCGGTTATCATTATGTTTATTTTAGACTCGGGCTGTCCACTACAAATGAGCGCAACTCACTTTACAATTTACCACATGTGGGCAAGCCCCAAAAGAGCAGAGCATCTTCTGTTCTCTGCCTTTTTGGTGTTTATTCCTCTCATTTTGTGCTTCT
Organism: Eurystomus gularis; assembly: GCA_013400335.1. NCBI lineage: Eukaryota > Metazoa > Chordata > Aves > Coraciiformes > Coraciidae > Eurystomus > Eurystomus gularis. The sequence continues at coordinate 1,273,692 of VZZY01006574.1, read as the reverse complement.
GGCTAAGCATTTAACCACATGGACGTAGATATGACTATGCCTTTTTATCAGCTTCTTTAGTTTCCCTGTGGTTTAAGTGTTTTTCATTTGCCTCCACCATTTCTTGGTGTAGGAGAGATGTTCTCTTCTGAGAGAGTTTCAGGTTTCCTACATCCTTTTTTTTCTTCCCAGTGTTAAAAATGATTTCAGGAATTCATGATCTCAGAGTGGCCTGATTTGTTGGACTTGAATCTTTTCTGATATAACATTGCAAAAGTTAATGAGAAGTTAGTTCATTGCCAATGTGCTTCCTTCTGCCATGAGAAGTGAGCAGGAAAACTGCACAGTAATGGTAAAATCTCCCCTTCCACTGGGCTCTGCAGCACATGGTACACCACTGGAGTCCAGGGAGGCCTTGGACAGACCATCAGATCCAAGTCTGCATCTCCCAATATTTTGCAAGGTTCCTCTAAGTTCCATAGGCATCCAAGAAGAGCATTTTCATATTACCAGCCCTTTGACTTTTACCACAACTTCTCCAAACCATTTTCCTAGAGAAAGCTACAACTGGGCACAATACACGGCATTCTCAAGGGATGCTCATCCGTTTTGTTTTCTCTAGAGAGGCCGAAACTATGACACTCTGCACAGACCCTTTCTACCAACAACCTTAGTCCACCTTAGACTTCACCTTGTTCTCCCTAAACGCAGCAGAGACAGGGATTACAATGGTACAGCTTTCGCTCTGGTTGGTCCGGGAGCTTGTTAGAGCTGGAGCATCCCGCAGCGCTAAAATTAGGTATTTGTGATTACTTGACAGGAGCAATCTCTCTGCTGGTTTATTTCTTGACACCATGTCATCAAAGCTCTTCTGAAACAATATGCACTCATGTGGGAACAGCAGCGTGTTCTCAGTACATGGGCTACACTTCTAGTCCTGACGTACTGTGGGTTTTGTTCTGGCTTGTTGTAAGGAGCTACAAAGGAAGCAAGCCTGACATTACAGAAATGGGTGGCAGCAGGGAATATTAGAAAATGCTTCATGTTGGTAGAACTTTTCCAGCTCAAAAAGAATCCGGATTTGGAAGGTCTTCAATTTTGAATGAAATACTGTGGAGGGCTGTGAATGCTGCAGCAATGAAAGCTTAGTTTGTTTCTTTGCTTAAACTAGGAAAAAAAACCCAAACCCAGGCACAGGGAGTGAACTATAACTGGAATAACAGAATAAACTGGCCATAGCAAAACTTCAGGATGAAAATTTTTCCAATGATGAAGCCTTCAGAAGTATCAAAAAATCTTTATCCTTATTTACTTGAAGTTAGCCTGGAGAAAGCCCTTTGGGAACAGAGTGTTAGGAGTGTTTTGCAGGTAGCAGCGTGATGCAAACTCCAACTCTAAATGGGCTTTCTGTGCAGCCCGGCGTATGAAGCCTGTGCGCATCCAGTGCAGGAGCTTTTCATGTTCAGTCATGATGAACGGTTTAACATTTGTTCTCCAGAAAAGTGCTTTTATGAACCATTAGGTTGACACTTACTTTGCGTAGGCCATTCGATTGTGGAAAAAAACCCCCAGAAATCAGAAGCGCTGTTCCAAGCCTAGTGTATTGGAAACGGTAAATGTGTTCAGCACTGCCTCAGATGTGAGCAGGTATGGGGTGATGCAGTCCTGAGTCAGAGTCCACTTCTGGAGCAAATGCCAGGAACATCCAGCCTGAAAGCTGCTTTATGACAAGTATCTCTAAAGGGCAGTTGGCATTTATCCTGATGGAGTATCTTTTCCTCGAGTGGTGACTTGTGAGCTATCACAGAGAAGGGCGAGTATGTTGGAAGGCAAAAATCTGTGCTTTAAGGGCAAAGCAAAAGATGTAAGGCTGAACTGACAAGTGCTTTAAATCACTGTGGCTCCACAGACTGAAATGTGATCCTCAGCCATGCCAAGGCCCCAGCACCGATAAAATAAGGGCACACAGGTCCTCCTGGTTCCAAAGATGCTCTGATTGAAGCTGCAGGTTGATGGCCTCCAGTGGTACAGGAGGTAGCCAGATCCTAGCGAGCTGCAACAGTTGTCTCCACAACCCTTTTACCTGGTGATAACCCTCAGCAGGCATATGCAAAGGTGAAGGGTAGGGCTGCCCTGAGAGTGTTACACCACACGAGGAATCCCAGTGAAAGAGGAATCTGCTACGAGATAATAACCTCCTCTAGGACAGCCCTGGCAGCCAGAAGTGTTTAGGGGAGGTGTAGACGCAGAGCAGCAGCTCTTAAAATAACTCTCTGGGCTTTGCAAGCCAAAGTTCATTGCTTCCCAGCCTTGTGGTGTCAAGACCATGAAGTGTCAACTGTGACTGAAGTGCAAAAGCGGACTTTGAGGTTTGAAGAAAGTCAGTCTGTTACTGATATTTTGCTGTCCCTTTTGAGTTCACCAACGGTACCAGCTCTGGAGGATACAGGGAATGAGAAGGCAGCAGAGGTCTTTTGTTCATTTTTATTTACATTTCATTTTACGGTGGAAAATGTCACTTTTGAACCGGGGCATAATTTCTGGGAGAATCTTAATGCCCCATGACCCTCTGAAGAACAGAAACCTCAATTAGAATCAATGCTATCAAGAGAGGAAATTGAGAATGCAGTATCACATCTTCCAAGTGGCAAAGCATTGAGAGCAGATGGCTTCAACTCAGTTTTACAAGTACTTAGAAGAACATCTGGTTCCTTGAATGTATCAGCTGTTTCACCTCTTTCTGAGCCGCAGTAAGTTACTGGGTTCTTGTGTTGCTACCTCTCTTATGCATAGCCCTGAAGAAAGGATAAAACCAGTGCAAACCATAACTACCTATGCCTGTGGTTAATCAAGAAATTAAAATCTTACAGGTTATAATCAGGTTTATTTACTTCAGCCAGCTAGAACATTAGGAAAATATTGTTCATCACCTATTGATAAAACTTGCCATGAGGGGCCTCAACTCAGGAGGTGAGATCCTGACTATATGTGCACCTGTATTCTTGGCTCTGCTGACATTTCAGGAGGCTCTTTTAATTGCTTCAGAGTTTAAAATTCAGTCTGGATATTAGAGGGAGAAAGGAAATCCTCTGTATAAACTAGTCTTTGTAGATTTTGAGTGTTTTCTCATGATCTTTCCATGATCCTATAGCTTTTACTTCTTTCGTTGTTCATCAGTGTGTAGTATGAAATGAAAAGAAGAATGCTGAAAAGTGGTGGGTATTAAAAGCTGTCTTTCCCAAACTCATGTTCTTTTTGGCCTTTGCACCAGAAATATCATGGGCAAATTGCTGCCAGCTTTGATTTCTGGGCTAGAAACCTCACAAGTCTGCCAAAACCAGCAAAAAGCCTCATAGTGTCAAATACTGTAGCTGTAGTTTTCCTCTTTTCACGTGTGGTCTTCAGTGATACTTGGGATGGATTTCAGATCTCCCTGGGCTGAAGTTTTGCTAAGTGCATGTGTATAATAAAGAAGGAGAAAATAGGACATTTTATGGATTTGGGGTTTTGTTTTGCTTCACTTTATTACCTAAAAACCTGTGGTCATAAATAAGTAGGTACAGTGTTTGATCCAGCAGTCTGTAGAACGTAGGAATCAATGAGAGCTCAATTCTGGAGCAGCATCTGAGAGACACGTGAGGAGAGGCGGCAGCGCTCGCACGGTGAGCTGGAAGTACGCCGTGTTACTGGTGGGGAAGAAGCAGCTAAGGCTTTCATTATTGACTGTATTATTGACTCCAGCATCTGGGATGTGTTTCAGGGACTTCAGATTTTATCTCAGCCTTTTAAAGCTAACACTCTGCATCCGCTTAGGAAGAGGCAGCTTCCACAAGACACGGAGCCTGTGCACGGTAGCGTTTCTGCATGAGCTGGTAGAGCTGGGTGCCTCAGGCATCTGGGTCTCTGCTCCCACTGCTGGGAACATACAGGGTGGAGGAAGGACTTCAGCAACATGACAAATCTGGTGGAGCACCAGGGCTCTTAGTTGGCAAGAGAGGCAGCAAATTAGATCAAATAGCTGGTGTGATTCTGTTGTGTGTCCATATATTTATGGCAGATGGGATCTGAATGGATCCGTCCTGTTACAGTTATCTGTAAGCTGCATGGATTACAGGAAGGAGAGGTGTTAAAGTCTGAATCCTTTGGGTTTCCCCCAGTCTTCCAAAACTGCAAGTGCCTGCACAACTGCTCTTTTTTCTCCCACTTTCTTTTTTGGTAGATTCATGTTGCTGTTTATGCTTGTAGGTATAGATAACCTGAAGAAAATCAGAAAGTTTGATTTTAAAGGCTTAGGTGTCATACGTAGTTTACATATTTGATAAAAGGCATGGTTCAGCATCCCTTGAACAATGTACTTTTAGCAGGGCTTATTAAGTTTTCGGGGGTTTTGAGCAGTGGTATTTACTCCCCAAATACAGCAGGGCACTAGATTATTAATACAACTGGGAATTGATCCAGCCATTTATGAAGGCCACAACACGGGTGCATATAAGTTCACTTCATCTAGTCCTTTTGTTACAGCAATAGTGACATCTTAAACTGGAGAGGTTTTGGCAGAGGTTCCCAAGCACTAGGTGTTTCTTCCTTTCGTCGTTATTTCTCCATTTGTTTGTAACGACAACCTCTGGCACTCTGACAGATGCCTTCCACTTGCAAGTCCAGAGACCAGGCCTGTCCCTCGAGAGCCTGGCAAGACAAGAAAGTGGATCTGTGACAGGTGCTAGAGCAAAGGACATCATATCTGTACCAAGGTTATCTCTATAACGTGAATCCCTTGTAGAAGTAAAGCTTTGGAAAAGACCGCTTGCCTGCTTTTACCAAAGATGGGCATTTAAGCCCGTGCCTTAGGCTGCTGTCTGAAATAAACTAGTATTTGTGTCTTCTCATGTCATCTGACATCTTCAACAACTTTTAAATTAGATCAAATCCATTTGTGGTTTTTTTTTTACTTGCTTAGACTTTTTAGAAGAACGATTTTTCATTCTTCTCAGACAGCTGAGTTGGAAATGGACTTTTGAAGGATGATGGTGCTGCCAGTGACGGAGAAATATGAAATGTCAGGGGCTGGTGATATATCTTCCAGTTGGTCCGGCTTGCTCTGTGGGAAGCTGGCAAAAGGCCAATTGCAATAAATCCTGAAGCATTCCCCACTGAGAGCTGGTGGCTCCACAGGAGTCCGCTGAAAGTTCCCACCCCTGAGAAGAAGCACCGCGCTAATTCATCGCCAGGCGTGGTTTAAAATATGCCACAAATGAAAATACTACGTGCTTTCATACATTTGTGGATGTGCTAAGTGGTCAGAAACATCTGAGAACAGAATCTGAGGTCCCTGAGGAAAGGGGACAACTTTCTCATTTTGACATAAAAATCCATCGGTTCATTTTCTATCTGCACCAGATCTGAGCGGTTCTAAAATTCCAGTCTGCCAACTGATTGCCATTGAATAGTCAGCAACAGCTTTTAGGGAGAGGCGGCTGGAACGTCTATAGGTTTCACATCCCATAAACTTGCAAACTTTCAGGGATTTATTATTAACCAAGCTGGCATTTTAATGGAGGCTGGTGTGTGCATAGAGAGATGACAGTCCCTGTAAAATGAACCACGTTTAGTAAACATACTGAGGCACAACTGGAATCAAAACAAATCAACGCTTTTGTGGTGTAATAACATGCTACCTAGACCCTTTCTAGGTTTTTCTCCTTGATTATAGGCGTGAGCTGCTTCATTAATTTAAGTACTGTTATTGTATCAATCAAGTACTTTGCCAATTTCTAATTGCCAAGCTGGGAGCTGAGTCACTAAGTTATCTTGGCTAAGAAACAGTTCAGGAATGACAGTTATTTGGGTATTAATTTGTTTTCCAAAAGGCCTCCATTAATTTAAAATTGACATGAGTTTCTTGTATTTTTCTTTGCCTTGGTGCATTTTACTGGCTTTTAAATCGGTCACTCCATTCATTAGCCTTCAAGTTCATTTTGTACTAATAAGTAATACATTAACAACGTATATGAGTGCTGACACATTTCAGCAAGTAAAAACTTCAGTGGTGGCAGAAATATTTTCAAGTGATCGGGGGTTATTTTATCTTTTTTTTTTAGTTAAAAATACTATAAAGAACATTTGAAACGGGAAGAGGATGTGTTCCTCAGCTGTGCAAATAGGTGTGAGACCCACTGGATTGAGAATACGCAAAGACCTCTACTTGGTATAACTTGGTGTAACCATGTCTTGGAATAGTTTGCAGCCAGGTTGATGCCCTGTTGAGATATCACTGTAAAACTTCTTTTTTTAGCATGATTTTTATCTTTCAATCAAAATAATGCAATAGTTTTGCTGATGAGGTTTAGCAAGGAGGTGATAAAACCATCGCAGTGGGGCTATATCTAGTTGTTCTTTGAAGGGCATGGTGGGTCATCATGCTGATCACAGCGTTCATTTCGGGTCCTTGGTGGAGTGAGTGAAACCTGCATATGGCAAAATAAGTAATGAGAGACATTTTAGGTCATCCACGTGGACTTTTCTGGTTTAAGGTGATACACAAGCTTTTTTTGTGGATCTCTGAGATATTCTGGCTTTTTCTTGAGCAGGAATATGCTTGCACAAACAATCACAGCAAATAAATGAAAACATTTGGGAGCTACAGCAAAACATGTTTGTAGTCTTGGAGAAATCTCACTCATGTGGAGAGTGAAGAAACTCTAAGCTTAAAAGTTAATTTTTCATGCAAGAGAATTGATAAGGTTCATTACAAGTTTCATCTTCTGTATGTTACCGTTGTTTAGGACCGCACAAAAGCCACACTCGGTCCTAAATATTTACTGTAATAGTTTGTATAATTAGACCAGACTTCGGTTTTTACTGTTGCTAGTACGATACCATTTAACAACACCGAATGTATTTTATTTAGAAAGGTGCTGGCATACACACAGCGGCTTTTAGGCAGTCAGTGAGTCATAAGCACAAGGTTAACTACACAATGAATCAGCAAACAAACAGAAGCTTCTGAAGTCGGTACATCCTTCCGCAGATACATAGCAAGGTTAAAAGTTAAAGACTCCTCTTATGTATTTTCCAAGCAGGGAGAGGAAAGCACAGAAGAAATGCATCTTACCATCCCGTCTGGTTTCTGTCACACTGCCTGTCTAGCCCAGCAGGCTCTTGAGAAGACCCCGGGGATACATCCAGCCCAAACAAGAGCTGGGTGGGAAGCACGTGAAAGCTCTCAGGGCAAGCTTGCACTATTTCTTCTCAGGGTTTCTTTTTAGTTCAGTGTATAGCTTGCTCAAGCAAAGAACATTGGTTATTTAATCAAGAGTTCAAAATTATTGGAAAAAATTCTGAGGTAAAGAACAGCATGGTTTTGATATCCCTTATGTATGGAGTGCTATCTGCTCCGACTTCTCTGCATCCAGGATACTTGCATTGAATTAATTTCTGAGATAGGTATTACTGGAATAATAATAATATAGCGTGGGGAGTCCCTCAGAGGAAAAAAACCTCATCCTTGCAGTTGCCTGTATGGAACATAGTTCTGTATTTTGTGGAATAATGACACATGCTGCTGATAAGCAAAACTTTCCTACATCAGTGGGATGTTTTATCATTTGCTGATAGGCGCAGTCAATTTGTGTATCTGTGTTCATAGCTGATTGATAGCCTGCTATAGCAGCTATACCAAGGGAAATGCTTTTGCCTATGGTGGCTTCTTCTTTATTGGATTTTTAAGTTACAAATTTAATAAATCTCAATTTTAATTAACAAAGTAAATATAAAACTGAGTTATGGGCTTAAAGGGAAAATGTAGAGGAGCCTCATGACTGAACAGAAGATCTGAAATTTTTTTTCGGCCTTGAGACATCTTTAGTCTTCTGTTTATTCTTGTCTGGCAAGAAACATTTCATAAGCTAGGAAAGATTAATTATTCCTGAAAAGGAATCAAAATCACCAAAGAAAAAAATGCCTAAATTTGTAATTATAGGTGGTGGATTCATCACCATAAGGTTGTTGTTCTCCTGTGTATTTGATGTGTGGCCATATTCTCCTTCTGTCTTCTTGTAAATGAGTGCAGTGAGTACCTTTGTGATTTTTTCTGAGCTGAAATTTCTTTAAGACTCCTCCAGGTACCTGTATGCCATATGGTAGGTTTAATTTACAGTATGGGAGCCACCGTGGCCTGCTGGCACTGCCCTTTTGAAGGATGTGAGTTCAAGCCTCAACAGGGCACACTGAGAGTTAGCTGCAGTAAGGACTTCTGATGTCTGTCCGCTCTGCCAGAGAGGTAAAATCGAGGATTTGGCTCCTGAGTAAGTCGCAGTTACCGATACACTGCGTGGTACAGGGAGAGTGGGCAGCAGCCAGGAGAGCTGAACCTGCCGCGGTGTTCATGTCCGGTAGAGTACACACCGTACCAGGGAGAAGCCACGGGTGTTTTAATGGTTGCATTTCTCTGTTGAACCAGCTCTCATCTCTGCGTCAGGTTTAGGCAGCTGTGAACAGAAAGTTCGGGTTGAAACTTGTTTGGACTTAAATCACCTCTTGCATAACTCAGAAGGAGGTGAAGAAGAGCAAGGGCAAGAGAGGTGTCAGCACCTGTGGCAGTGGCCGCCGGGTCCTGACGACACTGACAGTGCACGCGTAGAGCTGCTCGGAGCTATATTTTGCATCCCAGGCAGGTAAATGTGTGTCTCAGAGTGCCTGCTGGAGTCCTGAGTACTTTGTCCCTCTTGTGACAAGTGCTGGCAGGCAGTCAAGGACATTTTCTCCTCTGTTCACGTTACGGGAAGGGGCAAGACTTCAGCTCACTGAGGCTGAGCTGACATTCACGCAGGTGGAGTGCTTCACTGGGCTTGAGGAGGGAGAGGAGCCTGACCTGGGCTTGCTTATCCAAGTTCTTGCTCTGGCCCAACTCTGCCTTCCCCAGTGGTCCAGCGCACCCCCTCAGAAACAGTCTCACACAAGGCAAATTGTTAGGAGACATGACTGCAACGGAGTTTATGCTTTTCACCTCTGCACATTCTCAGCTGGGATCTGCTTTGTTTGCAGCCTGTGCAACGCTACTGTGCTCAGCCTGAGCACCGAGTCCCATCATAAAGAACATGCTTCATCTCATCAAACCATGGTAACCTTGGCAAAGGGGGAGGAGGAATATTGCTTGTTGCTTGCAAAAATGCCTTCTACTGTTCTTAGCAATCCTAAGTTTCTCTGGAAAGCACCTGGAAGCTTTTGAGTGAAAAATAACCAAACATCTAAGACCTGCAGACCAGAGCTGGCATCACACGTGCATCCTGTGCAGCACTCCAGTGGGAGTTTTCTTGAACCACTGACTGATATTAAGTTAGAAGGGTGCTGAGACAGGAGACTGACAGTCAGTAGTGGGAAAACTTTGCTTGCAAATTAAAAAGGGTGCCTAAAAAAGCCCTTAAGTCCATAATTATGGACATGGTTGTAAGAGGATGTTGGTCCAATTATCTGAGAGTGCTAACTCTTTCCAAAATGCATATGTACCAGCAGTGTCATTCCCAGAGATCACTCAGACATGAATTCATACGTGTTACGTATTTTAGGAATTTCCCCTCTTTCTAGGTGCAAGGAGATGGTTTTGGCAGTGATGTGATTTGTGCCAGTGGTACTGCCCAGAGAGACCAAGGTCACATTTCCTGCTGTGCCTCTTTTTACCTCCTTTTTTTACCTCCTTCCTCCCCTGCTGGGTTAACGCATAGGCAGAGGGGCTGGAGGAGGTCCTGTAAGCTGCTGCATGATGGGGGTACACTCTCTGGCCTGTCCATGAGGATGGCCAGTGATGCTGCACCGCTGTGTTGTGTCCCAGGCTTGGCTTCTGCTGGGATTTCTCCACAAGTCCTTGTTTCTGCAGAGGTGGTGGGTGCTTAGGGGATTGTTTTCTTGTTCCTTGCTAGTGATATACAGATGTTTCCCTCTGAGATGTGTCATTCACAGGACCCTTTTCTAAGAATTTTGTTCTAAAACGGTGTAAAACAGGAGGAAGAGGAAAGAGTGAGATCCTCATGTATGTTAAAAAATGAAAGCCAGTGATTAACAGGCTTAAAACCGTGGGACAGATTTTGCTGATGCCTCAGAGCTCAGCATAACTGCCCTTTGCCATCGCTTCCCTATGAAGGACTCGGTGGAGTTACCTGCCTTCACTCTGTCTTCTTGTCTGATGTGCTCTGCAGCTCTGAGTCCCCAGATTACTGTGAGGCCCCTCACCCTGCAGGAGTGGGAATCTTCATCTGAGCTTGCGATGGGAAAATCACAGCTTTTAATAGGGTAGGCGAGACATTGGTGATGGCGTTGAGTAAACCCCCTCTTTTCTCTGCAGGCAAGAGTGCCAGGCTTTCGCTGTCTTCTGCAGCTCAGACAACAGGCAGAAATGGGCAGGGTGACACAGGGGAAGGTGCTTTGGCAGTGGTTTCAGACCTCTAGAGGTGGACTGGAAGAGAAGACCTTCTTCATCAAGAGACAGCCTCCGATGAGGTGTGGGAAGGATGGTTTGGGAGCCATTTTATTTTCCTCTCCTGTCACCGTGTCCGTGGAATTCAGTTGCTCTGATCACCCGCCTGGGCCCTTGGACTGTGGGGAGCCGTGTCTCAGAGATCGTGTAGTAAATTTGACAGGCTTTTTATTTTCTTTATTTTCATTTAAACATTTACATCACATCTCATTACCTTCTCTTTACTGTAATTAGAAATCCTGTGGAATTAAGAATCATTACATTCATTGAGATTTCAGCCTTGGGAATTTGCCCAGAGGCACACAGCTTACAGGCCTTCACAAGGCTTGACTTTCCTTGCGTCGTCTCCCCCTCCCCTGTTACATCCACGTCTTTGTAAAAAGGAATAGTCTTTTCAATTTTGCTAATTAATTGCTCGTGCCAACCAACAGATGTTTTGTAGCCTTTGAAGAGCAGGAATAGCCAGGTATAGAACTTCTGCAGCCTTACGCTGGCTGCCTGTGCAATTTGAGCAAGAACTTGTGAAGCTCAAGCAAAAGACAAGCTATTAAAGCCAAATGAGGTGTTATAACAACTCAGAAGAATATGTTTTTTGCTCTACATTTGACTGGATGAATATTCCTGTCCCTTTACCACTATTTATCCATTTCTGGGACACAACACTCAGTGGACTGAGAGATAAATTATCATTCAAGATACCTCTTATGATAATTTATTTATTTATAAATTGTGCCTGAGATACATTAAAAGGCAGCAATAAGTAAACCACATAGCTCACCATGGGCAGTGCAGGGGCAGAGATTCAGGCTTGAACACTGCTCAGCTGAGCCCCGGAGCCAGGAGAAAGCTGCTTTGCTTCGCCCTCAGCCACTCTGTTCCCCGTGGTCTTTTCGTGCGCTCTTCCTCTCTTGCAAAGGGTTATTTGGGAAGCTCTTTGGCAAAAAACTGCTAAGACTTGTTCTTAGTGCTAAGGATAGCAGTTAGTACAGCAGGACGGGTGGGTCTGGGCACTTATTCTTCCCTCCTGTTGTCAGCATTATTAAAAATGATCTCACTGAAATAAATATCATCAATCAGTGCCAGCTGCAGTTTAGCTGGAGTGTAGACAAGGACAAACGGTGTGCTTTGGCTGCCTGCGAGACAGAAGCTGTTTGGAGTAGTTTAACTGCAGAACAGTAAAATGCTGGGAGCAAACCAATCCTTTTTCCAAGAAGAAAGTGTATTCTGCTATGGAACATGACAAAGCAACCCACCTTCCTGCCAAGGTTGCGTGGGTACAGAGCAGAAACAGGTTAGAAAAGGGACTGTCCATCATGCGACAAGCCACTCCTGGGAGCAGAGAATGTCCTCTGTTAATGGAGGCATAGATCTCACTGCACTTTTACTTCCATGTCACTCCAGGCCACAGCGTCACTCTTGATCTACTGCCTCGTAACTGAGAGCAGCTCGAGTTCAATGCAATTCATCTGCTGGGGAAAGAAAGAGGTCTGTTGGGAGAATGTTTGCAACCGTGCTGGTTACAATCAAAATATTGATGGAAAGAAAGAAGAGGATGTTTTCATTGTGGCTTTTAAAAAGCTAAATGTGTAGGATGAGGCGTTTTTAAAATTAGGTGCAATAGGAGAAGAGCTCGTATTTAAAAGTGGACAGGAGAACCAGGGAACACTTAAGGAGAGCGATAGTCTTCAAAAAGTGAATGAACTAACCCTGAACTCCCTCCTGGGCTTAAGGCTGTGTTGCTTGCTCCTTTTGCTACCACTATCCCAAGTGGTTATTTTGGCATGGATTCACATGTGCTTTTTCACCTCACCTGAGCATCTGGTTTGAGGTTAATAGTTTAAGGAAAATTGGCCGAAATTCTGGATTTTTTTTGGTGTAACAGACATGTAACAGTTGTTGCCACTGTTTTGCTACTACCTTATAATAGATACACAGAAAACAGGCATGATTGGGGCCAAAAAAGATGTGGTCAAACATGATGATCACAAGAAGGCACATGAGTTTTGAGAAGGGAGAAGAGTTAGTAGGAAGATGTCGGCTGTGTTTCCACAAGCTTAGTGGCTCAGCAGCATGGACAGGTTCCCTGACAGCCTGTCAGCTTTGAAACCTGAATTAAATGTGCATGCAAAAGGAAGAAGCAGGCCTGACGGTGACCTCTTAGCGACCAGAGCAGCTAAGGGGAAAAAATCTGAGCTGGGGTACTTGAGGCTCAGACCTTACCAAACTCATGAACTTAGAAAGAATTGCTGATGGCTGTGCTGAATGTGTGTATTCCTCAGTTTACATGCCTTCTTTTGGCTATCTGGCTGTCCCAGATCACAGCACTGGGAGAGCAAATGCAATCAAACCAAGGTCCTGTTGGCTCGTAAGAGCCAAAGGAGAGTTGCTTCACAGTCCTCTGTGCGGGAGGAGGATTTTCAGCATATCATTCGCACAGTTTCAGTACAGGAGAGCCAGGGAAAGGCACAAGCACTTCCCACCTCTGACAAATTTCAATTAAAATTCCTCTTCAAAGAGTCGACACCGTATCTCGGGAGAGGTTAACAGCGTGGCATAGAAATGTGAGAGCGTACTTGAACAGATCCTATATAGAAATTTTAAGCTCAGCGGACACAGACTCCTCTTTCGAGCCCAGAAAAAAGATTAGTTAGGTTATGCAATTGCTGGAGCTGGCATCAAACCAGCTGCATGCCAATTACCAGCCCGTATGCAAATGCTTGTACTGAAACACAGGATGCAGCTGGACGTGGGTCTGGGCACTCTTCCAGGATTATTCCAAGCCACATTATGACAGTTCTGAAAGAGAAGGGCTCTATGGAGCCAGTAATTTTTTACAGCCTTTCAAAAAATGGAGGAAATTACCACTATATCCAGATCTTAACTATTTTTTTCGAAGGGAGAAGGAATTTCTGCGTGTTGATGCCAATCAGGATGTACTTGAGGCACTTATGCTCCAAGACAGAAGGCCATCAGTCTGTTTGCCAAGTGCACGGCCCAAGTGCCAGATGTGCTCAGGATAGAAAGCAGGCTTCTTGAATTTGTCAGTGGTTGTATGAAAAGAATTAAAAATTCTACCACCAGATAATGCCAGAGTTGAAGCTCCCGGGGATGCAGCAGGGAAACCCTGCTGCATTCAGATGCCCCTGGCCCTGCTGAGGTTTCTGTTCCTCCTGCTTGCTTGACTTCCACATGAAAAGCCTGCTCAGAAAGGGTGCAGCAGCAATGGCAGACAAACTGTCAGGCAACATTTACTCTCAAGATGACTCGTATAAAGAGCTGATTCCAGGAGAGCAGGGACACGGTAGTCTCACAGTTGCATATCTCAGCAGATGGAAAAGATAAATAGAGAGCTGCCACTAAGAGACATGAAACATTACAGGTTTGATCAAAATATTATATAGCAGATGTCCTGACAAGGAGAGGCATTTAAAATGCTTGTCTTGGCAACACAGAAGTGAATCAGTCAAAGTATGTAGCCTTATCCTGGCTGGAGAAATGATGCAAACACCCTGTGAGGAGAGAACTTTGTAAAAAGTTTAGGGAAAAAAATTAAAAACCTCTCAGTGCCATTTTTCAAATTTGGCCCACACAGATGGTATGAAATGTAAAGTAGTCTTCAGTGGAGAGCTGGTTTCCCTAAGGGCTCAGTGTGGCTCAGGGGACCTTATACCTATTAGGTGGCTGCATGCACAAGCTTCCACTTTTTCTAGTCTGGAATAGAATGCTCTGTCCACTGCTGGCCCATGTTTCTTCCCTTGATTGTTGGCTTCCTGTCCTTGAGATCAGGGCAGGAAGGAGGTGGGATGAGGCCCTGTTGGAGCAGTGGGACAGTAAGGTTTAGGTCCCAGTATCGTGCACCAGGGCTCTGAGCTAGCAGAACAGCAGGTCATAGACTAAGGAGGATGGTTGAAGGGTCTGCCATCTCACCCCCAGGAAGCCTTGACTGGTTGTTCTTTGTAGAGCTCCACCGCAGCCAGTGGAAACATCCTGGAGGCAGTGGGAAACTATACAGGAAGCCACTCATGTTGTTGTAGGGCTGGCAAATAGACATACTGCCCCTCAGGAACAGAAACCATTCATCTGGGAAGTGCTTCAATCCCAGCAAAAGCTCTACAGAAGTTCTGAGAAAAATGAATGTGAAACCATCATTATGAGCCAGGAAGGGTGCCTTGGTTGTGTGTTGTTGCTGCACCTTTGCAGAGGCTGAGCAGTGTGACACATGAAGGGGTTGTTAAAGCTAAAGGGCATGTGTAGCGTTTCAAGAGGGCAGAAGAAGTGACACTCAGGTCTGTTCAGTTTTCACTGAACAAATATGGAAGATGCCTGACACAGAAAGCAGGGGCTGTGTCATGAGACTGCGAGGCAAGCACTGGTAGAGCTGCTTTGGGTTATTACACCAGATGATGTCCCACAGGATGCTCACTGTTAAAGATGACCAGACTGCAGAAATGAATTCCAGCACTGGGGTATCCCTGAGAGCCTCCAGGCTTTCTGGAGCCCACTGGGCCACCACGGACACTTTGTTTGCCTTCTTAGTGCGCTGCACTTCATCTCCCCTCCCGCACCTTCTGCAGGCTTTCTGCCAAAGAATAAGAACAGGGTAGAAGAGATGATTTATTTCGGATTCAGCAGTTTTTAGTAACTTTTGAAGAATCAGGTGCCCACAGCTGTGCTTCCTTGCTGAAATCCACTCAGAAGTATGTTTTTTGGAACAATGGAAAGGTAAGCACTGCCAAGTCATGGTGTTACCAGAGGTCTCCCTGAAGAGGCACATAGCAGCGCACTGCAGGACCAGCTCACCTCTTCCTGGACACTCGGTTGCTGCTAACTGGGATGCAGATATCCCCATCAGGCGTCTCTCTGCTACCTGAATGTTAAGTCATGGCTGCAGTGAATGAAATGACTGCTCATTTCTGGCTGCTGACATATTGCCGCTCTCATTGAGCTCAAGAGTGTGCCTTCTGGGGCAAGCTGGTGATATGTCATGCTCTCCATACACAGTAATTTGAAACTCATCAGCGATTCATTACAGTGACTTAAATGAATACAATTTTCTTTTTGCTAACAAAAATCAAGAGATCGAAGGGCAATGGTTCTTTCATTCTGAAAGCTCTAATGGTTCTTAGTCCAGCTGTCCCCTTTGCATGAAATGGGGGACAGCAACAGTGACATAGGTTCTATATTTCCAGTGCTGTAGCACTTCTTTATGCATGCACATGAGACACTATTAAATGCGCTATCTTCCAGATGAGTGTTTTGCATCAAGGAATGCTTATCGGTAGATAAAAGTTTAAAACGAAGTATGCTTTTATGAAAATGGAGAAAATGGATTGCTTATGGAGTGTTGCAAGTACTGTGGTAGTAGGTGATCAATAATTATAGCAGGACAAAATAATTTAGGTTGGATGGGATATCTGGAGGTCATCTAGTCCAGTCTTCTGCTCAGAGCAGGACTAACTTCAGACACGGATCAGGTTGGCTGTGATTTATGAAAATCGATGGAGGTGAAGATAGCACCATGTCTTTGATCAGTCTGCTCCTGTGCTTAACAGCTCTTGCTGGGAAGTATATATTCTTTTCTGATGTCTGATTAGTGGTTCCCATGTTGCAGCTTATACCCATTGCCTGTTGTCCTTAAGTGTGTACTTCTGAGAAGAGTCTGCCTCTGTGTTCCCCTATAGCCCTTCTCTGGGTAGAGGCAGTCTGCAGTTCGGTGTCCCCCCTCCACAGTCATCTCTTCTTCAGGCTAGACAAGCTCAGATCCTCTCACCTCGCCTGACGTGCCAAGTCCTCCAGCCTCTAAATAGTATAGTGGTTCTTCCCTGGGCTCTCTTGTAGTTTGGCAACAACTCTGTGGCATTTGGGGTGCCCAAAATGGACCCACTGCTTCAGATGCACCTTTGTGAGTGCCCAGGAGATGGGCATCATCACCTCCCGCAGCTGCTGGCTCTGCTTCTGCAGCCCACTGTGTGATCACCCTTCATCACCGCTGACTGATGTCCATCTTACCACCCACAGGGACTGCCAGGCCCTTTTTTGTCTCTCTCCCTGATACGGAGAAACCCACAGGACACCACGTGGATTGTTGCAGTGTTACATTTTATACCTGTTAATCTACCTGTCATCCCCCTAAATTATATTAAGAAAACAGTAAATCAAGCCCTTGCCTGCTAACATCAGGATCAGAATTTGACTGGACAAACAAGTGAGGTGATTAGCATCTCCTTCTGAAAATTAATATCCCTGTAACAAGAGTCAACATATTACATGAAAGCTCCTCACCTGCAAAGTCAACAGGGTCAAACAGCTTTCAAAAGCTAGTGATGGGAAAAGAAGCAAACAAATGAGGTGGGTAACATTGTAAACAGCTACTGCTGCTTCTGCAGCAAAGGAATCAAGATCCAAGCAGGCAGAAGCTGCTGTGATCATTGCACAATGGGTCAGATTGAGCAGCCACTAGGACAAGTGAATCTAGCTGGATCACAGGGAGAGACCAGTTCCTTTAGCACAAGCCAAGTGTGTCAAAAAAAATAATACTTAAAAACAAGACTGTTCCTTGTGACAAGAAGCACATCGTAAATTGAGTTTATACCAAACTGTTTTCTTGCCTTTTGGATGGGCGAGGGGGTTGTGTGTTACTGGTTTGATTTAGCTGTTTCTACTCTCTTCCATAGTATTTTGGATTACTTTCCCCATGCACCAAACCCTTTGGGACCACGTGGCCGTGTTTGATGTGCCCGGTGGTCTCTGTAACTGCTCAGGGTGCAGAGTGGAATGGAGCCCATCAGCCTGGCACAGACCTGCACACCTTCCCAGAGAATAAGGTAGTCGTGGAGCATGGGTGGTAACTCTGGTGTGCTTACAGCAATGGGCTCGGATAATTCGCAGCATTGTTTCCTTTTACAAAGTAACCAGCTAAATGATCTGGTGTCTTAATTTTAATAACGCTGTGAGAAGGAAGAATTGAGGGCTTGCACAGATGGAGGAATAATCCGAGCAGACACAAATGTCATCTTTGAGTTGGTTTAATGTGGCTGAACCTGTTCGTGGAACAGCTAATTCCCTTTGGGGAGCTTGCTAAAGAAAGAGTTGACCAGAGCCTCTTGTCCTTTAATGAAGTAGCTTAATGACTTCTAAGGACCCTGTGAGCCCATCTTCACACACATTTACGGTGAAAAGGGTACCCCATCAAACTCAGTGAAAGGTAATCAAATGACTCCATTTTTATTTAAGCAGCAAAATAGGTAGCTAGGTTTGGAAGATTTATGCTCAGGTGCTACAACCCAGTGTTCTTAGTTATTGAGCAGTTGGAAGTACAGACCCACAGGCTGCACATAACACTGATTGCTTTTGATAGAAGTAAAGAATATCTTGCTGTTACCATCAAGCCTTGAAACTGACTTCCAGCTAATGACCCAAATAATCTTTACTTGAAATTGTATAATTTAGATCGAAGGCTGTCTGAAGCTTCTAGCTGGTACACAGATTCCACATCCATGAGCTTTTGAGTATGGTCATTGAGCTGAAATGGAGAAGGTTAAAACTCTCATTTTCATTATCAAGCTCCCCCCATCTCCCAATACAAATGTGACATTTCAATTTTACACAGTCCAACTCTTCTTAAATCATCTGTATAAAAACTTCAGATCTTGATTGATGATGGATGAGCTATTGTCTCCTAAAGCACCCAGTTCTCATTACCCTTTAAGACATAGCTTATTAATGATGGACCTGAAGTGCTTTCCCAGTGGGTCATCAGCAATCAACTGTGCTGAGAGATCAAAAGACTTGGTTTGGCATGAAATTTCCAGGCCAAAGCCATTTTCGGATAATGTATTCAGCATCTTGGGTGAAAAGTGGCAGTGTTTGGAGAGTGGTACAGTACCTGACAACAGATCCCCATCACCTGGGTGGTGATGGAGAAGACGCAGCACTGTCGGCATGCAAAGATGTTTCAGCTCTAATGAAATTAAGGTATCATCAACATGCATGATATAATATTTATGTGCAGCATATACCTGTACGTGGTGTAGAGTAAAAGAGCTGTTTCCTTAGCAGACGGTCAGCTTGGAAGGTAGAAGATGCCTTCTGTTTTGCTTTTGAAGTGGTTACAGTGAACATGCCCAACAGTTTTTCCTAATTAACTCCTTCCCCTTTCTCTGCCCACTTCAGTGCTAGTTCTTTTCCCTCTCATTATGCCTTCTTCCAGTTCATCATGCCAGCTGGCTTCTTAGCACCAGAGAAGAGCTTTTAATTTGCAACCTTGAATAGCAATAGCAATTTTATAACCAATTTTATAACATTTTTAGAACCAGATTCTACTGCTAAATCGGTGCCTACAGCCCCCACTGCATATCAACACACACGAGTTACTTGCACTTCAGGATACGTTGCAGAATGTGAATGTGTTTTGCCAGTTTAATCCACATTAGAAATTAGGTAACAGACCGTGAGGGATTACACTGCACACAAGAAAAAGCTCAAGAAAATGCCCTTTTAACAGATGGATGAAGAAGAGTTCTTTCCATTGCCAGTCTGAGCAGACAACACACTTGCAGAGCTGGTGCCTCTTATTTACCGTGACCTTAAGCTTCTGGTGACTGGTAGTGCATTTTCACTGACCCCACTCAAACTCATTCTATTACAATAGGTGTTCTGGATTTAGCCCCCTTTTGAATTTAGGAGACTAAATGTAAATTGTATGTGATGTACCTATCTTTGTTCCCTGGCACTTTATGGCAAGCGTAGGATACTTGCCAGAGGCCTGTACTGTAGGGTAGGTTATGTGGTAATGGTTCTGCTTCATCACTGGGCTAATGGAAGTAAGCAAATAGCACATATAATGGATAATACGTTTCTGATTTAGCTTCCTGAATAAATAACCATTTAATAGAATTTTAATCATATGCAGATATAAGTTGGACTTGATGATCTTAAAGGTCTTTTCCAACCTAAACGATTCTATAATTTGGCAGCAATAAGCAAAATAATGACAGAAGTCAGTGGCGAGTGCACTTGCTAATTTATTTTCATATAACTTTGGTTACAGAATTATACTGCTTTTAAGCCGGTAAAGTAGTTCTAATTAGGAAGATGATAAGATTTTGCATTTACTTCAGAATCAAGTGGCAAGAACTTTGGATCTGCTTCTTTGCTCAGTGCACTGGGTATAGCCCTCGTGCCAAAATAGGAGATACTCTTAAGTGTGGCCATCAGTACCTTACAGGAAGGTATCCAGAGTTGTCTGACACCTTTAGGAACTCTTCCCAATGAAAGCTAGTGGGGCTTGTGTGCTTCAAAACCCCCTTTTGTAACTTGGTGGCCCTGAGCAGTGATGAATTCCAAGGGTAACGTTTTGTGCCAGCACAGCACAGCAGGAATTTCAGGCAGCAGTGGATGGAGCCGAGCGCTCTGCCTCCTCTCCCAGGCAGCAGTGTTGTACTTACACTAACAACTTCCCTATGTCACAAAAAATTGTCTTAGAAGACAAAAGTACTCTTCCCAAAATGGTATTTAAAACGCGTTCCGCTGTGAGCAGTTCTTTTTAGTGCTTCTTTGGCAGGAACTAGCTTCTTCCTTCGCAGTAGAAATCACAACATTCACTGGGGGACTTGTCATTCTCTTTTCTGCTCCAGCCTCGGAAGGAGATCAGTAAAGAGGCACCTCAGGTGTCGCGCGCAGGAGAAGAAGCCTCTTTTTGCCTGGCTTCCTTTGCTAGCTCGCCTGCATAGGCAGAGACGCCAGCCTTTCTCCTCCTGTTTGTTGTTTAACTTTATCTCTCCCTTTCAGCGCTCTAAATTAAAACGAGATGATGACTTTATGATGATGAGTTCATTATACAGTAACTCTATTGTATATTGATTACATTTGTGCTTCATTTGCTTAACATGTAACAGCGTTTATTAGGTCTTTCCAGGCATTGTTCTTGCTAAGAGAGGGCAGAGAAGTGCTAACGGCATTTAAGTTGGTGAAGCCAATGCATCTGTGCTGATTTACACACGCCGAGGACTCAGCATAAAGAAAAGCAGGATAGCAGGTTGGAATGGGAAGGTAGAAAGGCAGTGAATCCGGATGCCACAGAGCTGGGAGAGTCAAGCACAAGTACTTGGAAGTTTGTAGTAGACTTTAAACTTGGGGTTATTTAATACCTGTAAGAGTCCATCTTTGATGTTATTACTCGTTTGATTAGCACCTCACTGCATGAATAGATCTCTAAACCCTAATCCTGTCACCGGTGAAAAATGGTACCGGGCAGGGCAAATAAAGATACAGCATCACATTTTTGGGAAAGGGCGGGAGGAACAATGCTCATTATTCCGTGATGAGGGAAGTCAGAGTTTTCCATGTTGGCTTTCAGTAAATCACAGGGAAAGCTGTCAGCTTTCCTCACAGTGCAGAGGGACACTTACTAGTTGCTTTTATGCTGAAAAAAGTCTTCCTCCACAAAATGAAACTATTAGAATTACTTTTAGAGTGAGACGCTGCCTGCTATACAAGAGTGCATCGAAGTTCCTAGCAGAAAAGAAAATTTGATAGGTGTTGTCATGAGTGAATGTTCTGAAAACCAGAAATTACGCCGGTGGCAGGTGTTCAGATGTACCAACCGATGGTGACACTTTTTGGAATCGTGTGCAAGTGTTTAAGAAGCTATGAATGTAGATTTGTAGTTGTTCATGGCTTGTTGTATGTTATTTTTAATCAAAAAGTGGGCCATAATGGATTAAATAATACAATCTAGATGGGACAACACAGAGAAATCATTAGTAGTCATGTTTTCAAGTGTTCTTCTAAGTCCCACTTTTTCTCCAGATCAGAATTGCTGACAGATGCTGCATGGGCTTTGTCAGGGATCATAAGAATATGATACAGAGAGATCATTGCTATATCTCTAATCTGGATTTATACTTTTCTGTATTCAATTATCATTATTGTTTTCATTTTTAAACCCTTTTTCAATGAAAAGCCAAGCTTTTAAACCAGCGGTTTCTAAGAAATAGTGATACTCTGAACTGATTAATATGGTGGAAGGATGTATTTACAGATGATCCTTTATTTAATACGTTCTTTTCTTGGGAGCTACCTCCTCTACATGCCTGTAAACCCTGAAATTTAAAAAAAAAACACCACCACAGTAATTCCTTCCTTGTAGTTTGTCAATATTAGCATTCCCACTACAGCTTTTAGAGGTTTTCTTGGGACATGAGGACTATCAGATGACCTTAATCATTGCTACCATAGTCAAAATTTACTCTTAATGTCTCTGTGAGAAGTGTGACACTCCTGGCTGTATAGCACCACTTAATGTCATTCTAAGGTGCCATTAGTGACTAACCTTCAACATCTGTTTGCTGAGGCTTGAATCTCTGACACTAAGCTGTGCAGGAGGTTTTAGCTGCTTATGAAAGTCACATGGGTTGTCCTCTGCCTTGGAAATAGGAGAGCCAGGTTAAGTAGAGAAATTGTGAGTTTAAATGAGTTTACAGGGTAAAAAAACCCAGATTATTGCTCCAGAGGACCCTGAAATTTAACAACCAGCAACTGTAAGAAAATTTTCCTGTTGAGATTTGACAAATCAAGTCTTTGGAGACAGGGCAACAAGCCCGTTTTTTAAACAAACTGATATAAACATGAAATTAAAAGAAAAAACAACTTTAATCTGCTCGGCAACCACCTCCTTCAACAGAAAGGTTCCTGCAAGGCATGTCAATGCTAGTTTTGGATCATAGTATTTGAGATTTGGGTCACAGATGTTGAGTATTTGAATATTTGGGATCATGGTATTAGAGCAGCACATTCTGAGCAGAAAACATGTTTTTCCAGACGTCGTGAGGACGGGACCCTTCTCATGTATTGTGGGCTCAGAAAATTCCTACCCCAGCGAAGCACGTCAGTTTATTGTATGTTTTAAGTGTTCATACGTGTTAATGAAATACAGCATGATGTCTTGATTGCTTGTGTTCTTAGTCAGTGAAGTCTTGAAGGTTATTTTACAGATAACAGCACTGTTCCATACTTGATTAAACTTCCCAGTGTAAACCCAGTAACTCATCTGGCAGCCTGTGGTCATCTTCATCATAAAGAACTGGTTCCTGTTTACAAATACTGTACGCTACTTGCCCTCCGGTTTTCAGAGTAATGAGTGCAGCTACAGCGAGAATTTTTTGCATTTAAATTTCATGCCCTCTCTCTCCAGTACACAAAACAGCGAGAGTTTTAATCAGCTCTACATCTAAAGTCTTAGAAGTTTGTTCTCTTTTTCTTTTATGCAGAAATACTGAATGGAGGCGTGTATGTCGGCCAGAACAAGTTTCTTTGCTTCGCAGACACCATTCATTGGCAGGACATCGTGCGTAACCCCTGGGCCTCCAACTTCACTTTGGTTCCAACAAATGGCAGCTCAGGATGTAAGTACCGGTTTTATTCTTAGCCTTGTCGTCCGCTCAGCATGAAACAGTACAAACATGACCACAAGTTTTCCTTGATCCTCTTTTATGGAGAATTGTATTTGTAAATTTTCCGTGTTTTCGTCAAAGTTTATATGGTGAGGTAGGGACACTTGGTCTGCTCTTAAAAACACTTTGTCCGAAGAGAGTTTTTGTGAACATCATACATGTTCTGAATTTTTTCTCATCTGTTTTCTCTCTTCTGTATATTCTTTTTTCTATTTATTGCTAAAACCACTGTGCTGCCCTGGAAGCACAGACATTTCTGTTTGCTTTGCAATTGTTCCTGCTGCTCAGGCTGGTCTGTGAGTCACAGTTGTGATGTTTATGGCATAATAATTAGCTGCTGGGGTAATTGTACAAGCTCACAGATATCCTGACTTTAGATGAGAAACAAACCTCAAAGAAATAGTTATCCTATTGTCCTGTGTGTGTCTGTGAAGAAAGAGAAGTTGCAGAGGATGGAGTGTTCTTCACAATATAGCCAATATGTCTCAGGTTTTAGTATGTTCTGTCTATTTTAACACTCTCAGTTTCAAACTTGGGAGTATCTATGTACTTTTGATTAATTTGTTTGATCCATTTCTCTATCTCCCTTCCCTAGAGTTATTCACCTTCAGTCGTATTTTGATGATTCTTGCAGCAATAGTGAATTCTAGTGAATGCTGGTGACAGTGATACAAAGTGTTTAGGTAAAATATTCCATAATTTAGTAAAGTGCATTCAAAATGAATCCCATGCTATTGAACAGTACCGTCAGGATGCATCAAGGTTGAAATTCAGGTATAGCCTGGGAAGAAGTTTATATCCAATGTCAGAAGTGACACCACAGCAGACACATTGTTCTGAGAGTTCTGGATTGCTTACCATATCTTAAGGTGTCCCTCAAGGATGTGTAAATGACTGGTTGCCTTTTTAGCTTCCACTACAGCCAAGAAACAACTTCAGTTCTTCAGTGGAATGTTAGGAATTCAGATGAAAAAAAGATTAGTCTCTGGTAAAGACCATTTGATGAGCCCCCATAATTTCTAAACAGCAACTTGTTTTTAACCAAGTGTTTTGTTGTCAATAGATTTTATCTAAGGCAGGTTTCCTTTTGTGTATCTCACCTGCTAACCTCAAAACAAGAGCACAGCTACTTGAGATAGGGCTTCCTCCAGGGAGCCTGCCAAACTCCACTGCTCCTCGATCTTCCAGCTCTGCAATTGAGGCTCATCTCTTCTGCCTTCTGGCTGGAAACCTGACACAGTTGTAATGCAGCCAGCTACCTTCTTTGCATATTAAAAAACCTCATCGCTGCTGACGATCAGTTCTAAGCAGAACTGATAAAACCTTTGAAGGTTAGGGAATGCCTGTACCCTTTTATGAGTCATTACTTCAACAAGAAAAAGACTTGGTTGTGACTCTGTTTTGTTCTGTTATTGGGTTTTCTTTTAACCTTTGCCAGTTCTTTAAGACAAATGCTTCTGCAGCGCCGAGGTAATAAGCTCTTTTAAAAAAAGCAGCCAACATCAATACTATTGTTTTGAGCTAACAAACGTTTTACTGGTGACTCCAGAGGAATCGGAACAAGATCAGTGCTGGGTACTTTTGAATCACACCCTGAAAGTAATAAAGGCAAATGTTAGCCCCCACAGCAAGAGGAAAGAATACATGTACCCAAGTCCAGTTTTCTTAAAATATTTTTTCATTCCTTTCGAGTAGTTTTGAAATATAGGGATGGAACAATTTGTGCTTGTTCTTTTGTGCTTGATAAACATGATTAACAGCAACAGCATTATTTCAATGATGATTGAGAGCTGTGTACCGAGGCGGCTTCATTAGGATAGCCACCCAAATTTTAGTGTGTTTTTCCTTACTTGAGATGGAGCACGGCACAGCTGGACTGTGTTTAATCTAATAAAGATAAGTCTCCTTCTCCAAGAAACTGAATTCCATCTCAATACTATTCATGAGTCCTTTGAAATTTGATTAAGTTAGCTAATCCAAACCATTTCTGTCTTCACAGTTTACACAGGTGAAAATCTAAACCCTGTTGTACAGAAAGCCAAGAAAGAGCTAAAATGGTTTAACAAAGGTGTTAAGACTTTGGGAAACAAAGAATTCAGGTACAGAAATCACAGCTTGAAATAGCCAAAATGAAACAGCTCTCTGTGTGTTTGTGAGTGCGTGTATTACACACAGATGGATGTGTGTGTGTGTATATATACATATATATATATATAAAGCCTTCAACTGCAATCACTCAAATATGGAACCTTATTACTACCTGTCAAGAGGTAGGAGAAAGGGAGTGTGCTACACTGGTAGTTTACAAAAGAATTAAGACAAGTTATTTGTACTGGTGCAGAAAGAACTCGGAGAAATGAACATTGAATTATAACCTTAGAATGGAAATCAGTATAGAGCATCGTTAAATAAGGTATATGCTTCTCAAATTTGGCTCACATGTCACTTTTCATAATATGCTAGGCAGTGTGGGTGCTTGCTGGGCCCAGCCTTGCTATTGTTCCAGTGCTGCAAATGATGCTCTGTGCATTACAAAGTCTTTGGTGCTTTTCTGCGTAGACTGTGACTCATGCTTTTTTGGATCTAGCATGTGTATGTATTTACTGTTTATTTTACATGACTGTATTAAATTGCCTGAAGTCTCAGGTACTTCCTGTCAATTGCAAATCTTGGCTAAGTCCATTGGAGCTGAGCAAATTACACACTGCTTGGCATTACCGAGGATATTCTAAGTGCAGGAAGTGTCAAAGAAAGCCCTCTGGGGCTTTCTATGTCAGAATATCTTGAAAAGAATGAGTGGGTTTTACTGCTTATCTAAAGATCTTTGCGGGAGAGGGAGAAGGTCTGTCAGAGAAGCTGCATCAGTCTGGGAATGTAAACCAACTGAGCTTCTGTGTCAAGCTCAACAAAGTCCATACTAGTAGTAATTCAGGAAAGTCTGTGTAAATGTGTGATCATGTAAGACCTGGGTCTGTGTACCATGTCTAGCCATGACTGGCAGGCCTGGAGGGTAGCTTATGCCCCAGAGCTGTTAGGGCTGTTTTGCTGTGACCACCTCTGTAGTGCTCCCTGGCAGAGGAAATTTCAGGGACAAGATGCTGTGAACCACCGTGAGTGTCAGGATCAGATACTTCATCATTCATAGAATCATAAAATGTGAGGGGTTGGAAGGGACCTCTGGAGAGCATCAAGTCCCACCCCCCTGCCAGAGCAGGACCATAGAATCTAGGGCAGGTTACACAGGAACGCATCCAGATGGGTCTTGAAACTCTCCAGAGAAGGAGACTCTGCAGCCTCCATGGGGAGCCCGTTCCAGTGCTCTGTAACCCTCCCAGTAAAGAAGTTCCTCCTCATGTTGAGGTGGAACTTCCTGTGCTCTAGCTTGTATCCATTGCCCCTTGTCCTGTTGCAGGGCACAAGTGAAAAGAGGTTGCCCCTTTCTTCATGACACCCAGCCCTCATTATTTATACACATTAGTTAGATCCCCTCTCAGTCTTCTCCAGACTAAAAAGCCCCAGGTCTCTCAACCTTTCCTCATAAAGCAGGTGTTCCAGTCCCTTAATCATCCTTGTAGTCCTCCATTGGACTTTCTCAAGTAGATCTCTGTCCCTCTTGGACTGGGGAGCCCAGTTCACTGCAGCAGGTCCTAAAGCCTAAACCACAGTTTCATGTTTTGGCATTGCTAATGTTGATCTGTATCATCAGTAGCAGACATAAAATCTCCCCCAAGGTGTCCACACATCCAAAAGAACATCTTCAGAGAAGAGCCCAGTACTTGCTGGGTTTTTGCTGATGCCAGAGTGGGCTCCAGCAGGTTGGTATGAATGCGCTGCTGTACTGGGAGCACACGTGCATCAGCGTGTGTGTGCTCAGGGCTCAGCCGTGCTCCTTGTTCACCTTCCCCGCAAGGGAGCCGAGGTGCTGCTCTCTTCCCCGGCCAGACAGAAGAGCTAATAATGGTCCCACTTCAGGGATAATTTCACTTGCAACCCTCCCTGCTGCTCCAAGGCAATCAGCAGAGGAGGAAGACAAAAGGGCGGAGTGAAAAGATGATGCTTTGAACTAAAATCAGTCCCCTGCCTCTGTGCTAGTTTCATACCTTGGATCTACCAACTCTGGCAATCCCCTTCATTTACATCAGTGCTAGACAGAAGAGAATACGGCCGGTGAACTCTGGGAATAAAGCTTTTCTGATGCCCTTCTTTGCAGGCTATCATTGTCACATCAGTGTTAAGAAGCCAGTTGAAAAGGCCATGGCGTCTTAACCACTATGATAGAAATACTGCCGACATATAAATCCCAGGTTCTGCTTCTACTTTATTCTTTATCTTTAGCCCGAAATGCATTCTACCCATTGCTTGTGTGCATGCAGAAGAGTTGGCGTTAGAGGCCTTTGAATTACATGGTCTTACTGTTAAGATGATTACAGCCAGTGGCTGCCAGCACAGAGCTCAGCGTGTACTGCTGAGTGGAATAGACAAATGTTGTACCGGGACCACGCACACTGCAACTCTCTGAGGACAGATACCTCTGAACCTGGCATTTTGACTTGTATGCTGAAATAATACTAGTATTTACTGTTTGCAGAGCCTTGCCATACTAGTATCTGGTAGCTGAAGCTTTTAAAATTAATTGTAATTTGGCAGCAGCCTTCTCTTCCATTTACCTGAAATCAACACTGTCAGCTTGGGGTTTTTAAGCCAGGCACTTTGCAGTGGGAATCTTGGAAGTACTTAACTGTCTAAGGAAAAAGAAAGAAATCCCCCTAGGTGTATATTATTGAATTTATTTCTGCAATGCTGAAAATCTGTTTTCTCTTCTTTCAAAAATTAGCCATGAATTCAAGCATTAGCCAAGCACGCTGAAGCCACGCTCTGCAGGAGCGTATTCCCCTGTTACTACAGCCACTTGTGGCATTTAGTCCCTTACCTGAAGAGATGGAGCTCTGCCCTTCAGAGCTTGAATCCCGAGGTGCAGTTCCCAGTGGTGGTGCAAGAAATAAAGCAGGAAACAAGAATTAGGCTTCTTGCCTAAAATGCCCCTAGATTGGTAGACAGCTCCTCTCAGACCAGCTTTAGGGAAAGTCCGGTGAAAACATGGATGCTTTGATCTGTGTCCTCAATGTTCTCCTTGGTTGTGTTGTCAGCAGGAACCGGACTTGCCCCGCATTGTGCCAGGTGAGCTCTTCTGCAGGACTTGACAAGGACTGTAGTATTAAATCAGAACTTTCAGTGGAGCTTTACTTGGAGATTTTGTTTCACAGAAGAGCCTGAAGGGTTTGAATTACTGCATTGAGGTTGCTTGTGTAGTTAATAGCATAAGTTCTAATAAATCAATAATGCATTTAAAAATACTGAAACTATATGGATTTATGTTCATGATGGAGCTGGTAACTGTTTGGGTAACAAACACTAAAAAATTACTTCCCATTTTCAAGTTTAAAAAACCAAAATGCTGCTTTTAAATAACTTATTCAAGAAGAATGCAGGACTGCATCCTGGCATGTCCCCAGAGTTGTGAAAACCAAACTCTGTGAAAATTAAACCCATTTTAAAGTACTCTCCTGAACTGAAATTTCTGCTCGGACTCTAAAGTGCTGTGAGATCTGTGGAAAAATTTCCCTTGACTTGATCTGGCTTTTTGACTGAGCCCGTCGGCTGTGAAAAAGTTGGCATTTTTGGCAAGACACTTTTTCAAGCGGAACAACTTGAGTTACTTGCTATTCACACCATAGCGCTCCTCTGTCTTTGCTTTGTATCTAATTGCACCTGGTAACGTAAAAACACCCGAGTTGTGAGCTGTGCAGAAGTTCTTCTACGTAGTTACCTGATACATGGGAAGAAAAGGCTTGTGTGCCTGTGAGTCAGTAAATCCCATGATGTAGTCAAGGAAAACACTGCTTTAAAATGTCTTCCCTCTTTTTTACCTATTGATTCATAGATTTTTTTCAAGGGCAAAAGAAGCCTTGAAGTGTCATTAGCTCTGATTTGCTGTATGTGGAGGCCCTGCTTGCCTGGCGTTGAGCTCAGTAATGTTCCTCACCACAGCGTATCTTCCAACCTGGCTTTGAGTTTCAGAAGTGGCCCCAACCCCAGGCGTGGCTGGAGCCTCCTGCAGCCACAGGGATGGGTCAGCGTGGGCCTTAGGTCTTCTGTACGTTCTGGTCCGTGGCTTTGCAGAAGTGCAGCTGTCCCTCAAGAACTGGTTACTTAAGAAATAATACAAACAGCCTTTATTTTTAATTTGAACACGGGTTTAAATTGCAGATATTGTTGTGTCTCACGTCATCTCTACTAACTCAAAGAGTCCTCTCCTAGCCAGCATTTTTCTCCTGCAGAAATAGCATGTACCGTGTAATCAGCTCACCTCCTGATCTTTTTTTCATAAGCTAAACAGATAGAGGTCTCACATCTCTCACAGTGAGGAGTTTCTTTCCAGCCTCAGAATAATTTTAGTTGCTCATTGATGTAAAATATCTCTATTTTTCAATGTGCTTTTAGAAGACAGAAACCGAAGTGTGTATAGCATTTTATTCCTGTTTTAACCAATATCCTGCAGAAGTAAAAATGGTATCCTTTGTGTTTCAGCTTCGTGAGAGGAACCTGGTGTTTGGGCAGTTCTGACATCTGTGTCTTTTAGAGACTCCCTGTTTTCCAGCAAATGTAGCCTGTGAGCTTTATTCCAAAATACACAGTCTTATGTTTGGTTGTATAAAAAACATTTGGTGTGAGCAACTCCAGCTTGCTCGCCAGCCTGCTCACTCTCTAATACTGGCTGCTCTTCACCGCAGTTTGCTGGGATTTCAGTCTTGCTGTCATCTGTCTCTTTTATTGCCTAGGATTTTTAAATAATTTCTAAACCTTTGGCTGGAATATTAAAAGGCATCAGTTCTGTGACAATCCCTGGAGAACCACACCCTGATTGTATTATAATTGCTCATTTACAGCTACTTTTGGAGAGCCCCCAATTAGCTGGCTCTTAATGCATTTTTCATGTGTTTTATTAATATTGAAACATAGAGACAAATCTAATTAAATGTTTACCATTTAGCCAGTGCTTTGCATTTTAATTAAAGGAGCAGAAAATGGGCTAGCCAGCTGCCTGTGTAAAAAGCTCTCTGTTCTCGTGCTGCAGACAGTCCAGGCTGGGACTGACCTTACCTGGCTGCAGGTGTGTTTCAAGCATTATGGCTCAGTTTGACACATTTATCTCTGTTTAGTATGTATTTGGGTGATGTGAGTCAGTGCTTGCTCCATATTCTTTTTTACCCTTCAATTTCCCTGTTACGCTGTCTTTGTCAGCTGTTATATTTGGTTAACCTGCTGCCCCATCAGCCCTGATAACTGAGTGTTTGCTGGGCCGTGTTCTACCGCCAGTTTCCCACGTGCTAGCAAAAGGAGGAATAGTTTCTCAAACGATGTTTCTTTAAAATATTGCAGAAATGGGAACGATTTGGTAGAAAATTGCTTTAGTAGAAATGTCTCTATGTCAGCCTAGTTTAAGGCCAAAAGCTGCTTACATTTTTTTAAATTGATATAGGAGAAAATCAGCCACATGGATACGTGTACATCCCTTTCAGTACATATTGTATATTCTTGCTGCGTGTTTCACAAAAAGCGTAAGTTGATATTTGCATGGCATTTTGTGTAAGTGATAAGCTTTGTTCTCCTGCGGGCATTAACAGTCTGTGTTTGGAGTTGCTGCCAAGGGATGTAGGTGAATTTGTGTACGGCCATTTGTCGCAGCTACAGAATGAGGTCTGACAGGTAGCCGGCACGTTGATTTAATGTTCAGTAGTGACCTTGTAATTCTTCACAGAGCACAGTAACTCATTTTTTTATACCAGTAGTCGCAATATTAGAAAAGGATCATTTTTACACATAGTGACTTATCTGGAGATTTATACTTGGGTCAAACCATTGGGTATTTAATTCTGAAGTGACTATGTGATAGTCGTGAAAAATGGGGGTTCGTCAGATCCTTGCAGTCTCTCCCAGAAGTCCCAGCCTTCCATCAGTTCTCAGTTACACTGCGGCTAGATGGTATAAATAAAATGCTACACAGGTACACGCCAGTGTCTGCAGCTGGAGCATCTCCAATAGACTCTTGTGCAGAACCAGTCCTGCTAGTGTCGGGAACCCGCACTGGTGAAGCGGGGAGCCTTGGGTCGGAGTGGGAGGGAGGATGGAGTCCTTTCCCTTGGGTGTAAAAGTGCTGTCGGTTAGTCAAGACCAGGGAGAGGAGAATGCAGTGTAGATAGAAGCACAAGGAAAGCTTTCCTTTAGAGCGGTGGATGCTCCTGTAACAGGAGACAACTAATATGGAAATAACGGGTAGGAATCGAACCCCAGCCCTCAGTACAAAACACAGGTGAGATAACCACGTTTTGTCCAGTTATTCCTGCAAGATATTTGGTGCTCTTACAAAGCAAAAGGATTTGGTTTCCTGTACTGAAGGCCAGAGTAACAGCAGTATATTTATGTATGCTGGCAAAAAGAAAAGAGGGAAGTGACTAATTCACGCTTAAAGCCAACTTTCAGAATAGCTAGTGTATCATTTCTGGTGTACACTGAAATTGGAAACTACCTATGGAGAAAATGGCATTCAGAAAGTATAGCCTGAAGACATTTGTTATTGCAGAGTTTGTTAAATTATAACCTTTCATTGAGGTTATTACTTGAAGTTCAATTAACATTTTAAATGTATGTTTGGAGACCAGCGAATGGGGCCTCTGCAGACAGGTGGTCTGGGCACAGAGTATGTTCCCTGCCGACGATGTCACCGTGGCAAAGCCAGAAGGAGAAACTGTTCTTTTCGATAAAAAGCCTCAAATAACTACACTGCTTTGTGAAAGCTCCTTCCGTGTAGAGCACACTTTGAGGGCTTGCAGCGTTGTATTTTAGCAGCACTTAGTGTTTCGTGGCTATCTCAGTTGGAAAGAAAATTCATATCAGAGCTGAAGATAGACGGCCAGAAAGTCCCACAATCACCTTTTGTTCGGCAGACGTGAAGGTTGCTTCTCCTATCATTAAGGAATCTCTAGTCAGGACAGAACTTATTTATTTACGAAATAGAAAGACAAATATAGTAACAGGAGAAATTGATTTTAAAGAATAGGTTTTGCCAAGCATATGTAACTGAAGATGGAGGAATACAAGAAATCCAGTGATACTATGAACTTGTTTTGCATTGGTATGGCAAGCTTAACCGCTTGAAGTTGCCTGTAATGTTTTCCCTCAACCCAGAACGGTGTGTTTTGAATAAAGGGAATCAGTTTAGTTTCCTAATAAATACCTTCAGCCAGCATTTTCAGAAGGGATTTGTCAATTGGCGAATGCCCTTGAAACAGGTTTGAAAGGCAGGCAGACGTGGCATTTAATAGAAATACAATGCCTCTAACAGTTGAGTTTGCTGAATAGAAAGTAAGTAAGAAACACAAGTTACCTAGCTCATACGAATAAACAATGCCGTGAGGGACAGAACTCCTTAAGCTGCCAGAGCCCAATCCAGGGATCTGGCACGGGAACCGCTACAAAGCCAGGGGTCTTTAGGAGTTGTTGACGCATAAAGGAGGGCACTGGGAAAGCCAGCATTACCGGTTGCTGAAGAACCTCTGACATGGGCATCTCTTTGCAATGAAAAATAGATTTTTCAAAAAGATAAACCAAAAATAGCCAACCCCCTCCCTGCTGAAGTGCAGACCTCCTTCCTTCACTATCTTCCTTCCTCGTTACAGCAGTAGCGGGGTGAAAGTCACCCACCAAGTGGCACAGGCTCTGATACTGGTGGATAAAAATACTACAAAGTGACACTAGTTCTGTAGCTACAGGATTTAAGTAGGGCTCCACGTAGTAGCGTGTGGCAACTGTTGGCAAATGCTTATCTTTTAGTGGCAACCTGTGTGTGTATAATGTATTAGTGTGTCCCACCTGTTTATGAGCAGATTGGCGTTTAAGCAGCATATTGCACAAGGGAGAGACTTTCCAGTTGAAGTGAAAGGCTCCCTTTCCATGATAAGCAGCTTGCTTTATCACAAACACCAGTGTTTCGTGAAAGTAGGAAATAAACCCCAAATACTCTGAATATTTAAAATAGTCTAATTGAATGGTAATTGGCAGATTTGTAGTGAGTGGGTGGGTGGGTGGAATTGGTCTTTCACAGCAAGCTCCAGCTGCTCTAGCTAGCTGCCTTTGAAGAACTGCTTAGGGAAAGAAGAAAAGAAAGGCTATAAAATCAGCTGCTTAATTGTATCTCCTGATTCTTGAAGCTGCTGCATGCCTCCCACCCTTTTGAAATTGTCTGTTATTAGATCTGCAAGATGCACATCCCAGGCACCAGCTCAGAGTGGGCTTGGTTGGTGCTGCTGCGCAGGGCACCAGGGTAGGTGTATGGCTCGGTGGCGGTGGGCGGGTGCAGTGTTGGGCCTGGCTAGCTGGCGTTGTGATGGTCTTCTCCCCACAGCCTGTTTGTTGCTTGCTTAAAGCGCACACACACACACCCCCAAGTCTTTATTGCTATCATAGCTGCATTTTTTTAAAGGATTTTGTTACACGTGCCTGTGTTGGCAGAAATTCTCAGAACTGTCACTGAAGTGTCCTCCTGAGTTCTGGCTGCTGGTCAGCTCAAACCCAGGGCTCTTTTGGGGGGCTTCTCTGATCCCTTCATGCCTCCTGCAGGGCAGAGGACAGTGCTGTGGCTTCAGATGAAGCTGAGGGACTAGAAGGGAAGCTCCTGCCTGCTAAGCAACAGATGAGGTGTAGGAAGTAGCAAAGTAAAAAAGAGGAGTGCATTTTATGTTCCAGCAGTTCTTCATGCTTTCTGTCCCTTTGTGTAGGATCTCCACATTAATATCTCCTTGGGCTAGGATTCAAAGCAGCTTTCCCATCTCAAAATCTTCTTTCCAATCCTCTTGTAGGAACTTGTAATTTACTTTCAAAAACTCAGAAAAGCCATCATCAATGAAGTGTTCTGGCATAGGGGAGACATTGGGAGTATTTGCAGAGTAAGATACTTAATCCAGGGTTTTCAAGTGGCTTTATACAAACTGCTGCATATGAAAACAACTTCATACTGAATTATTCCCATCTCCACGATAGTCACAGAATGTCCCCAACATCACTGCTGTGCAGATCTCTGTTAGCTGAAGATTCTTGAGGAAATTGCAGTCTGAAATCTGTTTGTATGATTATTTTCATTAAATGTTTGTGTATAGCAAACACTTAATCTAGATATCACAATATATGTCCAAGCATTGTTTTCCAACAGAGAGAAGGCTTCCATTGTTCAAGTATTGTTTTGTAATAATCAGTTTTGCTTTGGATAGCCAGAGATACATTTTGAATGAGCAATCACATTTGAATAAGCATGTTACGATACCCAAAACTTGTCTAAAACTAGACTCCAGATTTCATAGGAATGGGGAGTTCCTTTCTAGTATTTCCATCTAATTGAGTGAAAAGTTGGTTAAAACCCTGGCAC
Organism: Eurystomus gularis; assembly: GCA_013400335.1. Taxonomy (NCBI): domain Eukaryota; kingdom Metazoa; phylum Chordata; class Aves; order Coraciiformes; family Coraciidae; genus Eurystomus; species Eurystomus gularis. Next base: position 1,239,314 of record VZZY01006574.1, on the reverse strand, counting down.
ACCTAGCTGCACCCAGCCAGACTCTAGGAGTATTACATGGCATCCAGAAAAAGTAAAATGAATTTTAAAAGCCACTTCAATTTCACCTTCTCATTTCCTTTCTTTGAGGTTATTACTTTGTTTAAAAAATGAAAACTGTATGCCCCTCTATTCGAACTTTATTACTGCTTTGGCAGCATTACAGGAACATTATTAGTGGACATTATTTTGACTTATGTGGTATTGACTGACTTGATCTGTTTGAGGGGTGGAGGAGTTGGTATTAAACAAGCACAAGAACACCCTCAGCTTTGGCACCTGCTGCTCAGTGTGTCTTTGAGTCTGTTGAGAACCTCTTTTGAAAAAATCTCCTCTAACAGCACAGAGATTTCTCACCCACAGTTACACATTGTGGCCAAAAAAAGGACCTTGTATGTGCATCCTTCAGTTCTCAGCCAAGATTACACATTGGGCAGTAAGTTTGCTGCTGCACCTAAGGACAGACACCTGGCTGAAGGTTTATTACAGGCACCGCTATGGGTGCACACCTGATTGCTGTGTTCAGTAGGACTTGCTGCTGCTTGTGGTTTTTAATGTCATGTGTTGTCAGGCCACAGAAGAAGCACCTGGGCTGAGAGCTCATGGGCAGTATCCTGGGGTGAGGAAGGGTGCTGGTGTTGCAGTGTTAGGCATCGAATGGCTGCTTCTTGGATATGAAGTTCCTGTGCTTCTGGACATGCCCACGCAGAGGAGGGAGCCTGTTAAGATAGTACCTGCCAGGAGCAAACTAGGGGGAACTGCTGAAATTAATATAAAGGCATAGCAGATGTTGGCTTTTTATGGTCTCTGTCTGCTGGGACTCTGCAGTGCCTGCTTGCCTGCTGCCTTCCCCTCACAGACCCGTCTTCTGCTCACTCTCAAACCTCCTCAGTAAAAAAGGACTTTTCTCCCCTTTTATGAAACACATTAGCAGTTTAGGAGCTCCCCAGGATGTGCAGGAGCAGGGTTCAGTTTCCAGCCTTGCCTGAAGGCATTCGAATCTGTACTTCCTATCTCCCACCCCAAAGTGGAAACTGCCCCAGGTTGGTCTAAACCAGAGGTCTTTTCTACTCTTTCTGTTGAAATCGAGTGTTAAGTAATCATCAGGTAAGATACAGAAATAGTCCTAGGGGCATGGACTGATACTTGGATGTACCCCTTCTCCAGTGATCATGTGGGGCAGGAACCCAAGAACAGTCGTGTGCTGTGTCCAGCTCTCTCTCGTCAGGGCCAGTGAGCTCCCCATGTAATCGGGAGGGATGTCATTGGTTGCTCTGTGCTGTTTCCTTCCAGGGGACAGCCTGCAGACTGTTTCTTGGGTTGCTGTCCTGGGATGAGGTCTTCATCACAGTAAGCAAAGGAGAAGGTGGAATGTGTAGCTCTGCATTCTAGTTCAGCATTAACATCTACAGATGGTGGAACATCACCCTCTTCTTCCACACAAAGGAAAGGGAAAACAAGAGCTGCCCCTGTATTTTGAAGAGATCCGGAGTTGTCATCTGAGTGCTTTGAGGATGGTCCATATGAGGGAGGGTGTTTCATTTTGACCCCAGTGTAAACTCCCATTAGACAGGGACCAAGCTGCTCTGCTGTTCAGGAGCAGAGGTCCTGCTGCACATGTGTGAGGATGGGCAGTTATCTATGGCTTACTGGAGGGGAATTTATTTTTTTAACAATATCAATTGCAAGGAAAGATTCCTGAGGGCTTGTTGTTCTTGGTAAGCCTGCCAAGCAGCAGGTATGATTTGACCTGTCCTTCTAGCCTTCTGGCCGTGTCTCCCCATTTGCTCAGGACCCCTGTGTGCGTGTTCAGAAAGGCATTTGATGGCGATTGGAACTAATTCACCACCACAACGGGGGGAATTCACTTATATTGCTCCATGCTAACAGCTATAAGCAGTGATAATTAATGGCTCCTAATTACTTAATCAGTGTAAAGTTTTAGACTATGTCATACGTCAAGGTTTTTATTTTGTGTGGATGACTAAACCCCCAATTAACGCATCGAGTCATACAGCCTCACCAGTGCTGTCTGTTCCAGACGGAGAAAAATAACCAGTGTCTTCATTACCCCCCTCAGGTCCCTTTCTGTAGTTGTTACTGTGGCCTGGAGACATTTTTCTGTAGCAGCTGAAGTAACGTTACAGTGAGCTTCCTATCAGCTCTGAGCTGTCAGCAATAGATATGAATCCACCAGCCTGAGCCCGCTCGGTGCTGCTGACATGCTCTTCTTGACTTTCCATTTATTCCTTTACCTCTGGTGGCCAATCTCTCTTAAAATCAAAACTGTCTGCCACCAGTGTATCTAGTGATACTCTGTAATTTCACAGCTCTCAACAGATGCTTGGTCCCCGTGCGCACACGCGGGTTGTCTCCATCCCACATTACTCAAGAAAACGCATCCCTCTTTGCTATTCAGTTTTTGTTTTCTTCGGTGCCGGTTCAGTTTTATCTCTGTTCTCTCTCCTCGCTCTCCCTCCAACTGTCCCCATATCTTTTTCCGTGCCTTTCAGGGCCTATCTTTTGGATTGTTTTCATTTCCCAGACCTGTTTCCCATGCCAGCTTCTTTTCAGCTGTCTGTGGCTGAGTCCCTCTCCATTTCTGTGCATCTCTCTTCTTATCTACAGAGAAGACGAGGGGAAGATAGAGGTGTTGATTGGCAGAATTGGAAGTCCCTACAGGAAGCGATCGTTAGAGGGTGTTTGCTTTTGCCGTCACTGAGCCCCAGTGGTCCCCGTACACCGGATGCACACACAGTAGCATCCACAGAAGGCACCGTGCTCTTCCGTGGGGGAAGGATCCATCACTGATGAACATACTGCAAGTTCTCACTGTAAAGGGTTCCCGTTAATACTTGTGCAGGGTACAGCTATTGGGCGTGGAGACTCCAGGGTAGGAGCAATGATACAGATGTGAACCAGAGACAGAAAGCTCAGTTGAAGTGCTGCCATTTACCACAATAAAAATACCAAGATCAGTTCAGGTATAGCTTGTTAAAAGCCTTCATTTTATGCGACTGATCCCATGTTGGAAAACTATTTGGTGATACATCCCGAGGTGAACTTGTCTGACATCAGTGAAAGCAAGATAGTTTGGTAGAAGTAGATGAATTGACTCTTTTAGTTTTCTATATCCCAGAATACCTCTACAGAGAGGAAGAGAAAACGAGCACTAGATGTTTATATAAGGCACTTTCTTCTTTTCCAAAAAGTTTTAGTTTCTCTTGCAACATGTGTCTCTTCTGGCATAAAGAAAGGAAATCCTGCAAAGTGTGAGTCTCTGTTAGGTAATTAACTTTCAAATCAATAGAAGGGATCTGGAGGCTAGCACAAGGCTGCTAGAAAATGCAAAATGATTTTTACTTAACAAAGAAGTGTGAATGAATGAATATGTGACAATAGGACTACTCAGACAAGGACAGGGAAAGCATTACAGCCTGATAAGGGCAGAACAATCCATCACAACACTAGTATCTTTAATTCTCATTAATGCTGTGCTGGGTGTTTGAGCTATATTTTGATTTTGTTATCTCTTCATACATAAAACCAAGGAGTCGTAGCTGCCAGGGAAAACAACACGTCAGCGTGTTTAAACCTTCTGTCCCATCTAGGCGATGGAAAGAAGAGACTGGGGCTCTTACCGCAGAGTACACCTGGAACTTCTTGGACCTTAGGGCTAGATGTTTCTAGTGTTTTTGCAGGAGTTAATTTTTTAGGTGAGGGATGGGTTTAAAAGTAGCGTACAGAAGCTAATAAATGATTTTTAGGTATTTTTACAGTTGATTATTTTAGATTGTTAGAGAAGTAAAGAGGCTGCCTAGAACCATGGCTTGTAGCCATCAAAGCTGCTTTATTTTGACTGTTTATTCGCACTTCAGTATCAGTGTGTTGCAGACATGCTAACATTTATTAATGATTTATCAACCTGATAGAAACCATCTGTACATGCAAGCTTTGTGCAAAGTGAGGCCATTTCTTCTCTTATTTCTGCTTTCCTTCTCCTACTGAGAGAGGTCTGCTTGAGGCAGCTGGCATCGCTGATGGGGAAGAAGCAGCGTTTCTTCTCTGTACTCCACTGAGCTTAGAGCTAAGGGGAGGACTTTGTTTTTCTTCTCTTGTCAGTAGCATAATCCTTTGCAGTTTTACTGCTCCTGAAATAATAAAGTCAGTCCGGAGCCAAAGGAAAACCCTTCTCAATTCTCAGGAAAGCACAAGGATGAAGTCACCGTGGTCCTTCCCAAGCTAGTGAGCAAGTGTTTTCTGCTGGTGACTTTCCCCAGCTGGGAGAGCAGAAGCATCTCCTGCAAATAAAACTCTGTCCTGGAGGTTGCAACACTGATACTCTGCACCAGACTGCATAGTGAAGATCTGTTGTGGTATTGGCCAAGAGAGGATGAGGCCAGGAGACAAGCCATTGGTTTTCTGCTTGGAATTTGCCAAAGCAAAATTAATTCTCATGTTCCAGTGGGAATCTGCCCTTTCTAAACTTAGATTTCATAACAAACCCTGTAAAGATTACCTAAGTCTCTTTTAAAATCCTTCCCTGCTCCTCTGAAATCTAATGAATAAACTATCACCGTGCACGCAAAACAAGACTACTATTCGGGGGCAGAAATGTACTTTGGCCTCACATCTGTAACGGGGCAGGAGACTTTTACAGGTTCTTCCCTTCCTTCTCTCACTTAGAGAAGAAAAAAACCCCTTTTTTTTCTATGCCTTCACTAATGTGCAAGGATTAAGTCAACGGGCAAGGTAGCACTTACAAAGTAGAGCCCTGCAGAATTATTTTTTTTGGCCAAATTCCAGCCAATTCTTGACTCACTATTTGATTGTGATAAGAACATACATGATGAGTTGTTACAGATGGGCTGTTTTACTGCTGCTCAGTGTTCTAGGTCCCACCGATTGCCACCAGCACTTTAGGACACTCAGCATCTTTTAATGTCAAGGACCAGTGGAGGAAATCATAGGAAGGAGTTTTACCTCTTTCCTCTCTGCTGCATCAACACAAAAGGAAGAACACTTCTGCGGTTTCATGGTTTACCGCTTCTTCATTAGTTATTTCTTTAGCCCTCACTGCTGTATGTTGGAGGGGTTTAGGATATTTTAGAGACACAAGGAATAATTTCTTTTATGCCACAAATTGTTTGATAATTTTTTCTCAAATCTGTTGGCTCACTACAACCTATAAATCCTAAGAAATATATACAGAAAGATCTCAGAGAAGTAGTATAATTATTTCAAGGACCTCAACAATCTTAGGGCAAATAGATTTATTATCATTTAAGCTTTACGTAGAAATCAAATTGTGAGACCTGTTCCTCACATGAATGCTCCTTATGCTCCTGACTACTTACGTTGACTTCCATGGGACTGTTTTTGTGTTAGATTTATAGAGCTGATCTTTAACGGGTAGCAATCTGTCCTTATTACAGCGGGGAGAAACAGGTGAAATACAGAGTTGTGCGAGGGCACAGTCTGGACCAGTTCATACTGCGAGAAAAGAAAGTTATTTATCTTTTTAAACAAACAAACCCATATAAACACACTATTTGCAGGGAGTTTGTTTTCTGTTTTTAATTCTCAGTCTATCTGACCTTCAAAAGGGCAGGGAACAATGCAATTCAGAGGTGTGCTGCCTACAAGCTCAGCTCCTTGTTGTGTCTGTGCAGCTCAGAGAAGTGAAAACAATGAAACAGACACTTTGAGTTCCCAGGGAGAAAAAAAGGAAAGGGGCAGCCTTTTCTTGCTTTATTGTTAAATATCTCTATTTAAATGCAAGTGACCATCTGACACTGCCAAACAAAGTCAGGTACTAGGAAGCAGGTATGCAAGTTAAAAAAAAAAAAAAAAAAATTAAATGATTTTTGAAGATGCTGGACCACTTTTATTTCCAGGAGGAGTCGAGGTGTCTGAGTACGTTTATGGCTGTGTACCAAAGATGAGCTCAGCTCCTAGGAGTTTCAAATATGAAGATTTCTCTTTTAAGTGTAGCTTTTGCAGAAGTGTGGGTGGACTCTCTACTTAGAGATCACTTGGAGGGATGCTTGAAGTTTAATATCACTGCACGTATTGCAGTGGAAAGCTCCGCACGTACAGTATGTTTTGGAAGGTGGTAGAATCCAACAGAAAGAGGAGGAAGCAGCCGAACTGCTGTCTTATTCTACCCCAGGAATACGTGGTTAGAAGTGATCTGTGTGATATGCTGCATCAAGCTGCAAGACTTGGGGCTTTCTCCCTGAACTCCAGACCCCTTAAACTAGACAGGCATAAGATATAAGCGCAAGGAAGGATCAGGCATAAAATAGAGTCTTCCAAGAGGTGGGTCTGTTGTCCATGGGTGGCAGTTCCTCCCAAGCTGTCCCCAGCAGCGATGCTCCGGCTCAGGTGAGGAGCAAGCAAAGCAAGTGGTAGAGAGGTTATCTGAATGTGCATCCAGGGCCATGCCCTTTCTCCTTCCCACTGCTTCTGCTGGTTTTGTAATCTGCCAGCCAGATTATAAAACCCACTTCCTAGGGAACATTTTTATTCAGTTGAGCAAGCACCAAAATCAACAAACAAATTGTATCTTATCAAGCCTCCTCTGTTAAAATTCTTCCTTCAATTTGCTGTTTACCTCACCTTCTTTTTAAACTTCTATCCTTATAAATTAATATGGCTGTATTTGCTTTTTGCACAGGGTTCCAGTAGTCTCTTAATAATCATAATAATCGTTATTACTGATTAAAGTTGCATTATTCATGCCAGATGGAGTCCCGTCCCTGTCAGCCAGAATGAGTTTGCATTATGTAGTTATAGTACATTTGTGATCTGAATAAACAGATGGCAGAATGTGACAGCAAATTATGTGCCGGTGATGTCAGCAACAACGCTTCCCAAGTATAATTGCTTTAAATGAACATGAATGCAGCAAGGAGCTGGTAGTTTTAACAAGGTAGTTGGCATACAGTGTAGTAATTACCACACAACATCATCAATAGCACCAGGAATGCTGTGCGAGCGCGGAGGGAAGAACACTAGCTCCGGAAAAGCGGCGACAGAAAGTCCCAGCTTCACATGGCTGTTGCAGTGGGTTTGCTCAGCTGTAGAACATCTCGCAGGTATAAGCACCCTGCGAGCAGAGGAGCAGTGCTCTATTTTGAGGTGATCCAGCCTTAGCCGAGAGACATTTTGCACTTTATCTAAGGCTATCTCCCATCAGGGCGTGTGGGAAGTATTTGATTTAGAGTAATGGAGCAGTGTTACAGCAGCTGCTAACACAGGATTGAAAAGTAAGCTTCTGGATCAGGTTCAAAGGGGAAATTTGTTTAATAGAATCTCTGCAGTATTTAGTGATGAATAAAAGGTTAATCAAGACGAGGTTAGGTTTCTGCAGTCAAAAGAGCAGCGGTAAGGACTGTGTGTAGTCTTCAGCAATGCTTGTGACGGGTTTCTGAGTTTATCCCTTCGGATCTGGCTGGGTGAAAAGGGCTCGGCTGCCTCCACCTCAGGCACAGGCACCGCTGGGCTTTAGCAGCTGGGGCGCAGGCTGCAGTAAGGCGCTGGGAGCATTCGGCTTTCAGGAGAGAGAAGCGCTAAAAGCAGGAGTGTGACGGAGCTCTGGCCACATCTGGATGGGAGCTCTGGAGTGAGGTCTCTGTTTGCTCACAGTCAGGACTGTTGTGGGACTGTCTGTGTTTTCTCAATGGAAGATGCAGCCAGAGGTGAATGGTCCAGTTCCTCTGCCTGCTTTCCATTTCCTCGCACAGTGGTCAGCATGGAAGATGTGAACTCAACTCCCTCTTCAGTCCAAATGGGCTTCAGTCACTAATTACCCAGCAGTTTATAAGAGCCACCATTGCTAACTCTTTCTCCTTTGTCTGTATTTTACAATGAAAGCACCTACAGTTCCTTTTCTCAAGGGACTAAAAGTGTCAGCATGTGGAAGGACAATGTAGAGCATCTGAAGGAACATGAGGTTCCTTCAGGAGCACAACTGCAGGCAGGTAGAGAATCAGCAGCCAGAAAAGGAAAGGTTCTGTTACTGGGGTTAGTGGTTACACAGGGCACGTTTCCTTTACCATGATATTGGGCACAAAGACTATGCAAGCTTTTAAGGGGAGAGGAGTGGCTTTTAATCAAAGGCATTGAGTGTATTGCCTTGTTGGGGGCAGGAGAGACTCCACTCTAGCACAGTCATCTCTCCTCCTGCAGAGGAATGTCTTACGTAGGACATATAGAGCAATAGTAATATCACTATGTGATGAAATTGTTCCTCAGACCTCCAGAATTGTTCATCTTTTTTTGTTTAAAAATGTCCCAGTCATTCAACATAGCAGAAGAGGTATTTAGGGAATAAAGCGCTTATAGGAAATTTGGCTACTTAACTTTGACACCAATTCTGGCTATTTATCTTGGCCATTTTTACAGGCACTGTTTCAGCCTTGGTAAAGCATAAAATCCCTCCAAAGACAAGATGGATCCTCCTCTTCAGCAGCTGCTGCACATTGTGGAAATGAAAGGAAGCCTCACTTCTAATCTCTCTCTCTGTCTGTCTGTCCTGCAGGTGGTCGGTGCCACAAGTCCTGCACAGGCCGATGCTGGGGACCCACAGAGAACCATTGCCAGACCTGTGAGTATGCAAGACTCCTAGAAACAAAGGACTGAAAAATGATGTGACAGGGATCCTACTTTAATTGTGGAGGGATACTATATATTCTGCGTTCAGTATAATTCTGAAAGATTTCAGATTTTTTTCCATATGCTTTTATGAACAGATCATCTGCTTTTTTTCCACCCATGTGAATTTATGTTTTTCTTTCCTCCCTTGTGCTTTCTAAAAATGCTTAAGCTAACTTGAATTTTCTTTCCACTTCTTGGCGGCAACACGAAGCACAGCTCCTGAGAGTGTTGATGGTTATTTTGGATTACGCTTAAATGAATGCTGCAGGAATAGAAAATCTACAAGGTAGATTTGGAGATCTTTAATGACGGCCTGATGCTGTGAAGTTCCTAACGCCAAAATACACCGTTAATTTCAGTGAGAGTCTGGGAGTATTAGTTCCCTTGCAGAATAGTTCTCTTTGTAAGAACTTCAGAATGTATTTGAGCTGTAAAAGAGAATAATAGGTTTTTTGTGAAGGAAGTAGTAAGTGGAAGATAGTTCACAATGTCTGTCTGTCCTCGTGAATTTAGAGAGCATTAAAATGTACAAAAAAGAACTATATTGAGAGAGTTTCTTCCTCGTATGCACTGAAGACAGGCACTAAAGAGCTGGAAGTGCAGTCACAATATTAGCAAATACAAAAGGAGAAAATTGAGAGCTGTCTTTTCCTACAAGTTTCCCCCCCCCGCCCCTTATGGGAACAGAGTTATCCTTTACATTTCCTTTCTTTGAAATTTAGGAGGGTAGAAAACTGTCGTGTTTACTGGAGTCACTCTTCCTAGGAAATGAAATGGTTGCTGATATCTCCCCCAGAGAGCACTGCTCTAGCTTCTGCTTCTTTCCTTGGCTGAGTTGTAGATAGCAGGAAGGGACTGTGACAAAGTACCCGCTATCAAGTGAGCACACCGACTAACACTCACCTGACGGTAGCTCAATGTCATCTGCCTTTTTTGTTGGAAATAATAGGAACAGTGCAACTATGCCTTATTATTTTATTTTTTTTAACTACTTGGAGCAAGAGATAAGAGGAAATTAGAAATGGCAGACTGTTTAACGTGGATGTTTTGTGAGTGAGCATGAGCAGGAGATCCTCCTGTCCATGGCAAGGTGAGGGGCACAGGCGACAGAGCTGCGTGCCTGCAGACCTCTGCCACCCTGCTGAGTGCTGCTGCTCGTTCAGGAGCATCAGCTGGTGTTGCTGGCAACGCTGATGACAGTCACAGCTCCGCTGAAGTTAGTGTGTTCTTCTATTACTGTTTCATACCGAGCTTTAGCTGCGGGTGTGATTAAAAACATTTTAGGACAGGTTGTAGGAATAGCTGTACAACAAACCAGGCACAGCGATGCTAAGCAGATTCCTCTTTGTCTGAACTGAGCTGGTACATCTCCAGCCTTTGCTGGCAGACTTTATGAAAGCCCCAGAGAGGTCAGTGCTCACAAAACCTCCTTACATCAAGGTTACGTGCTGCAGTAGATAATGCAAACGGAATTAAACCCTAGCTGACTGAATTATTTTATATCGTGCTTAGGTTAGAATTAATTAATGCTGGTTCTTTCTCTGTCCTAATGAGAGGCCTGTTTGTCTCTCAAAACTAGTAACTCTGTACGAACCTGGGTAACTCGTCCACGTGTGAGTATAGATGTATTCAAGTCTTATGTGGTTAGCTTATCCAAGGGTGCTGGAAAACCTTCTGCGCTGTGTTACACAAGGATGGTGTGATCCTGGCTCAGGCTTTGGCTGCAGCAAGCAGAGGCTCCAGCCTTATGTGAGGTTGGAAAGTCCAGCAAGACTCTGTGTGGCTGCAGAAGTCCATGTGGCAGGATCAGCTCCCGCGGGCTCAACCTCTACAAAGCACTGCGCTCAGATAAGTGAACTGATTTGGTGGATTAATGTAGTAATACCAGAGGGAGCAAAACTTATCTGCAGCATTGTGAAGTCAGAAGCTTAGCTGAGCTGCACGGTAGGTTTGCTCCAGGAGTGACAGCTATCTCTCTCTCCACAGTGGCTGCCCTCTCAAATCCAAACAGTGGGGACAGGTTGAGGCACAACCGTGGATTTGAAATAATAAACCATGGAAAGACATATGCCATCTAGGTTCCACGGAGAGACACAGATCACACATTTCTAATTTGAAATAACTACTCCATGACCTTTTACTTTCAAGCATACTCTGCAGCCTCTGCTTGTCACAGACGAGAGTTAATCTTACATCGTATACTTCCTCTTTGCCTCCCTGACCTGCTGCACCTTGGGGAAACAGCAGAATTTAAGGAAAAGACTGAATATTAGGCTGGCAGTGGTCATTTCTTCATTAGACTTTCTCAAAATTGTTTTTCTGCCAACTGAAGCAAAGAGTATGAGTAGAGACTCAAAACAAAATCCACAAGTGGTGCCGTGCTGTTGCTGCCTTCATTTCTGACTTTAAAAAACATGCCTGGCTTTCAAGCTCATAAATGTTATTCTTAGATACAAGGTAGGATGGATGGTTTCACAAACATAGCGTATACCTTAACCTAGTCACCTTGGGGATGCACGGCTTTCAAACGCCTGTTGGAGAACACTCCAGCAGTACTACATCCAAATGTCAAACTATTTTGTTCCTAGAAACAACTCAAAGGCATGTCTGCATTTTAATAATTTCATTTTTTTATGGAGTCACTGAAGAAAAAAATTCTAATGAGCCCCCCTCCCAAGATAAGATTTAAATTATTTTCCTGGGAAAGGATAAAAAATGAAAGATCTTAATCCGTGTCTTTCATTTCAAATTATATATGGAAAAAGCTCAAAATCCTTTTGTTTTTTTTGCATATCATCCAGCTAGCTGTTCCTTATGTTGCCTTCCAGCAATGTCTCTCTGTACTTCTGTATCGATCTGAAATACCACCTGCATCTAACTCTGTCCTAATGTCTCTCTAAATGTGACAAGAAAATTCACGTTTAAGAAGACAATTAATAGGTAATTTAAAATAAGCTGTTCTCTTAGGAGGTAGAGAAGATGTAATTTCAGGGTCCTGTTTATGCAGTTAACAATCCATTTTTCTTTTAAAATTAAGACATTAGTAAATATTAATATTGACCATTTAAAAGCTAGACGGTATTCTTTGTTTGAGTGTCAGGAAGGGCTGACATGGAAATACTTTTTAAAAGAATGTTTTTTTCAAAGAGTATTGTGCACCTATTAAATAGAATGTAAACCACTAAGAAAAAAGCACAAGAACAAATGCTTTTGGAAGTTACTAATCAAATTTGGAAATCTATGCTTAGGTTGTTACTGTTTTTGCTGTTGATGTCTGTTAAGAGTTTTGTTTTTACTTTTTAATGTGAAAATAAATTAAAACTTGTACAAATTGAATACATTATTTTATCAAAATGACAGATTATGCACTTTGTCCTAGAGGAAAGCAACTGAAGCGAAAGAGAAAAATCAAAATTAAAATACAGGCCCAGCTAAGGGAATGCAAAAAGGGCAAATAGCCTTTAAATCAAACCCAAACCAGAAACATTCAGCAAATGTAAAATGCTCCATGGCTGTGTATGTGCTCGGGAGTTTGGCCTGACTGTAATTGTGTTTATACAGTCTTTTTGCAGCGGATGTTGCTGAGAATGAGAAGGTGCCACTGCAGTAAGTACCCAATTAGAGCAGCAAGAGGCAAGCGGGAGCCTGGTGGGAAGGCAGAAAGAGCTGAACCAGCAGCGTAGATCAATCAGGGTAACCCAGCATTTTTGCTTGGAGCCAGCATCTTTAATTAAAACCCTTGTATTTCTCTAATAACTTTGCATGTTCATAAGACTTTTTCATTGATTGAAGTTGCTTCCCTTTTTTTCTTCACAGATTTATAGTGCCCTGACATAATTAAAGATTAAGGGAAAACAATAAGCGACTGATTAATTGCACACATATATGAAGTGCCTGTTCCACTCCATCCCCAGCACAGCTTAGCGCTATATTGCACTGAAACACTAGTAGACATTGACAGGTCAGTGTTCTGCGCTCGCCCAGAGACCCAGGCAACACATGGCATGTTTTTTCAAAACCTTGATGTTTGCCTGTTCTTTGATGCCCAGGCTCCAACCGTGACAGTTCTGTCCGGCTTAACTCCCAGACTTCTTGGGATCTCACAAAGGATCAGTAGACATCAGGGCAGGTAGTTGTGTTAAAAAACACAAGGTCTGGTTTGGGTCTGGTTTGGAAGTTGGGCCTCAGCTGTGATATTAGTGAAGGCTCTCCTCACAGTTATGTGGGGTGAAGAAACAAGTAACTGGCACCTGGATTCCTCTGAGGTCCCAGCGCAGAACTCCAGGATCTCATGTGTGTGTCTGGGCTGCAAGGAGGCTGTAATGTGAGAGATCCTAGTCACTTCTGTCCACCAAGTCTCCTATGAACAGGCTCCACACAAGGTAGCAGGAGGAGGAGGTCAGTATTGCTCCACTCTCCTGTCTCAGCTTGGAGCAGGGTTGCTCTCAGTTGACGCTGCCTGTTTGCAGCTGCTGCCCACTTCCCTACCATCTGTCCCCACTCTCTCCCTGGCACCATCTCGGGCCACATGTCCTCTCTAGGAGCCACCCACCAATGTTCATCAGCCTGAACACAGAGTTTTATAACTTGGATGATATTTACCTTTACATTTTACTCTTTCAGATGGGTCTTGAGTCACAGCTATAAAATCAATTGATTGCATTTGGAGGAAAGCTTTTTGGGAAAATGCTTGCTGTCTTTTGAAAGCAGTGCAGCTATATACATGTTCTATAGGGCTACCCCGTGATAACAACTGCAGGAAGTTGAACTGTTATGCTTATTGGAATCAACAATCAGGTTGTTTCGGGGCTTCAAGCAATACAAGGTATTACCTTGTGTTGGTTTTGGCTTGCAGAAAACCCTTCATTGCAAACTGTTTTGAATAGGAGTCCTTAAAAATATTCAGAGCCCACTAAGCTTTTTTTCTGCCCTGGTGTGTGGTGCCACTGAAGATACCTGACAGGTCCTCCTCAGAGCTGGACCCTTGATAGCACTTACAATGCAAATGCAGCATGCAGTGAAGCAGAAGATAAATAGGGTATGTTGTGGCCTTTTCCTGGAATGAAATGTTGGCATTTCTGTTGGCATTGTTTGCTTTCCCAGCAAAATAAACAATTAGGGAGGAACAGTGACAAACCTTTGCTGTAATTGTGAATTTTGCAAACCATTTTATGACTTCCCAGTCTTCAAGAAAACTCAAAATGTTTCCTATCCTGAAGAGCATGGTAGAGACCCTCGTTAAGCGGGTGCCTAACAATAAGCAGAGTCTGCTTTTAGAAGGCATTTTGTTTAAGTGTTGTGCTGAAAAGGGGCCATATCCCGCCAGGTCAGCCCTGGTATGGCAGTGCTCTTGCTTTTTTGGAAAAGAAATAAATGCAATAAATTGTTGTCTCTTAAAAAGTGAAGGAATTAAAAAAATAAAATAAAATAAAATAAAGACAACGTATGTTGCTTTAAACATTGCACAAACTTTACAGTGGGGCTTTAGAAGAGGGTGAATAATTTAGATGATTTTGTCCTAGCCAAAGTTTTATCCAGTGTGGACAAAAAATCCTGCAGAGACAGATCGTGGCCTGTAAAAGTAGTAACTTGTGAGTTGCCAAGGAGATTGTGGCTTTTCTAAGCATTCCGGCGGGTGGTCAGTGGGGTTTGTGGTCACGGACACCAGGCATGGGAGAGGCTGGTCCCTCCTGCCCTCGAGGCAGGGAATTCTCCTTCTCAGGGCTTGTTTTTTGGGAAGGCAGCAGTGGAGGATTCCCTGTATCCGCACATGCTCCTGGGCCTCTTTGCCCTTTTAAAAGTCTGCCAAGAACCCGCCTCCATGGGGAAGCAATGGTTGTATCGTCATGGCAGACATCTTAACGTCCTCCCAACAGCAGCCAGCACTGAGGTAGATAAATGATAACTGAGCTAATTAGGTGGCTTCTAGTAATTGTCTACACAGAGGTGCTTTACACCAAAACTTGCCAGGTTTAAGCGAAAATTTCAGTTGCTCTGGAGCAGCAGCGAGGAATGCTTTCTAACAGCATCCCGTCGGTGGACGAACATGGCGCGCCATCACGTCCTCTCCTCTTTCCCTCTTGTAACCGCATCGATTGTATCCACCTGAAATTTGTCTGATTGGGGCTCTGCTTCTAGTGCAATTTTCTTAAAAAAGATTAAAAAAAAGAGAGTTGCTGCTGTTGTGCAGTAACTTTTGAGGCTGTGGCGGGTGGGGAGGTGCTGTGAGGGGAAGCCATGTGCCCTCGCGGAACCTTCCGGAGGGGCACCGAGCAGCCGCTGTGGGGAGGGGGGGGGCAGCCATTTTAGTGCTGCTGCCAGAGGAGCTCAGTGCATGGCCCCGGGGGCTGCCGGCTGCTGCCAGCCGGGGGGACAGCCAGGGTGGCAGAGGAGAGGTCGTTTTTAAAAGAGATAAGGTAAGCATGGTCAGGGGTGGTTGCTCTGTAAAAGGGAGAGCAGAGCATCTGTGGTGCCCTTCAGCTCGGGGGCCAGCTCCATGTTTGCGGAGTGACACAGAGGATTTGGGTGGTGGGACAGGACGAAATGAACGTCCTCCACTTCTGTGCCCCTCCACTGATGGCAGAGAGGGAGCATCTGGTGAATGGGGTCCTCCATCAAGCCAGGATAAATCTGGGCCTGGCCTCCCTTTGAGGTGAAAGCTCTCGGTCCAGTGCAAGTCAAGGTGCTACTGACCAGTTTCTAAACTAGCAGAAAACAATGTTCAGTCACTGACTAAATGAGGTCTTAATTTGTTCTCATGAGACTTTGTCCCTGAAAACTTAATGGTGTGGTGAGGGCATACTGGGAGGTGTGTTTTGCTGAACATATGCTGCTGTTTATATCTCTGTCCTAATGTTTATTAATACTGTTACTTAAATAAACAAATCCTGATTCTCCAGCAGTGTTGACAGCAAGTGCTTTTACAGAAATTTTCTTTATTTCTTAAATTAGATTACATAAGGCAGAAAAGTGTTTTCTGTCTGGGGGTTTACCTTTGGTATCAGCAAGATGGAATTACTCTGAAAGTGCTTTGCTTTATTCAGTAGGTTATAAGTGATGACTTCTCTTTTGTTATTTACGTTTTTATGTCCTAAATAAATATTGTGTATATCAAGAAGCTTTGGCATTACCTAAAGTATTTCCAGCAAGCAGTGAAAGGAATTTGCATTGGAAAGTACTTATAAAGCAGTTACCGATACATTAAATAGTAGAATTGAGCAGAAAGTTGTATGGAATTTTGTGTTCTCTGGCTTCTCAAAAAGTGTTTTCCATAGAGGAGTAATTAAATGCTTTTAACAAAATTAATGGTAAAGGTTAATTACAGAAGTGTAGCATTCCTGCTTTTATCAAAACATAGCTGACAGCACAGCCTCATGGCATTCTCTAGGTGGCGGCTGGTATAGTCCCGTGGATAATATTGATTTCTTTTTCTGTAAAATAAAGATAGAGGCTGTAGCTGAGCGGGGAGGAGGATGCTGCACTCGTTGGCCATTCTTTGCACAAGACTAAGCCCTGAGGCACAGCAGCGTGGTACCACTTAAACCAGTATGCTTTCCAGTTGGTAGAATAGAGCTGTTTCCCTGCAAAGGAAGGCTGCATTATGTTATGTAGAAAATGTAAATGGGCTTTCCGAATGTGTTTCGATCTGCAGGTTGTATTCTGTTCAATTATCTCATTGCCTTTTCGTCAGAGTGGTTGCCATCAAGAAGAGCATTTGGCTCTGGGATTGCTGGCCTCACTTGGAGTTTCACTCATTTACTCAGTATTGCTGTTCTTTGTGGGGGAAGACTCATGGGACTGGTCAACTTTCCTGTTAGTTGGGGTGGGTGTGTTTTGCATCCTTCCATCAGCTGTTTACAAAAACTAATAATTTGAAAACAATATTCCACCTGGATTTCCAAGGGTAAGAGCAAAACACTTCAAAAATTCTTCCTCCATCGTCCTCAAGCAACATACATGTTCCTAAAGAGGGTATTGTGAAGGTGCTCTGGAGACACAGGTGTGGCCAGTACCATTGAAGCAATTACCTTAAAACTTGAGGGTTTTTTCAGTGTGCTCTTTGGTTTGTTGTTTTCCTCAGTGTACAGTTGAAGAGCTCTCTCCTTAGCTCTGATCCTGACACGTTCGTTTTTCCTGCCTCCTCCCAGTAACGAAGACGGTGTGTGCCGAGCAGTGCGATGGACGGTGCTACGGGCCTTACGTCAGCGACTGCTGCCACCGGGAATGTGCTGGAGGCTGTTCTGGACCTAAAGACACCGATTGCTTTGTATGTGTGAGACTTCTCATTTTTCTCAGTCACGCTGCAAGTTCTTAATGCTTTAATCCATGAAATTCACAATTTTCTCCTTTTTGATGTATTGCATGCACACCCCCAGATTTAGGCTGCAAATTTTAGCATTTAGGATTTTTCACATTATATTAACATCACTTATCTACTTAATGCTACCCATTAACAGATTTATGAGATTTGTAAATACAGATTGGGAACCATTAGTATGCTAATCTCGGTGATTTTTATCTTTTGCTTTTCCGAAATTAACTTTTAGAGGTGATAGGCAATTTTAGAAGTGTTTATCATTACGTTTGAGCATGGCTTTTGCTGCTGCTCTATGGGCTTTCTCTTTGAAAGTCAAGAATACACTTCAGCTTCTCTCTGAAAGGTGTTCCCCAGTACTGCCAGACTCAATTTAAATTCAATTTTTATACTGGACATGCTTCTTCGTGGAGATGGAAGGAAAGTGGTTCCCAAAATAGTCTACCTCAAATGCATGCTACTGCTTGTGCTCAAGATGAAAAGAGGAAAACTTTCTCTTTATTTTTTTTTTAAATAGACAATCTGAACATACAGGCCTTTAAACAAATATTTCTTGTTCGTAGCTCATTATTTTGAATGGTGTAAGCAGCTTAAGAACCCAGCACTGATCTCAAAAACTGTGTAGCTCATCACACTGGGCAGCAGAGACGGGGGAAGCAAATGTAGGCCTAAAGAAGCCTAGAACTAGAACATGCACAGAGAGGTGGATTTTCAAAGGTACCCGAGTGACTGAAGAGACAAATATCTGTGAAGCTGGGTAGGCTTCTTTTAAAATCTGCCAGCTAGAACTGGGAGAAAGGATCTTGTCCTGTGGAAAATTGCGGCTGTTTTGATAGTGTAGGCAAGTGGATCATAATGAACTGGCAAAAATGAATCTGGCTAGTCCTGGAACGTGCTCACTGTGCAGATATCAAGTGTTGTGCTTCATAAACACATTCTAGGTGCTGTTCCTTCGCTGCCAATGAAATGCAGTGATGGCCTGACCTAACTGCTGACTGATTTTACTAAAGCTGCTCTTTGTGTCTGGGGCTTTACACAAGTAGGTATTCGGCATATATGGTGCACCTGATCCGGCGCTCACTGGAAGTTCTCTGTTGGCTTTGGACTAGAGAAGTGGGAAAATAACCTTCTTTCCCATGTCATGTGCAGTCTAAATAGGTAAAAGGAAAGAGGAAATATGCAGTTACTGTTCCTGTGTGACTGTTGAGGAACATCCTCAGAGCTGATGTGTTGATGTGTGTCTGTTTTCAAAGACTGAGGACGAGTTATTTGAAGCATAAGTTCTGTAACACTGCAGCCTGAAAGAAAATGAGTTAGACTTTCAGAACTATGGCAGTTATGGAAATATGTGTGCTAAAAATCAACTGGCATGTTTGTCGTGATCCAGCGGAGAAGCACCCAGGGCTTTATTCTCATTCACTCCTGGCCCGAGAGCAATGTAAAAGAAATTCAGCAGGGGTCTGGTAATTTTCAGGACTAGGCATTACTTGCTTAGTACACACTGGGTGAAAAGTGTAACACTTTAGGCTATAGACAACTGTGCTAAGCTTTTAGCTGAGATCCACAACTTTGTTTTTTCTCTGTATATTTTCCTGTGCTTTCATTCACAAATTAGCAGCATTTAGCACCAAATGCTAGAAATTTGCATATATTATCAAAGCAATTAGGAATATATACAAAGCATTATAGTCATAAATTTAAAGTCCCCAAATCTAGATGAGCTTTTCCTGAGAAGTACTATGTCTCTGAAGAGTACTGGTGTGCTTTCCTTTATGAATTTCTAAATTGCTCTCAGAGGATTGTCACGTACGTCATAGAGCACCTTTTAAGTCAACAGCGGATGTAAAAAATGTGTTGAGGAAACAAATGAAGTTAGTATTTATTAATAAGCAACGGTACAATTTATAAAGCATTACAAATCCTTTAGCATATTATGGCAGCTTGCAACAGCATCCTGTTGTAAATACAGGTTTAATATTTCCAGATAAAATTCATCTGTCCTCCTCCATATGCTGCCATACAGTCATTTGCATATTCAGTTCTAGAAGCAAGACAATAATCTTCATCTGACATATCCGCAAGCAAACACACTAAACCAAAGTTTTAGAGATGTTCTTATCTTGCATTCAAAACCAAACTGCATCTAAAACTTGAAATGCATAGGAGGGCCTGGCTGAGTGCCCAGTGGAACCAGAAAAGTGGCAACCCCATTGGTAGGGTAGACTTCCCATCCAGTTCTTAGTAAAGAACTAACAGACTGGCTTAGCTCATGCTCCATATAGGACAATGTCTTCATCATGGAACTCCCTGTTCACCCTTTTCAGCAGCAGATTTTGTCCATCTCCCTTGATTACATTATTAGTCTCTCCCTTCTGAAATCTTCTGACAGGACAAGTAACCTCCCTCAGTCCTGCTGGTCCTCGTCAGAGTGGAGATGAGGACTGTTAGTAAAAGCAGCAGAACAGAGAAGAATCTTCTTCACTTTTCTCTCAGCCCCAGCACTGGAGGGCAGGGGACATGACACACATGTTGATTTACTTGTTGCTTCTCTAAAGATTCAAAATTACCTGTATTTTTAACAACCTGGAGAAGGACCAGAAGGATTAATAGCTAGACTAAAGCTTCTAAAGCAACCTGACTTCTGGAAGACGGGTTAGTGGGGGATCAGAATCTAGTAGCAGTGATTGCTAAAACTGCTAGAGCAATGCGAGCCAGGCTACAGCTTTCATATTGATATGAAATTTGACATTCACGGTATGCTTTGTGAATATTACTCCAACCGTTTTTTATAAACTGTAGTTAAAACCGTAGACACGATGTGTGGTGATGAGGAATGTCAAAATCGGTGGGGTTTTTCTATTACTAATTATCAGCCTTGCATGGTCAATTATTTTCCCTGCATACCATTACTTTCTTTATCCCCACACTTGCCTCTTCATTTGTCAGAGCCCTGTCCTCTGTCAGCTGTGGGTGGCTGAGCTTGAATGCTAAGTGATACAAAGTCCTATTTTCTTTTCTCAGTGTGAAGCAACTGACCTTGTTAAACTTGACACTTAGGGAAATGACCCCCTCCTGTGCTAGCTCAAAAGAAGTTCTTATCCTTCTTGCTTTCTAATTGGGATTTTCAGTCTTCAGCTGGACCATGGACTCCTGCTGTAAGAAATCTAAATGTTGGGCCTCTGAAAAAGTCATTAGGATTTGTTTAGACTATGATAAATAGCTGTTCACTCTTGGCAGTTTTAGAATGTCCTATCGAGTTGTGAATTAATTGATCGCTGGTAGTAACACTAGTTATGAAACAAATTACAGTCTTGTTATGTTTCTGTAGGAAGTGCTGTCACAGTCAACTATGTTTCAAATTAAGGAGGCTCAGTGAGTCCCCTTTTGCAAGTCCTGTGTTTGCCAAGATCCTAGCAAGAAATCTGAGTAGCCAGAAAGGAAGATTAGGAAACTATATATCACATTCCTCACTGTTGCAGCGAGTCTGAACAATCAAGACGGTATTTCAAACTAAAAAAAATTTAAACTAATTCAATATTCTTTTCTCCCTTGTTTTGCAGGCCTGCATGAATTTCAATGACAGCGGTGCGTGTGTCACTCAGTGCCCCCAGACTTTTGTATACAATCCTACCACCTTCCAGCTGGAACATAATCACAATGCCAAGTACACCTATGGGGCTTTTTGCGTCAAGAAGTGCCCACGTAAGTGCTGTGTTAGCTGCCTTTTCCTGCAGCGACGGAAAGTTGGGGTTGCATTTCAGGAGCCTTACAAAGCAATGAAGCACGTACTGCAACATCTCCAGTCACCCCACGTGTGCCTGCAGCCTATAATAACTCAGTTATGCGTTAACTAAAGCAGTGACATTCTGGGTTGCTTTCATGACACTGATGTCCTTTTCTTAACTTGGAATAATGGTGGTTTGACAGAAAGTTACCATAAATATTTTCTGAGCCGTCCTGTCCCAATGAGGAAAAACCATGCAGTGCTGACAGCAGTACAGTCTTATAACTCCAGCGTAAAATTAGACAGGAGGAGGGAGTTAAAAAAAGAACAATCCCATGCACGTAAAAATGATGCTTCTGAGATGCCAGACAGATGACAAGTAACAGAAAAATTTAGAGGGTCATCACTTAAATAGTCTTTGATACTGCTGGTTCAGTTAGAAGGAAAAATAAGGGAGACCACATTCTTGCTCTTCCTGTCATTCCCACCAAGGTTTGCAGTTCTGCTGTGCATTAATTATTTTATACATAAATTACATATAAGAAGGATGAGTAATCTATAATAAATGGAACCATAATTCAACCCAAATTTTGAATCTCTGTGGAGTTCAAATTGACAGTAGGTGGAGGCTGTGACTGTCAAGGTTAGTTCTGTCTCTATTAAACCAGTGGGTTTTTGAAGCAAGATAGTATTTTTTTACAAAACTGGTATGCCATGCACTGCTTAAGGGATGTCACTCTTTGTCCAGATGCTTAACTCAACTTTTTTTTTTCCCTTTCTTGGCATTACTAAGCTTCCAATCAGGTAGAATTAGTCTATATCCCCTTTGGCAGTTGTTTTACAAGGTGAAATTGAAATACTTGTCATTGTCTTGTGCAGTGTTTTATGCCAGATGTATTTGTGTCTGATTGAAGAGACAGGGCAGAGGATCTTGTTTTATTTCTCTCCAGTTACTGTAGCTTTTTTTTACTACAAGTAATGATAAAACCAAATTGGGGGAGGAGAATGGGATCAGGCCTTACAATTCATGGCTTTTCATAACTCTCCAAAACCAAGCCTAATTTGCTTGCTTATACACTTCTGAAAGCACTGAACATTAAATGATAACATCAATGTTATTAATAATATGGATTGATATAAAGTCCAAAAACATGTCTCCCAGCATTATTTGGTCCAGTGGTTCACTGTCTGCCAATATCTTCCTTTTCTCTTCAGACAACTTTGTGGTGGATTCCAGCTCTTGTGTCCGTGCGTGTCCAAGCTCCAAGATGGAGGTTGAAGAAAATGGTATTAAGATGTGCAAGCCCTGCACTGACATTTGTCCTAAAGGTAGGCAGTAGTTTGGAATAAACTCTCTTGAATGTGGTCTGCGCTGTAGTAGAGCAGAGCAAGGTGTTATTTTGGCGTGAAATACCCTTCATGAGTGCATTGCAGAATATTATTAGCTTTTGGATAGCCACAGAACTTTGAGCTACAGAGGCTGTGAGTGAAGTATATGCAATAGAATGAAAATGTATTCAGTTGTAATGCTAACATAACCAAACCAATTACTTTTGATGGGATAAAAGTGAAGGGGATTTCTCTCTTGATTTTAGAGAAATCTAAAATAATTGTTATGTCATTTTAATGACAAGTATTTCCAGGCGGTGTTTTAGAACTGTCCTTTTGTCATTCCAAAGGGGACCATACTAAGGCCCCGGTTTCAGTGTAGAGTGTGTCTCATACTTGTCAACACAACATTAGGTTTCCATTTATTTCTTCTGTTTCTTTTGAAAACTGTCTCTTTTTTTCAGAATCTTCTACCTCCTTTTAAGTGTCTGAAACACAGACTAGGATTTTTTCAGTGTTAGTGCTGTTGAGAAGGCTGAAACCTATAGGTGACTTTGCTGTCCCAAGCTCTACTAGGGAGACTTTCTGCTCCCTGCTTGAAAGTCTCAGGAACAAAACACCATCATGGGCCTTTGCCACTTTTCAGTCCTAGTGGAAGCCATGTCTGAAAGGTCATTCACAATGAAGCTACTGAAAATCTGTCAATTAGCAGTCACTCTACACTCAAACACAGAGATCTGACATGCTGAATTTCAAGCAAAGGCAATGTCCACCCCTTTGACCCAATTGCAGTAAAAAGCATTTTTGCTGGACGGATAGTTTATGCATGAAAATGCACGCGTGGTGTCCCTGCTCGTAGCCTTACTGTGTGTAAAATATTCAGGTGTAGGTGGTAGTTGCCAACCAGTTGGTAGTTGCTGGTAGCTGCCATTAGGAGGAGCCCAAGTTAGGGAGATAGGATGCGTTACATGGTGGAAGTCATGAAGGATTTCTTCCTGGTTGCATCAAGTGTCCCAGGAAGTACAACTAAATTACATAGCAAGGCTACACAGAGAAGTTTCCTCACTGGGCACCAAAGCTTCTCCAGGCCACAGTAACTTATTCGTTGGGATGATGAATAAAGAATTATTTGTACATCTTTTCTTAAGGACCTTATGGCATGTGAATGGTTCAGTTCACAAATCCACCAGAGCCAACAGGGACCTCTTGAGCTAGCAGTGTTAGGACCCCTCAGTTTCTGCAGTCAGTAGTGCACAAATAAATGGCAGGGCCACCAGGCTGGTCTGAGCTCAGTTATCAGCTATCTGTTTACAGCTGGCTTGAGTGGGATTTTAAGTGGTTCATACTTGCCTTTAGATCCAGCGTGAAATACCGTAACCTGCGTGCAAGAATGTTGAGCTTATTGTTTGTTTTAAATGGGCGTGTGCTTCTTTGGGAAGATGGGTAAAGGGTGCCGGTTTGACAGCTCTCTGCTGCTTTATCTCTGAAAGAAATGAAGAGTGGTGTCTAGAAGGCCAACATGTTCTGATTCAGTAATTGTATTTCCTAGCTCTTTACACAAACTCCTTGTTTTGGCAGCGTGTGATGGCATTGGAACAGGGAGTTTGGTGTCAGCTCAGACGGTGGATTCCAGCAACATTGACAAGTTCATAAACTGTACCAAGATCAATGGCAACCTTATCTTCCTTGTAACTGGGATTCATGGGTAAGTGACAAAATGTTAAGACGTTATGTCATGGTGCCAGCTGAAACCAGTTGTGTCCCCCTCTTAATGATCGCCACAGGCTTTTTTTACAGAACAGCAGATCCAGGATAAATTAGTTTTCTGCTTTCCGTTATGATAGAAACTGTTAACTTGGCTCTTATGATTCAACCTCTAGGAAAAGAAAGGATGAGGTAGACTGCACTAGAAAGAGAAAAGACAATTGTGATCCTCGGTTATGTTGTAAGATCCTTGGTACTGGCTTACACCAATGGCTGATTAGAGAATGGAGGGAGAAAGGGAAGTTACCTTTCCTTCATTGTTTTAAATTTCACGTGACCAGTGGTCTAATGTGCAGAACACACAGAGAGTGTCTCACCTGGCAGAAATTGTCATAGCCTGAGGTGCTGTCACTGCACCTATGTGCAAAAAACCCACCCTCTTGTCAATCAGTTTTAAAGTATAGATTCAAGTTTCAATTGTGGAGATGCGCAAAACTCACTGGTATTTAAATCCAGTATTTTGCTTTAAATACGGCTGTATATAGAATAAGTCGCAGTAACGGCTGAAAATGTGGAGATACAGAACAAGTATTTAAGAGTCTCAGCAGTGTCTCCTCCTAAAGGGAGGTACACCACCCAGATAACTAAGGTCTCACTGTTTGCAGTCGGTGCACTGTGTGTTTGCCATTGCAGCGAAGGTGAGCGCGTGGTGCAAATGCTGCAGCGTTGGGATACGTCCGGAGAAGACAGAGACGTTCCCTGTTTTGATGGTCAGCTGAGGTCCCATGCAACTAGCCACTTCTTGTATCGTATTCTTCCTGTCAGCGAGAGAACACAAATATGATTGTATCTTCTTACTAATTCAAGCCTTCATGTTGTAATCAGCCGTGGTGAATTACATGTGATATGCTGAGGTATTTCTGGACCTATTAAAATGAGCAAAATCCTCAGAATGCACAAATAAGATGAAACTATCTCGCCTCTTTTATTGTGATAAGTGTGCAGGTATTTTGAGGTACATTAATGATGTAAAGTACTCAATTGCTTCTGCTATCATGTAGGCTTCAAATTTTGACTTGCTTTTTCAGACTCCTTGAAGCTTTCAACATTGCTTGCAGCTGATTGTCAAGATCTGCTATCCTAAATGCCGTTCCCAAACCAGCTCCATGTTTGCAGCTTTGTGGCATAGCGAAAATGTGATTAACTAAATGTCTGCAGAGTGATCTGAAATGGAATTCTGGCAGGAGTAGTGCTAGTCGATTTCTCATTAGTCTTTGTATAGATTCAGATATGTTTAGATAATCATAAAGTGGTTGACACTAGGCTGCCTGGCTCAAATTTCCCTACTAGGTGAGGTGGAAAGAAACGACCTGTTTCCTTGATTTGATATAATGCTTGGTTGTAATGCTTCACCTACAACTTGACTCCAACCACAAGGAAGTTGAAAATCCACTTCAGTGAGGCCCTACAGCTCAGTGATTCTCAAAAGGCCAGCAAATGTGAGCTGTGACTGTGTAGCTGGTCGTCTCATCTCTCCAGCAGTGAGTTCAGTGTGAAAGGTTAATGTAGCATAGTGGGGAAGAAGGGCTTTGGTTCAAGTGGTTTAAGGAAATGCTGCTTCAGACTTGTTGAAGCCCTGGAGAACGTCACACAGGAGTCAGTGCTCAGGCCATCACACTTTCTGGCCAAGTGACCAACCGAGAGGCTGGTTGTCAATCTATTAAGTCTCAGAAGACAGGAATTACGCTAGTAAATGCAAGACAAGCAGCTGGAGGATGTGAGCAATTTTGTGTGGATAATTCCAGTGCATTACATGAAATGTAATTTTGAGTATTGAAAGTGCATTTGTCGCAGAAGTTGAATTAGCTGCAAAGTTATGAGATGAGTCTCATTAAAAAAATCTGTCTAAATTAAAGAGACGAAAAGCAACCTTGAATAAAGCAGTATTCATCTGAAAGTATATCTACGTTATGGACTACAAAGCAGAGGGTTAAAATATTTTGTTCTATTTTAATAGTAGAATATAAGCCTAGGACGTTGAAACTGTGGAGCACTTTATCTCTCATTCTTTATGAAGAAAACTCACTGCAACAAGCCTTAAGCATGAGGACACAGAGTTCTACAAGCCTAAAATTTTCCACACCATAAATTCCAGTAGTATATATGAAGACAAAAAGATTAGAGAATCAATTAAAATAGCTTTATATTTCTGGAACAGCTTTTTGTTTAAAATTTCTGTTACATATTGCAAATCAATAATACAGAAAGGAAATGAAAAAAATGACAGTAGCTACATAACTAGCTTATTATAGAAATACATATTCCCCACTCCAACTTTTAGTTAACTTCTGTCACTAATTCATTTACTCGGATACTTTTTAAAAAAGTATCAATTCTCATTGCTTCAGATTGTAGGGACTTAAAGTCTAGCTCTCTGTGAGGAATTGAAAGACTTAGTGGCTGAGAATAACTTCAGTGAGAGATGCAGGTGGATTTTTTTGTTTGTTTTCTTTGAGAACTGTGCTATTACAATTAATTCTGTCGTATTTTTGATCCTGTGATTCTCTAGCCTGTCTTTCTGAGTACTTGAACTTAAAGTCTCTGTGAATTTGTGGTAATTTATATAAAAGCTATGTGTATAACTATGAATTGGTTTTATGCACAATTATTTTCAATAGTTTGTATTTAAAACAGGTAATTATGAATTAGCTTTAACTCATGTCCAGAAGTTAGGTAGGATGAAAGTAGACCTAAATTGTGGTGGGTCGGAAGTGCTCATTCTTCTGAGGTGATGCTCTGCTGAAGTACAAGGATAAAGTGTTTTTCGTTAGGACACCTGTCTGCTGCCTGAGACAGAGACAGTGGCTGGAAAATGGGTAGGACCTGTATAGGTCGGATGCAGCCTTCTCCCTACTGCTTTCTTCTTGGCTAGAAATCCAAGCTGCTTTCTGCTTGTGTTGCTGCCTGTGAGGAGGTGGCACATACCAAGGCTGAACAGCCCCAGCTAGCAACAAATGCTGCCTCCTTCTCCCACTTCCTGGCTTGCAGCAGGAGCAACAAGCCCTCAGTGCTCCCCAGCTATTTTCTTCCCTTTAGTTGTCCATCTCCAGTTTCACAATGAGCTGAAGCTCATTCTTGGGGCTGTAAAATTCGGCTGTGCCTGTTCTACTGAAAAGTCCTGGCTCTGGTAACAAGCATGGTAGATGACTGCATTATTCTATGATTTTATCTGTTGATAAATCACAGCAGACATTTTAATATTTCAGAGGTTTAAATGTGTATTTGTATCCTTGAAGACTACTTTGGAGCAGTCTTGGAGTAGATTCGGAGGTGAAATTCAGCAACCTCATGTTTATTGCAGGCAAGGGTTTTCCTTTCTTGACAGTAATGCATTGTAAAAGCAAAGTGTATGTTTCTGTTAGGTAGTCAAAACTTGTTACAAGGTTTTCAGAGAGCCCCAGTAGTTAAAACCAAGTGTATATGATGCTTTTGTGGCCCACTGGGCTTTATGTTAAGGTTCAGGAACTCATTTTGTTGCAGCTAACCTGGAGTCACCTCCAGGATGGTTAGAAGTGACCCCATCAGTCTGTCACTGCAAAGACTTGTGAGGCGTGTCCCCAAAGACAGCCTAGTTGATTACCTGAATGTTCCGACTCCAAGAATGATGTATTTTGGAAAGCAGAAGGAGGGGAGGTGGAAATGCGTGCTCCACATTGACTGAGGATGTTTGTCATAGGGTAGCATTACAGAAGGATTTTTAAAGGTTTTTTTGTTTGGGTTAGGCATCTAGTTGACTATTTAAATAGAGAGTCTTTAGAGGGAATTATTTACTAAATGATGGCACCCTCAAAATTCAAGATCAGCTTCATCTTTTTACACTGTAGCATATCTAATTTGGAGATTTTAATGTTGGAAGGGGGAATTTCATTTCTCAGGTGACAAACTTACTCAGCAGGGATCTGTGTTTTTTGATGTTCCCTGTTCAACACCTTCTAAAAAGTGTACCCCTTTAATTCCACATGTTGGGAACTGCTGGCATGCTCTTAGTTTTGGTTTCCTTATAGCTTGGCTTTTGTTTTGGTAGTGGTTTTGTTAGTCCTGGTAGCACAGTATCGTAACTGTACCGTTTGAGATTGTATTCCGGGAAAAAAAATGTTGCAAATTCATCTTTCCTTTAGGGAGGTCACCCATGATTGTTTAGAATCCCTTAAAGAGTTGCGCTTTCTGTAAGCAGAAATATTTCCTCAGACATTAATGGTTTGAATCCTAAAGATGGTAAGCAGCATTATTTTCCTTCAAGATGATTTGGGAGAGGTTAGGCACAGGTTCTGCAGGAATAACAGGCTGAAGAAATTGGAAACATTCTGAAGAAATTTGGAGCATATGCTGCCTAAAAGCAAACTGTTTATCTCCTGAATGCTGCTTTCTACATGGTATCGCTTTGAGAACCTGACTTTTTTTTATTCAGAGTATCACATTTTGTCCTTTTAATTTTGCAGGGACCCATACCACACAATCGCCGCGATCAATCCGGAGAAATTAAATATATTCCAAACAGTAAGAGAGATAACAGGTAACGCACTTCTAATTTTCTATAATCAGAACTTCTCACTTTGCATTTATGGTTGTCATTTGTTTGGTCTTCTGAAGAACACAAGGTGCTTTTGTCTTTAAAGTCACCGCTCTGTGAATGTCATAAAAGTTTGATACAACAACTTCAGTGTCAATTCATATCCACGAGTGTGTTGTGCTTTGCTCATGAAGACAGAATGCCCATTACATTTGGGGTACACAAGACCAAGACCTTACTGTTGAGTGGGCGAAGGGTCTTACTCTTCACATGAAAGCGGTTGAAATATGCCTTGGAATAAAACAGACAAGCCAATGTAGTTTTGCAGCTACTTCTCTTGGTCTATCAGCAAATTAGCTTCTGTCATTTAAAGACAAATGTATAATGTGTAGTCCCTCCCATCTTCTGTGACTCTTTGGTGGGGTCATATAGCTAGAGCTCAGTACTTCGTTTTCTTGCATCTTGCTTCTTGTTGTCTCACCCTTTGGGGGCAGGGAGGAAGATGCTGCAGCTTGGAGTTCTCAAATGATTGCTGATTATGTATGGACAGATTTTTATTCCTTTTTTCCATTTCCCTGTTTCGTGTGCAAAAAAAAAAAATATCTTTGGACACCACAGCATGATTTTCGCTGGGTGGAGCTCGACAAGTGTTTGGCATTTGAAATGAGTTCTCTCCCACATTCTTCACATCTCAAAAGTTGTGTATTTCAGCAAGCCAGTAGTATTAAAAAATGAAAGTAAGCTCTAAATCTCTGCCTAATTAATGTCAAAGATAATCTCGCATCTGGGTGTTTGTAATTTGCCATTCTTAAGCACACTGTCTAATTGACAGTCTCAGCTCTACTACTTGGGTGGAGTTACCATTCTGCTTAAAGATGTACTGCATTTTAGTGCACTACTGAATCAAAATCACAGGAACCATGCTCCACAGAGGTCTGTGTAGCACAAAATAGTCCCACATACTTGTGCTTAGAATGCTCTCCTCACGTGTCCTCACACACACACTCAGAAACAAGTGCGAGTTCTTTGTTTTAGGAGAATCTTACTGTCTTCTAATGAATCATGATGGATCTCTCGACTTCCGTCCTAAGTCTCTAGCACTTGTAAAACTGAATGTTCTTAATTCAGGCAAATCTTCATTTTTTTCCTACTGCTGCCATTTAGAAAGGCTGGGAGGCCTTGCAAGATTCCAGCCTGTGTCACTGTGGCTGTTGGAAGTGGGTGTAACGCTGCTGTGACAAGTCCTCCTAACACTGCTGTGACAAGTCCTCCTTTGCTTTCTTGGAGGAGGCAGTGGTGAGCAGCCTGACGAATTCAAGACATTGGTCTGCAGCATTCATTACCTATTTATTTCTTTTTCTCAAACCAGCAGTGTCTTTCATTTATAGGCCAAGCCTGTTCGAAGTCATGTGTGTGATACAGCAGTCTTTATAGCTGAAGTCATTGACATTCGTGTGCTTGCCTTTTTCTCCTTCAGGGTATCTGAACATACAGTCGTGGCCTGAGAATATGACAGATTTCAGGGTGTTTTCTAATTTGGTTACTATCGGTGGAAGAGCTCTTTACAGGTAAGGTACTTCCACTACTGATGGAATAATTTTTTATTACTATTCAATGATTCTTTCTTGCACAGACTGCAACATCCTTGGGGAAGGGCATCAGAAATTGATATCTTTTTCTCTGTTAGCAAGGTATTCACTAACAGGATCTTTGCTAATCAGTTGTTTATAATGGATAATACCTTTGGAACATAGTGATTTTTTAAAAAAAGTCTTGGTTCATTGTTGTAGCTATTAACTCACTGTCTGGAAAGTACACTTTATGGATTAAAATACCGTGTGAATGTGAAACATAACTTTATAGTCATTAATAGTAGAACTTAGCCCTATTATCAGGAAGTTTATATGCTTGTGATTGGAGGCGCAGGCTCGTGTAGCCAAAGACCAACATGGTCTGAAGAAGTGGTAAAAGAGAAATACATGGAAGAGCACTGAAATTGCTGAGGTACCCTGCAGGTGGGGTGTACATTAGCTCCACAGTGCCCTTTTACCGGAGCTGTTTCCATATGAAAACTCCTATGAAGGAATTGGCTGGAACAGAAGAAAATGTGGTGAGAAATAATGGGGGAAGCACAAGAAGGTACCTGAGTGATACGCAGAGCAACCCCTGGCTCCCCGTGGTGTAAATGTAGTAAATTGGTTGTGGGATTCTGCTGGCATCTTAAGCAGCAACGCAAGCAGAATATGAATAGCAGTGAAACCTTGAGACTGAATTACAGCCCAGCATTCTGTTTGGAAGCAGCAATTTTTATTTGGAACAGCTGGAAAACAATTATAATCATTAAAATACAATAACTTAAAGGATGCCCAGAAACTGGATATTGTCTTCACTAATCTTCAGTCATAAAATATGTGCAGTCGTTTCTGTGTTACACAGACAATCATTTACTGTTCCTTTGATGGAGGAAGGTGATAACCACACATTGCAACAAAAGAAAAATGAGATGTAGAAAGTGAGCTGGAAAAATTTCCTTGAAAATAACAATTTCTTCCTGTATTACTATAAATGACATTAATTTGATGCCTGACGGAAGATGTTAATACATTTTGCGTGACTTTGTCACTTTCTCCTTAGCATATAAACTATGATAGTATTAATTCTGTTTAAAAAAAAAACCCACAACTGGATTTTACTCAGTTTTCTCAACAGCACTTTACCTCAAAAAATGTGTTAATGGGTGAAATGGAACTAGTTGAGGAGTTCTGCTGGCCTGCTTGGCCTAGCGCTTTGGGTATCACAGCTTGTGGTGTCACAGTTCTTACAGGATTCACAATTTTCTAGGTAATAGAACTGGATGTTGACTAGTAAAACATTTGTGTCACCCCAAACCAAAAGTTTTCTGGCTGAATTTCAGTTTTGCCAGAAAGATCATCTTGACATTAATGTGCAACTAATTCTAGTGGGAAATTCCCAACCATTTTGAGTTCCACCTTCTGGAGCTGATTTCTGTTCTCTCTTACCTTTGTTTCCATCCCAGTGGCCTTTCCTTACTCATCCTAAAGCAGCAAGGCATCACCTCTCTGCAGTTTCAGTCCCTGAAGCAAATCAGCGCGGGCAACATCTACATAACAGACAACACCAATTTGTGCTACTACCACACTGTCAACTGGACCAGCCTCTTCAGCACACCCAGTCAAAAGACGGTGATCCATCGAAATAAAAAGGCAGAGAACTGCAGTAAGTACTGCTGCTCAGAGCAAATCTTGTCTATGATTGGCTCCCTCAGGGGAAAATGATACAACTCCTGACAGGACACAGTGCAGCAAACAGGCCAGAAACTTGGCTGGGGTCTCTTGGAGCTCCATGGACATCAGGGGAGCTGTGATCATGTACAGAACCTAAGGATCTGGCCCAGTCTGCCTCCGAGCAGGTTTATAGGCAGATGAAATGTTTTAAGGTATGAACAAATGAAAGGGAGAAGAGCAAGTCCTGCTTCCTTACCATGATGTGAACTTTCCAGATTAGAGATCTTGCTTCCAAATAGGAATTGTGAAGGC
The DNA here is from genome assembly GCA_013400335.1 of Eurystomus gularis. NCBI lineage: Eukaryota > Metazoa > Chordata > Aves > Coraciiformes > Coraciidae > Eurystomus > Eurystomus gularis. The sequence goes on along the minus strand of VZZY01006574.1, from coordinate 1,207,437 downwards.
TGTAAATGTGACGTGAGCGTAGTGTTCTTGAAAGACGCTGATTTTTACAGATTCAAGAGCTACACCCTTTCCCTTATTATTATATTAGCAGAAGATTAGCATCTTCTGCTTCCCCTACCCTGCTTCACCAAAGCAGCCCTGTCTTAATCCAGAAAGGTCGCTTTTGGGTCAGTTTTTGATCACTGAGTTCCTCCTTCCTGTATCTGACCCATCTAATAAAGAAGATTACTTTTAATTGGGCCTAACTGTCTTTCAGGAAAGCTTTCATGCCAGTACCTGACTGAGATCATAGTACTGAAAAGCAAATGAATGCTATGTGGCAGATGAAACAATTTGGTTATACAGAAATCAGGCAGCAAATTGCATTAATACAGGTCGTACTGTAGCTGCAATACGGTTCATTTTAAGCATCTGTGAGACTGCTTGCGAGAGAGGAGATGCAGTAAATCGCTGTATGTTTGCGATTTCTGGGGTTTGTGCTTCTAACACTCAGGAATGTTTGTTTTGGCTTTTTTTCAGGCTGTGGTCCTACTTTTAACTTATTCTTCTAGGTTTTATTCTTCTAGGGTTTTTTTCTCT